>OY979716.1:85027041-85627041 GCA_963855995.1 Muricea muricata | reverse complement strand
CTTGCCAAAAAAGTGTACTGGCAAACATATATATTGGAGGCAGTTATGACAAAGTAGTTTGCACATTTGCATGGCTGTTTCCACAAAGCTAAACTAGTAAAGTAGATTTTATTAATACCATAATTAGTCACATAAAGTACAAGTATACTATGCAAACAACATATGTACCGGTACACCAAAAATAAAGAGAATGTTTTGAACATAAGTATACAGAATTGAAGAAAATAAAGAAGGAAAAAAGTATAACTAAGATTCCAGGATGGTGGTACACATGAAAGTATATATAGACATAAAGCCAGGATTTAATGGAAATAACAATAAGTTTTCAGACGTTTTCCAATTTTAAATTTTGATTGGTAATGGAAGCAGTGGCAGCCACTGGGGGGGGGGAGTGCAAAGGAGAGTGCAAGATCCCCCAATAATTTTTACTGAAGCTTTAGTTTTAAAAGGTGGAAGCACAAGAAAGTTTCTATTTCAATAAGTGGAATCATTACTTATTATTCAGTACAATTTAGATATATAATATAACCAGATTGTGCATCAGGGCTTAGTCTTGAAGTCAGATTTGACTCTCGAGACTTGAAGACAATTTTTGTATGGAGAAAATACAGCCCCAAATTTCCATAATAGTTTATGTCCCTCTTTCTGTTTAAATTTTCACATTCGTTTACCGTTGAGAATAATCCATGAAAAAATCATGTCTTCCACATACTTCACAGCCTTTGAAATTCTGTAAAATACCATTCCTAAATGCTACAAAGGGTGTTTCAAGGATTGTAGTTTTCAAAATTTTCCTGTAGGAGCATGAACCGCCTACCATGGGATGGACATATAAATCTTAAGGGGCCCCTGGAACTCACCCCCTCCCAATATTTCATGAAGTGTCTGGCACTGAATGGAAGATTGCTCAATTAATCAGCTACTAACTAGTTTATTCTAATATAAGCAAACTATTTATTACATATGATGTCAAACAATAGCTTTAATTTGTAAATCATTTCTAAAGCATATTTGCAAATAATAGTTACCAGAAATTTTCGTTATTTTCCTCCCTTCGTCCTGTATCAATGTGTCAACTGTCAAGCTGCGCAATGGTCCTTCCCTTATTTAGTACTTGTCACTTGCATGTTTGGCATCTCTAGTTCCAATGAATATTTTATAATTCTGCATGAAAATACCAAATAAGCAAGAGAACAAATATATCGATAGTTTATCTTTGTGCCTTGTGGTCTTTTCATCGATTTGATATCGCATTGATCTAATGCTCCCACCAACACTGACATACACATGGGAAGAAGCTAGCCTAAAAACAAAACAACGTAGGCACGATTCGAACTGAATAAGTACACATTGTATACGAATATGATGAGACATGTGGACAGTTCAATGTACACGAATAACGCCAATATTAAACAAGAACTGTGTGATTCTATTTGCACGGTCATAAATAAGATTTTGATCCATGTGATTCTATTCGCTATTTCAAAGATAAAATGGCACCACTTACCTTCAGTTTAACACGACGGTATTTGGCAAAAAGTCTCCACGCTCGCTCCTTGTAAAAACGAAATTTTTTTCAGCAATTCCGTGTGCTTTGCGACATTTCCCGAAAAATATAGCGATCGCGTGATCGAGATCTGTTCGCTAAGCAGACAATCGGTCAAAGATGTGGACATACATAGATACCATACCGACACTTTCCAGCTATAACATAGTGGTTAATGCGCGGCTAACTACAAAAAAGTCTTCTGGACGATCCCTAAAATGTCTCCTGGACGCTCTGTTGTATATAAAACTTGTGAAATCCTTATGCCGGTGTGCGGTAATTACGAAATTTTCCGAAAGCTATAACAAACACGTGATTCGGCACGTGTCATCAAGTAGACGCTCGCCAAAGATGTGGACATTTATACGGACACTTTTCAGGCTATAACATAGTGGTTAGCTGCGCATGCACGGCTACCCACAAAAAGGCAAAGAAAGCAGAGAAGCCAATATACAGTATGGCATAATACATGTATGTATATTATATAGACAGGCGTTTATTTGTTGCTTTTTTGTCGAACTTAATTCAGACAAGTACAGTATACATGTCATAGATTTGTCTGAAACAAATTCAACCGTATATATGTCATTTAGTGTCTGTCTTATAAACCATATATGTAATGTATATTTACCATAAAAGGTATGTAGTTACAACTAAGTCTTTGACCTCTTTTTATTAATAGAATCCTGCAGTTCCGATTGAAATCGGCAATGCCCCTCAAGGCCTTGCACCGGTCGAGTTAATGGAGATTGACAAAGTGGCTGATCCAGATTCAGAACTCTCCACCAAATCATCTGAATACTGTTCAGAACCTGGGAGCGACGATGACTGAATCCATACGGGTATGCATATGGATGAACACAAATCACCATGTAGCCTATCGTGCAAGGAGTTCGACTCTGCAGACAACCAGTCAATAGTTGGCCCAATAATGACAGAAGAGATTGCCTGCTCTACATTGGCACAAACGCCTGATAAAACAGAGTCAGAGCCAGTTTCAATTCCTGCACCTATTCCAGAGCCAGTTCCAATTCCAGCACCTCCTTCCAGGCCAAGCCAATCCCAGATCCTACAAAAAGACATCTGTGCCAAAATCATGCAGAAACTTGGTAAAATTTTAGAAAATCAAGTTGTTATTTTATCTCAACTTCAAATTGGTTCTAAACCTGATGCTGTTGGACCCCTAACTCTTTGGCGTCGGCACGTCATAATACCGTTCCATATGGAACGAGATGGATGATGACTTTCTCACCTCCTATAACTCCATTTGTAGTCATCAAACTTTGGCATAAATACTACCATTCGAATCATCATGTAATTACTTATTCAATGAGGCCAATATCGTTTGTTTACGAAGCGATACGACCGATTTATGCACTATCGCGTACTCTGAATTTCGGTTTGTTTACGAATTGAATGTCTGCATATGTTCACAACTTATTGCGTATTCCATGCCTCATAATTCTTTCAGAATAAATGGTATAGTCTTGAAAGAACTACCATTCGAACACCGCTTTTCTTCAGCTTTCAAAAGCTCAGTAATTTATTGTTGTATGACAAACTGATGGCCTTTTACGGCAAGATTCGTGAATGTCTGTGTTTGTCGCGTCGTCAATGCACGGTCGGTAAACTTTCGGCCCTATTTTTTCCAGTATTTTTGTATCGTATCGGCTCAAAAACCGGCAATCGATTCCCCATGATGTAATTGTTTATATGGCAAATTTTCATTGGTTTACACAGCAGTGCTTCCATTTTATGCCATATTTTACAAACTATATTGGCACGCACTGCTCGCACGCTCTGCACTGCACGCACGTGATCTGATAAATTGACATAAACTGATACGCTATGGCGTTGCGAGAGTATACAGTTCACAAAGTTGTCGCAACTATAGACAATTGGGTTGATAGTGATGCAGGAGGAATGTCATCAAGTGAAGAAGAGCTCCTTGATCGACACCTGCTTGGTTTAGAAGGAAGTTTGAGGTAAGTTTTGTTTGTATTTCATTATGCTAATACAGCATTTAGCTAAATTTACATAATGCACACTTTGTTGTCTTGTCTCCTTTGGACTATATAATATTGTTGTAAATTATGACTCAAAGAAGTCAAAATTATAGCTTACTTATTAGTTGAATGTTCTGGCAATGTTCACTTTTGTGTTGAATAGAATTACAAGTTTTTTGAATGATTTCCACAGTATAAATATTGGATGTGTATGTGTCCTGTAATGTCACTATAAAATCCCACCATATGCAGTTTGCTCTGAAACTAATGTGGCTTGTTTATACTTATATATTATATGTATATAGTGAAGATGCATTGCTTAGTGAAGTGGATAATGATAAAAACCTGTCAGATTAGCAAATTGGAAGTTCAAGGCAGGTTTTGTTTTTACATTTATGTATATAAAAGTCATATTGCAGTATTTTTAGTGTCAAAGCCTAACAAAAGATCTTTCTTACTGCAGTGAGAAAGAAAATCCAGGGGATGTTATGGATGTGTTTGAGCCAGTTGGAAACAGTAGTAATTATGGTAGCAAATCCAAAGAGAGTCAAAGCCATTTACCAGCTAGGAAAAGGAGGAGAAGAAGGAAGGGAATGTTGAATTTTACAGAGTGTGGTGAAAGCAGCAGTGGTAAAAGCAGTTAAAGTGAAAGTGGTGGGGACAATGTTGGTGGTGAATGTGTTAGTGTATGTGTGGTTGACAGAGGTAGCGGCAGTAGGGGTAAGTCTGGTAGGGGTAGAGGTAGGGCGAGTAGAGGAAGGACGGCCAGAGGTAGGTCGGGCCGAGGTAGAACTAAGGCTAATGAGAGTGCTGAAGAGGAGTTGGAAAAGCCAAATGAGGGCTATCATGAGGTGTCAGATGATGAAATAGATATTCCACTTTTCACTCCGTGAACAAGGGATACATTTTGACAGGAGGGTATTGCGAGGTGCTATGACCAGGGAATTAGATTTTTTTCACCTTTTCTTTACCTGTGAGATAATTAGTTCTATTGCCACTAATTCAAATATCTATGCTACAACCAAGGTAAGTCAGAAATCATATTGTAGAGCCTATGTAAATAAAGAGGGTTTATGGAATCAAATAGCCCCTGCTGAAATAGAAAAATTGATTGCATTACTAATTTTTTTTGGATTAGTTAGGGTTGATACGAGGACCGAGAATTATTGGAGCACAAAGACCATTTACCATGGACTTTGGGCAAGGAAGATAATGTCTCGAGATCGTTACAAATCTCTCATGGCCTTTCTGCATGTGGTTGATCCTACTACCAAGATCCCAGGTGAGAAATTACGTAAGATAGCAGCCCTTCTTTCCCAATTCAAAGATCGATGCAAAATTTTGTATCAGCCAACGCAAAACTTAGCTGTGGATGAAAGAATGGTAAAGTCAAAACATCGATCAGGATTGAGGCAGTATATGAAGGATAAACCGACAAAATGGGGGGTAAAACTCTGGGTTTTGGCACATAGTGACAATGGATACACTGTCGATTTCAATGTATACATAGGTAAGGAGACGCAAGGAATATCAAAGCATGGTCTTGGGTATGATGTTGTGATGGAGCTAATGGAGCCTTACTTGAACCAGGGTTATCATTTGTACCTTGACAATTTTTATACATCCCCTGAACTACTTGAACATCTTTTTTTATATCGTACTCTAGCTACAGGTACAGTGAAATTGAACATGACAGGAATACCACCATGTATGTTAAATGTGCAGGAGTGAGCCAAATATCACAGGCGTGGTGACATGAAATGGGTCAGACATGCTCCTGTCCTAAGTTTGCAATGAATAGACAGCAAACCCGTAACAATTCTTACTACTCTTTTTTCAGCGAATGAAGAAATAGATTGCCAGAGAAGAATGAAACAAGATGGAAATTTTCAGAATGTTATGGTCCCCCAGCCTCTGGCAATACATTATTATAATCAATACATGAATGGTGTTGATAGATCGGACCAAATGCTTGCATGTCATAATGTTAGCCAAAAATGTTATAGGTGGTGGAAGATTTTATTTTTCCATCTTATAGACATAGCAATTGTTAACGGTTTTCTTTTATTTCAGCAGTATCGCTCACAGAACCCTGATGTTGAAGAACTACAACGCTCTAATAGGTATAATATCAGTAATTTTAGGGAGGCACTGGTACGACAAATTTGTGGTTGGCCTGAGTATGATAACCCCCCAGTATATGCGCCAGCAAGTCCTCGTGGCTCTCAGTTTGGAAAAGCCCACATACCACATGTGTCCGAAAACATCAAGCGGAATTGTGTGGTATGTTATAAAGAAAAAGGTGTCCAGCAGAAGGTAAGAACATATTATGCAGCTCCTCAGTGTCAGAAGTATTTGCATCTGACATCCAAGCAGAATTGCTTTGAGACCTGGCACTCCAAGGAGTACAAAAGGTAAGTATGCAAGGTAAGTATTAGGCCTTCAGATATGAAATCAATATTGGTCATCTTATACTTTCTTGAAATGGAACAAAGCATTGCTTTAGACACAATCTGCAGCAATTTATTACCCTTAGATCCTGGCTTTTCATTATACACGCATATCAGCTAGGTTTGAATTGTTTCATTGCCTGAAAATAAACTTAGTTTCCATTTAGTCATGAAATACAGTGAATACAAATAGAGTCAAATGAATACAAATAGAGTGAAGTCACTTTCCTATATAATCTTGACATAGCCACACATCAGCAACCTTGATGTATAGCCACAATTTCTGACTAAGTGGAAACTATGCCCCATACATTGACTTGTGTGATACAAGTCATACATAAATTTTTTGACCATATTGGCAGTCAATTATACCATTGCTGTGAAGCTGTCAATCACAGCTATTGTCCTGGAGATTTCTCCTTTCAATTTTGAACTTGCATATGTTGAATAATCTCTATAAAAAGTTGACATTGCACAAGGATAGAAAATCTATGCATATGAAAAACACTACAATTCTTGTCAATTTTACTGATATGTTGCATGGCTGTCAAATGTTGGAATCCTAGGTAGCCACACTACCTGCAAGTGCCTGACGCTAACTGAGATCCTTGGTTTCAACTAACAAGTGTTGTGTTGTTTGAACCACACAGGGCTAACTGCAATTTCCAAATATACAGGCATGATATGTTGTACTCTGAGAAGAAAAAAGTTGAAAATACTTGAAATGTAGTTTACTGTGTAGAAACACTTTAGATTGCAGTGGTGCCTCATTCACCATGTAAATAATGATCTCATTTTTGGAATAGACTGAAATGAATTCCAAACGATCAGAGATATGTGGTCATAACTGATTGTTGTTCTTTGCATTGCTAAATAACCACTGAACACAATCAATACAGAATAGAGGCATCATTAGACAGTCTAAATATTGGCAAAGTCAAAGTGATGACAATGATAAGATTTATTGACTGTAGTTCTTTTACAACTTACCTAATAACAATTGTTGTGATTATTGCTTTTATGTACAGCTTATATTGTAAATAGTTGAGATAATGTAAATAGCATTGCATAGATTTTTCATTTTTGTAATGTTGACTGTGTTTTATAATGTTTGTGAGCACACACAGAGTGCAAAACCTTGTTTATAGGTAACACTGGATTTGCACTATTTTGCAAACATTTGGCACTTGCTTTTCAATTGACAATGAAAGTATTTCTGTTTGCCCTGAAGAGTTGAAATTTTGTGTAGCTATTCTTTGCACCATAAGCTACATTATTCTTCCCATCTTGCTTTTCCATTTATGAGTCCTTTGTTGCAATCCACGTTTTTTCAGATATAATTGTTACAATTTTGAGATAACTTATGCAGATTAATGTTAATTATTTTGCATATATACTATCGAACCGAAAACAATGATGCGCATTAGAAAGAGAAATTCATTAGCAATCGAATGGTGTTTGTTCTGTCGCGATAGCGTGAATATTTCCGGAGATATCGGCAATCAAATGAATAGCGTCAAACTAAGCTAAAAGCATGCCAATGCGAAGGAGCTAATGTCGATGAAATTGCTTCAAGACAAAGCCTGCCGCTACCACTGCCCCAACTTATAGCGACGCCGGCGATACAGTTAAACAGTGCTACCAATATCAACCCAGTAGTGAATGATGCTATCCTAGCCGAAACACTCAGGCTCAAACCAAAAAGTTCAAGTGCAGGAAATTTGGCAACTAAGTTGGTCAGAGTTCTACTTCAGCCAGAAGAACTAATGAATAGAAATTGCTCTGGTTCACCTGAAAAAGAAAAACTCGATGAGGAAAAACTTAAAAAATTAATAACCTATGTCTGCAATGCTTATGGCGTATTAACCGAAGAACAAACTAAAATAACTGGGTGAGAGTGTAGATTAGCAATAGACGAATTGTTAAGACGGGGAAACCGAGCTAGAGCAAAAGAAAGAGTAATACGTTAAATTTGTGTAAATCGTACTTGTAAGTATACTGTAAATATATACTGTAGGTAATAAATGATGATCATGCACGTGCAACTAAATTACTGTGTCTTATTAATAATTGTGATTTGTGTTCTTGTTAGAATTAGTTGACAGTGACACTTCTGGGGCTGGTTGTATCAAAGGCGTTTTAGCTTGAACGGTGGATAAGTGAAATTTAAAAAACACTATTACACCTATCACAGAACCGAAATTATGAGTTTAGAATAAATATTTAGTTTTATGTATATAATTGTTCTTCTCAGGTCAAAATAACTTAAGCTGGTTTGTTTATACAACGTGCAAACTTGTTTTATATTTTTCACGTGACCACCGTTTAAGCTAAACGCCTTTGATACAACCGGTCCCTGCAGTTTTTTAATGTTGCTATTCGGTACCTAAACTGGTCCCATTTTGAACGTTATATACCTACAGCAACTACATATAAATCAAAGATTTTTCACTAAATTACCCAAACTTTATGCAACGCATTTATCTTAATTCTCGTGCCAGTAGTTGTATTCATTCGTTCCGAGAGATGAATTACATGTACTTGTCTCATGGGAAGTTGTTTCCGTCCCGTGGGAAGTTGTTTCCATCCCGCAGGAAGTGACTTCCGTTCCGCAAGACGGGATTTGCGTCCCACAGGACGGGATTCCCGTTCCGTGGGACGGCAATCCCATCCGGTGGGACGAGAATCCCATCCCGCAGGGCGGGATACGGGATTGTTAACCTTCCCCAGATCGGTACTGTACATGGTTGCATTGTTTACTTACAGATGTTGTTTTCTTTAATAGGAACATGAAGACCAAGAAGAGGTATCTTCAAGGAAGCAATGTGGAAGTGGGCCAGTGATTTTGGTGGATCCTTCATCTGCTTTGCCATTGGTTTGCCATAACCCACTCTTCGCAACCATCAAGAGAGAGAAAATAGTGGAAGCCGTACTGGGTTTGCTTGGTTTGTTTTATCTGTTAGATATAGACTACCACAAACACCAGGAGGTTGGTCTGACCATTATGCAAAATTTGTTTCTGGGGGATAAAAGTACCCCTGGTGACTTAATAAATACTATCAGTTTAGTGATGGCTGATTTCAACAAGTTCATAAACATTGACTAACTTTGTAAAATGAGATTAGAGTTAGACTTGCTTGGGTATCTATATGTATATAACCTTCCAGTCAACATAATCCATGATGCATTATTGGGATTTGTAAGTTTCATTTCAATATCTATTGAATTTGTATATGCCGTTGTATACATATTTAATGTCATATGTGTTGTTTATCAGTATATATTTGCTATTACAAAATTTATATGACTTGCAAATATGCTCTACAGTAAGAATATTATTATAGACTGCATATGGCACGCCTGGTGTAGCAATATTCAATAAGTCGATATTTCGTATTTAATCCTACAATATGGTATCGAAAAGTCAGTAATTTAACATTCAGTAAACTTGAATAATCAATGAAAATTTGAATATTCAATGGCAACTAGAGTATTCAATAAAAACTTGAACATTCAAATGTTCAATAAAAACTTAAATATTCAATAAAGTCCTGGTCCTGGGACTGAACGTCAGAGAATTTTCACGCCAAAATATGTTTGTGCAAAAAAAAACATGCAGGAAAGAATACGAGAGTTATCACAGCATTTTACAAAATGAGAATTTTACCTTGGAAGACTTACCCATGTTTTTGCTATACATTCTTGAGCAAACTCGAGTGATCTGCTGCGATCAAACACCAAAGATAAACGAAATTGAAGAAGGATTTATTGTCATGGATACGGTAGTAGGTCTTCTTAGAGAGCTACGCATAGTTGCGAACACAAATATGAACACAGAGGAGAACAGAAATGATTTGGAACAGTTACAGTTGGTTTTAATTGTGTTTGAAACCATCTTCTCGGATATGCGCGACCTCATTCTAAGTTTGTCTGTTACACCATCAACAGTTGCAGAAAATCTTTGTCCCATTGAAACGACATGCTCTGGCGCTGCAAACGTTGGTCGTCCAAAATTTTGCATAACTTCAGAAGTATTAGAAGACTTGAGAAACCTTGGTTTTACCTGGACATGAATAGCCACGATGTTGGGTGTATTGAGATGGACAATCTCAAGAAGAGTTAGAGAGTATGGTTTGGAAACCACGACTGAATTTAGTGATGTATCAGATGAAGAGTTAGACCGACTTGTGAAAAGTTACATAGATTACCATGGAACAACTACTGGACAGACATATTATTGGCTACATAAAATCTTTAGGGCACCGTGTGCAGCAAAGTCGGATAAGAGAATGTGTTGCAAGGCTAGATCCACACAACACTGCCCTGAGATGGGGTGTCACTCTATCCCGCAGAGTGTACTCTGTACCTTGGCCAAATTTACTTTGGCACTTGGATGGCCATCATTCACTGATAAGGTGGAAGTTGGTCATCCACAGATGCATAGATGGATTCTTTAGAAGAATTATGTTTTAAAGATGCAGTCCAAATAATTTAGCTGAAACCGTATTGACATTGTTCTTAGAAGCAATAAACAATGATGGGGGCATGTGGCCATCAAGAATTCGTCTGGACAGAGGTGTAGAAAACGTATTAGTTTGTGACGCCATGATAACAGCCAGAGGAGAGGGCAGAGGTAGTTTTATTCCAGGCCTATCCACACATAATCAAAGAATTGAAAGGCTGTGGAGGGATGTATTCAGATGTGTCTGCCACATGTACTATTATATTTTTTAAGGCATGGAGATGTCTGGAATATTGAATCCTGCAGACCCCATGCATCTATTTGCTTGTTTCTCCCATGAATAAATTTGGCTATGGATGAATACAAAGAAGCATTCAACCACCACCCAGTACGAACCTGTTGCATCACCGTTGGAAGACAATGGTGAAGTAGTGGTTCCTGAAATAAGGCTTGACCACAGTTAAGAAATTAAGTCTTTTGTCTTACAAAATCTGAATCCACTTTCACCTTCAAATAGTATGGCAGTTGACATTTACATGGATGCTCTTCAGCTTGTGGAAACAAAAATTGATGAATTAAATGCTGCTATATTATAAATACAAAACACCATTGTGTAAGTTGTAGTTTAAAGGCAGAATTATTTCACTTCAATGTTAAGAGGCTTAGCTTTTGTCATTGTAGAGCTAAAAAATGAAAAGGGTAAAAAATAATGCAGAATATACAATTTGTGCTAACAGTTTACATTATTAATCCTGGGATGTCAATATTGTGTTTAATAGTATTTACCAGAATAAAAACAGGGTTTTTTTATTAGCTTTGATAACATATTTGGGCACCAAAGGACTAACCCTTCAAGTCCAAGGGGGTCACTGTTGAAGTCGCCCCCACCCCAAATAAAAACTTTAAGGAATATTTTGCCACCCTGTTCAAAGTCAGGGAACAAGGAGAAATTATGATCCATCCAGCACCCCCCAAAAAAAAACAAATACCTGTACTATATGCCCACTACCCCCCCCCCCCCTTATACTATAAGAATACCATCAATTCAATTTTGTTCAATATTTTATTTACCTAATATTTTAAACAGTGTATCG
This sequence comes from Muricea muricata, assembly GCA_963855995.1. Taxonomy (NCBI): domain Eukaryota; kingdom Metazoa; phylum Cnidaria; class Anthozoa; order Malacalcyonacea; family Plexauridae; genus Muricea; species Muricea muricata. The sequence goes on along the minus strand of OY979716.1, from coordinate 85,615,483 downwards.
TGCACTGCAGCTCAAACAATGTCCGTAATATCTCAAACAATATAAGATAATTCTTTGAAACAGCAGTCCATTCTGTAAACTGTCTTTTTATGATCACCTTTCAACCTACAAATATGTGACCATTATAATGATCAACTAAATTATGACCAATTAAAAAATAAGAATAAAACTTTACTAATATATTTATAAATATATTAATATACTTTCTTAGGTTAGTTAATCACAACATTACCTACTTGAGTGGATGCAGTAGCAGTACGCAAATTTGCATCACAAAGCACATTTCCTAAAATAGACCATTTTGTTTTGTGAAGCAAATTTGTAAACTACTGCTGTACCCACCCATGACCAAAGTTGCAAACAAAACATCAGGAAACAAAACAACAACCAATACTCAGTGCAGCTCCTATCAACAGAATGTATCTAAAATGTTTATACAAGACCAAAATATGTGTTGCAAAATACATAGTCATACACTTCACACAGCTGAACTTTATTTGGCAAATGAATATTATTTGTAAGTGTTGGAAGTGTCATAACCTGGCTGCAAGTGTTTGCCAGAGGAATGAACGCCCACTTGGAGGTAGATGTGGCTGTGGCAAATTGAATCGATGGGTGAATTGCAAACCCAAGAGGGGGCTCTTCATCAACTGCTGTACGAAACTGAAGAATATTTCCCAAAGAAATACCATTTCTTCTACCACTGGCAACATCACGAATATAATTAGAAAATACTTTATAAAAAGAATTCTCGTGTATTTGAGCATTTGAACCTTCTTCAGAAAATGTTGGTCTGAGAAGTTCAATCAACTTCTTGCGTGTCAACTTTGTTGGTCTACTCTTGCAAAGTAAATCAAGGAATCTTGGAAATTTTTTCCCAATCTGAAAAACACCTATTTTTGCTAACCCAGCACGAAGCTTAACAATACACGCAGAGGGAGATTCAGAGGAAAATGTTTCTTCAATAATCTCATCTGTTAAAAAGTTGGGAACATGATCATTTTGTAACGAACTGAGACCCATTAACAAACCAACAATCTCATAATCTCCACTCATATAATCTCTGAGTCCATTTGCAAAGTATTTTCTTTGGATTTCTCTCATACATAATGTGAAAAATTCTTTCCTAGGGCCTCCAAGATCTGATGCTAGCTCCCCATAAAATGAGACTTCTAGAGTAAGACGTGGATTTTCTAAAGATCGGACCTCTTTAAATGCTGGTGGCAATATTTCTTCTCTATCTATGTGAATAAAGCTGGTTTCACCTTCTATCACTTATGATGATGAACTGATGTCAAGCGCTCAGCCTTGCACTATGTACTTTGAGCACACATCAGTATTTCAGTGGGATCTGTTATACTTTCCGTTTGGCACTTTGCAATACAATTAGCAACAGCAGTTTCCAAGTTGTCTGGTGGGTTGTTAGATTCATGATCTGATACATTTGATGGGCAGGTGGAGTAAGACTCCAGAGACTCCACAGGATTAACATTATCTGGAATGCTGGCACTTTGTTGTTCATTAACTGATGTTGTAACAGTGATTGAGGTGGGATTGAACATGTGCGTTGTACATGGGAGAGAAAACAGTTCTAAAAAACACAAAATTACTAATAATTGGGGGCCATGTTGGGAAATATTTTACAGTACAGGTATCTGACAATGTTACTCAAACAAATTCCAATTTCAAAGTCAAAATTTGAGTGCTACTTTGTAGTTGTCTTAATTATTATATTTAAATCTTTAACTTGATAGGTTTGTCATTTTTACTTTGTGATGTATGCCTAATTTATTCAACTAAAATTTAACTCCACCACTGACTGTCAATCACAGTCTAAGATAAAGCAGAGTATAAAAAACCATTTCATCAAAACCAACTTTGCATTTAACAATTATTCAAAACTTAGGCAAAATAGTATGAATACATCATTGCTATGAACATCATTATAAGTCTGGGGTGAATAATTGTTTTATTATAATCCATAGGTAAAAGGATAAGGGAGGGTAAAGCAAATACTAAATAGTAACCTAATACCAGCTCAACCAATCAGCCATGGTGGAAAGATCACTTTTCCTGCACCTGCCTGTACCAAAATATACTGAAATGGCTGTATGCCACACCAGAGATCTCTGGTGCAACTGACAAACTTTCTACCAAGGCCAATGAGAGAGAATGATTTTCAAAAACCTCATTTCTGGAAAATTGTTAAAATGTATTTTACTGTACCATACGTACCTTCATCATTATCAAAAGTGTTTTCATCCTCAACCAAAAGACAATCGAAGCCATCTTTGAGCTTTCGATAAATCGATCCCTGACCAGCTAAAAGTTTTACTTGTGGGTAATCATAGGATTGGATGTTTACTGTTTAAAAAGCTTTCTTCTTGTGGCTCGGAGAAATTTAAAATCACTGTTGGTAATCATTGGATATTTGGATCTAATTGCTTTGCCAATTTCAGCACGAATTTCATCTTCTTCACTTGTGGTGGTAACATCAACCAACCCTCGTAGTAGGATATTGTCATCTGTAATGGCCTAACTTTCACTTGCCACGCTTATATTTACTAATACAAATTCGAAAACCTTTTTCACATTGTATTTTTTTTCTATGTTTGCTTCAGTTATTATTGTCAACAACACTTGATGCCGAAGATCTCAATCTTTCTCTTTGGGACAGCCTCGAATACACACCTCTCGTTGCTGATGTTGAAATCATTGTTCTTGCACGAGCTACTGCATTACCAATCCTATCAGTAATATTAACTGCTCTCGTCAAACCAAGTCCACCAGCGCCAGTTGTTGCGTGGCTTCTGCTGGTTGTTGTGCCGCTAGCTGTGGTTGATATATGCATTGCATCTTCTTCACTGCCACTGCCATTAGATGAGCTTGAGCTTGGTAGGCATCCACTATCAAGAAATGTTGACAAAAGAGAAGATGTGTCCCTTAAATGCTGTGATAACTCTCGTATTCTTTCCTCCATGTTTTTTATGCAATATGGCGGACACGCGTATTTTTTGGCGGGAAAATACTTTGACGTTCGGTCCCAGGGCCAAGGACCAGGACACACATTACTATTGTACCAGATGTCTATCTTCGCCAAATATCTGTTACAAGTGTTTGACGTGCTTATGCAAGCTAATGAAAGATTTCCGCCATGTTCTTAGTAAGCGCAATCCACGCCATACAACGTAAGCAACAGTCTAACACCTATGTATGTCTGACACAGGCCTGGCCTGGACGCGAGTCTGACGCAAGTGTTCGCCATGTTCTTAGTAAGCGCAACATACGTGATATTGCGAAAAATCACGAGTGCAATTTGTGATCAGAGTGAAAATCGCGAAAACAAAGTTATCAGTAGTAGTAATAATATTTAATCAGGAAACTTTTTCATATTACATGATTTTCAAAAAGGACCTGCATCAATATAATTATTACAAGCAACAATAAAATATACTAATTATATTATATAACTATGCAATACTGTTCTATACTATAAGACAAAAAAGTTTATAATTTATTAACCTAAATAGGCTGTAGAAAATTCAAAATTTTGTGTTTAAAAGCATCAAAACCTTACCTTGCGAAAACACGAAGATAGAGATCTGGTACAATAGCAATCTGTGACCAGGATGAATATTTAAGTTTTTATTGAATATTCAAGTTTTCATTGAATATTCAAGTTCATTGAATATTCAAGTTCCATGGAATATTCAAGTTTCATTGAATACTCAACATTGAATGCTTTACTGAATGTTAAATTACTGACTTTTCGATACCATATTGTAGGATTAAGTATGAAATATCGACTTATTGAATATTGCTACACACAGCGTGCCATACTGCAGAAACATTAACTGAGACTCTTAATTGAAATAAAAATATTCTTGTCAGTTTAGTAAGAATATTATTCCAGATGAGAATTTCAGCTAGAATTATGTTACTTATAACAAGTAAAATAATTCTAGTCGAAGTTCTCGTCTAGCATAATATTCTTACTTTACTGACAAGAATTTTGCTTATTTGATGAATCTCACTAAGCATTTATTTACTTATTTTAAGCAAATAATATTCTTGCCAAGAATATTATTCTTGGCTAGAATTCTAACCTAGAAAAATATTCTCAGTATACTGACTAGAACAAATTTACTTGTTTCGAGCAATTTATTGCTTGAAACAAGTATTTTTTTTAAAATACAAATTCAAATTTTGCTGTGTATGCACCATCATCGCATTCTTGTAGGTGATTTCCCACTTCATTCAAGTCTTCGCTGCATACAGTTCCATTTGTTCGCTTATTTTGTCACATTGAGCCAAGTAGTGCTCTTCGAATGTTTAATGGTTTCTTAGTAAGTCAGTTTCTACATTTTGCCAAGTAGTGAGAAGCATGAACAACTCACGATAATGGTTCTCAGGCTGAGCTTCCTTATTAAACCAGAAACCTTATTAAGTAGAGGAAATACCTGGATTAGTATCTAGCAACTCATCATCATTCTCTCCTTTCTCATTCTCTTAGAGGAGATTATCGACATCACATTTTTTATTTGTTTTTCTGTAACCTTTTTTTATCGCAAGAATCATACCGTGCAGCCCAGTCAGCTGTTATCTTTTGCATTCATTCAGGACGTTCAATGTATCTTTTGAGAAGACCTCCGGGCTGAATTTCTTCGCAATCGTCAGACAGATTTTTAATTTCACTCAAAGGTTTTAACAACTCAACTCGTTCTGCAGGTGATGTGTTAATGAAGATGACACTGCGTGATACCTTTCTCATAGGCAGTTGAAGAACTACATAGACTGCTTCTTGTTCACTGATTTCTACCGAATTCAAGAACTTGTTACTTGCATCGTGTACTTGCTGTTTAATGTTCGTATTTCCCTGTTTGGCCTTCTCAACAGCCTTACGTAGTAATTCACTCATTCCCTTCTGAGCTTTAGAAATATATGAAACAATGTACATTGCACAGGCGTACACGTCTAGAACATACTGGATGTCCATATTAGCCCTCCATGCTCGTAAACATGTAGGATTGTAATTATTAATTCTTAATTCATTTGGACTTCCTTTCAAAAAGATGGTTGAAGAGTGTAAAGATAGGATATACTGATGTTCTGAAACATCTAATTCTTCTAAGAATTGATCAAACGTGATGTCTTTACCTTCCTTAAAATCATTCAGTTATTCTTTATGCTCTCTACAATTCTTTGCTGGATTTAGCAAGAGTCGGAGAAGTATAATCATCAAGAGGGTGAAGAATAAGAGTACATCTCATTGGTGGTTGTAGATAATTTAATCTTCAAATATTTTTCGATTTTTTCCTTCATGTATGAGAATGCCGGTGTGTCTGTCTGTTCACAAGATCTAGTAATTCCGGGTCGCTTCCTGGTTTACTACATGTAATTATACGATCAATGTATGCAACAACATCTTGATCTTTATCAACACCAAACACTGGTGCATTGTCAAGCCAGATCAACACGTGAATGTGAGGTGACCCTTGCACCTGGTACTCAACTCTATAAAACCAATATTTGATTTTTCCTAAAGGTGCCAGTTCACTCATTAAGACGTCTTTAAAAAAAATATTGAATTGAAAATCAAAATGTCTGGCACAAGTTACTGGATCACTTTGAATCAGTCGACATTTTTCCTCCCAAGTAAGGTTATCCCACTCTTGATCACTATAATCTTTGTGATCAATCAGTTTACCAAGGATTCTCAATAGGTGATTCCACTTTGTTTCTGCATAAAAAAAACTGCAAAATAATGAGGCTGCTCCTAATTGTCGAATCATAGCAAACAAGTCCTTTTTGGCTTTTTCAAAGTAAGGAGGTAAACCTCTCAATGTCTTCAAGAATCTGGTTTATTAAACTGTCATCATGGTTTATTAAACTTTGCAAGCCTTCAGTTGTTTTTTAAACTCCAGCTGTAAGTATTCTATTTCCTGTTTCGTTTTTTTCGCAGTGCAATTTGAAATTGTCCTATCAAAAACCTCATTTGAAACTTCATTCAAACTTCGTTTATATACTTTGAAGATCTAATCTCAAACCCTGGGTCTTTCCTGTGATACTCAGAGTGCTATTCATATCAGAAAATACCCTGGGCACAAGGCTGGAAAAACCATAGTCTATTCCAACAAGCAAAAAAATATGATTAAAACATTCAAATATGAGTGAAAATTTTGTTAGCCAAAAAACAGTACTCATACCCGTCTGCGAGAAGGGGGATATTTTAATCCCTCTAATATAATGAAAATTTACTACAACAAAGTTTCACAAACGTATATACGGGTTGAAGGAATATATCCAGCTGGGGTTGCTTGTTTCCCTTTCTGTAAACCAGATCTGAACGAGGTACGTTCCCATATGCCGTTGTAATGATACCAGTGATTATGTCTCTTTACTGCACCCCGGTAATGCTGACCATTATAAGACGTGAAACCAATCAAAACGAATCTTTTATTAAATGTTAACATAGAAATGATTGAGTACATGAAATAATTCACAGGTACAGAATTAATTTTATATCAAATGAATTAAACACGATTTTATATAAAAAATGGTATATATCTACCTTGCATTGTACAGTGATAAAGTATCAGGAAGTTGACTTGCATCCGTTATCACACCTCTCTGGGCAAAGTAGTCCAGTGGAATAGGCAGAAACGGCGTATCGTTTAGAAAGGCACGTCTCGTTAAGGTTCGTTTCCCACCACAGCAATATTGGAACACCTGTCTCTTCAACAGTAGAAAAAAATGATGCTACTAGACCGGCTTGGCAAAATGATTGTTGTTTTTGATAAGCAAATAAATTTTATCCACTATTTATATTATTATATCTTAACGTGATTTGACCAGTTTTGAGATGGATGAAATTTGCCATTAGAAGTGAGCACGGTGCATCAGGAATAGAACATCGCATGGTAAGGTTGCACAGGTACTGTTTGGCATCAGTGACAATCCAATCATCTAGAGCAGCCAGTAACAGCCCAGGTAATAAAACACCGACATCGCTGAAAAGAAAATAGACCACAACCTTTATATTTACTAATTAACACTATCAAGTATAAAGCTCTGAATTTATATACCTAAGGGAAATAGAATGAGAAACAAACATCTTCCTTGGAGAGGGACACGCTTGAGAATTGCAGACACTATCGTAACTGGTTTTACTTGGTCCAAGGCAAGATATGGAAAGCTCCTCTTCATTTCCCGAAGGATCTAAAACTGGGTGATTCATATCAAATCTTCCAGGAAACAAGCTCGTTATCCAAGATAACTTTCCTTCTGAATACATTTGTTGGTCAAAGAGGTGCTTTGTCTTTACAAGTTAATTGCATACAATTCAACAGAAGAGTGTAGATGACGATAAAAGCCATCATGTTGTCATGATGATATAAAGTATTGTCAAATAATTGTCAATGGGACAAGTATTTCTTAGTGACCGTACGGTCGTGTTTGCATTGAATACTGCACCTCCCCAAGGGGGACATTTAATTGGGATGTAGAAGGAACTCGCAAGCACACGTGTGGCAAAGATATGTTGATCTACAGCGAGGGATTCACTTTAGAAACTAGTGGCTTGACAACAGCAACCATGGGCTTGACGTTAGGAAATAATAGTTAGGTGCAAACAACTGAGGGCTTCACTTTAGGAATGGTGGCTCGACAGCAGAAACTGTGGGCTTGGCAGTACGAAATAATGGTTTGGTGGAAGCAACTGAAGGGTTAGTATAGGGATCTGGTGGATCGACAGTAGCAACCATGGGCTTGATGGTAGGAAATGATGATTTCACTTTAGGATTTGGTGGCTTGACAGCATCAATCATGGGCTTGGTGGAAGCAACTGAGGGCTTAGCATTGGGATTTGTTGGCTTGATCGTTAGAATCGAGGACTTAGTGGCATATTTTACGGCAGGCTTGGTATAAGAAGCACATGTGCTATAATAATGCTTCGTTATATCTGCTACTTTTTCTGACTTGCATAACCTTTTCTTTCACATTGGGCCTTAGACAGACCCATTTTTTCAATCATATATAGATGCAATTGAGACATGTACAATTTTTCTAAGGTTTTTGAATTGATATAACTTTCCAAATTGATATCATTGAGCGCTTTTGCTTTTTCAATAGCTCTAGCTTTTGCTGCTGACTGTCGAGAAATTGTCGCTTTCACCTTCACCTTCACCTTCACCTTCATATCATAACATCTACGTAACTCTGTCTCAGTCGCACCTCTTAGACTTTTGCCTACAAATTTTTGAACGAAATCATCTGTTTCATCTGGATACATTTGTAGACTGTCATTTTTGTCAACAACGGTGACAGAGATGCTGCCGTCTTCCTGTGTTATCTCGCGTAATTCAAGGATGGCCTCTCCACAGCGGTCCTGTTAGTTTTCGAGCTGTTTTCGCGGACAAAGGTCACCCATATTTCTTGCACATGCATCTCTTACATTCTCCTTCACAAGTCCATGTTTGTCAGTAATTTCGCCTTCTAGCACTTGATTTAGAGTGCAATAATGAAAGCTTACAAGGCCGTAATCTGGAACTGGTGGAGGCAACCGCTTGAGAAGTACACCCCCCACCCATCATTTAACAGGCTCGCATCAATATGCTCCTTTACACATTTTGCACATTCATTTGCCGCAGCCATGTGTCTCTCTGACTTAAATTTGTTAAGCTCATCCTTGTTGAGATCTGCAAGGCTTGTTTACCCGTTTGAAGATACTATTGTATCTTTGTCGTATGGTATAGGTATTGAGCACCCATCCCCCAAGCATTCGTCGAGTGAGCGCATAACACGTTCTGCCACGCGAGTGGAAGAATATCCTGCAACGAATAAACTTTGTTGCAAGTAACTATCAATTTTAGCTCTGAATAATGATGGGAAGCAAAAAAATATGTGCCAGAATCAGGTCATGTTTTCATAATTAGTTTATCAGACTGTATCCAACGATTTATCAAAACAAAACATCTTTTCCTAATAAAGTATACCTATGCAAGACTAATTTGATAATAAAAATCACGACTAGTATATTTTTGTATAAAGCAGAATATAATGGATAGTGTGGCAACTAAATTTCAAGTATATTGAACAACCATGGACGACGACAAATTTTGTACTTTCATGAGAATATTTATCATATTAAAATAAGGTAGTACACCACCATACCTGGTGCATAATGAAATCTGCATTGCATGTCAAGGTCATTGATAATGAAACTCTCTGCCATACAGAACTGCGTCATATGCTCATGACTGGACACACCTGGGCCAGCATTCGTTAGACTGGATGTCAATTGACCTGTTCATATGGATGTACAAAGTACTATTAACAGTGTGAAAAACAACAATTTTTTATTGTGTGGTCAACTGGTCATACACATATATGTTGACGGATAACAAGGTATTAGAATTAAAATGATAAAGTATAAAAATAAACATGAAAAGCAAGATTAAAATCTCAAGATAATTCAAGATTTGCATGTGAAATTCAGTGCCATCTGTGTCAGCATACCATTCATGTTGACAAGTAAATAGATTCCATACCAGTGATCTTGTTACCTTCCATACTATTCGAAATAAGCAGAGAGAAACAATTGGATCTGCTTTTAAAGGGATAGATTGCAGTGTGTGCTACTTGACTTGCATGAACATTGTCATTTTCATTTTCAGCCTGAGATGCTGTCCCCAAGTGGCTACTGCTGCCACTATGTAGTGCTGTATCTTCCTGCACTAGATGGGGTGTTTGAAACAACTCTTCCATTTGTATTTGAACTTGGTCACCAACATCTTTGTCTTAATTTACTGAAGTATACATGTAGAAGGGCAGAGTACACGCTTTATCTTTAGAAAAGGAGTTTTGCACTGACTGTTGCCTAACTCCTTGTCCAAATTCATTCCTACAGTCGTTAAGGAGTTTGACGACCTCCTTACAGATGCTGATAGTTGGTTATTGGAGAATGTGGAGCAAATCTTCATATTTCACAGAGAAGTCCATGGGCAACTCATAGTGCACTTTCTCTTGGGTAAAGTATATGTACCCAGGCCATGCAATTCTCTTTAACGTCTCATCTGCAGCTTCCATGAAGTTAATTGCACAATCTAACACAGTGGGTGTGTCTGTCACCTGTCTCACTTTGCTATTGAAGTGCTCGTTGACCAGGGTGAGAAAGGTTCTTACATCTGTTACATCAAGAAGATGGAGAAATTCTTCTCTAAATTTGGTCTGGAGACGATGAAGAAAGTCCTTGATCATTGATTTCACAGACTGACCACTTAAACTCACTCCGTTAATTTGACAACACAAACTACATTCATTCTGCAAGAGTTGTTGTGGTGGTGCTATTATCGAAGTTGATCATGAGAATACCACCAGCAGAACCTTTGATCACACACAATCCAGTTGGACTGATGTTATCCTTAAACTTGATCACTGTTCTAGAATGACACTGCAGCTTGAAATCTGCCTTTTTCACTTTTATTTTAACAAGTATCCTGGTGCCAGTATCAGAAATGAACAAAATTTCGTCAGCAAGGCTTGTCATCACGACTGGTGTTCTAACAGCTGGTTTCAGTTACAACAATGTTTGTTTGTTACCTGATTTCCTTTTATTTCCTTGTAGAAACTGAAGTATTGCTGATTTTAACTCTTCACAGCTGTGGTTTTTTACATTTTCATCAAGGCCATCAAGAACTTTATGCCTAGTAACAAGCGCATTCATCTCAGATTTTTTTGTCGACGCAACATTAACTTCCAACTCTAAATGTAAGTCAACGTAGTACATGTTTCCATTCTCTCAGCAACAATAATAGTATCGTGTACCATTGCCAATGCCATTGGATTGGTGTAACCGGTAGCAACGACCTTCACTGTCACTGGATAATGAAGACGAACTTCAGATATCATTCCTTTCTGGCTATATGCTACATACAATTTGCTCATGTCTTCAGAGTCTTTTACTAGATCAACTGGAAGCATGAATGTGTTAGATTTGTTATCATCCGTGTTTCGGTGTTTCTCTGGCACTAGCGTGTAGACTATGTCATCACATTCACTTTGAATGGATTCTAAAACCGATAGGCATTTTGCACTACAAATTTCTGCTACTGATTCAGTGGACATCTTATCTCGGTGGCTCACGGACTCTAGCTTGATTGCTTGCCTTAGCTGTTCCCCAGTCTTGGATTTATAGTCTTGGTGAGTAGTACATAAAATTGCTAGGTTCACACGATAGTCATCGACTACCAACTGCCATTTTGCAAGGCTTCCTTTGAGGCATTTACCAACATGAACTGCATCTGGGGTTCCTTCTGTAAGTCGCATGTTTGATTGTAGAGATTCTGATTCGTCTGCCTTTTGTGATAGCATAATTTCCAAAGCTGTCTTGTTTTTTTTGTTCACAGTCTGATGAATAAGCAGTTATTAAAAACTTGACACACTGTTTTTTTGTTAGATAAGCATTTCTCGCAAGGGTGCAGCTGAGGCTCTATACTTTCCAAGCCCTTTTCTTGACATTCTACACAAACTTCCTTTTGTTCCAAGCAAGACTGATAGCAAGACGTACAGTCAGAGTCATGAATCAAAATTGATTTACTTGACTTTAACTGGGCTTTAAGACAGGTGAGACATGTTTGCAACTTTCCAGCAATTTCCTCAAGTTCGGCTGGCACTTCCACTCCAGTTTGAGTAGCGGCTACATAATTCACACCAACGACAAGGCTGATCGTTCCATCAATAGTTGTTATAACTGAAATATCTGCATCCTTAATCATAAACTTCTTTAGGCCAACAGGATTAGGCACTGAGTTTTTCTTTATGTAATCAATATCAATTGTTTTTGTGAAACAACTAGTGTTTTTTTTCTTACATCAAGTTTGAGGCTAGGTTTGAGGCCAAGTCCATCTCTTGTCAAAGAAACTGCTATTGCTTTGACATCACAATTATTCACACCAGCTTGCATTTTGCGCATCAGCAATCTTCAAAACTGAGATAACGAGGTTTCTGATAATGCCACTAGCTGTAATGTAACCAGGTTTGTTACGACGTAATGTTCTTGTACTTGGCAACAGTTTACTAAACTGTCTGAAATCGATATGTTTCTTTAGCTGCCACTTAACCTCCTTGAAACCACCAGGCCCTTGAAGAAAATTTTAGGTACGGCTTTCGCCCAGCCGAAGAAGCGATCTAGCACAGCATACAATTTTTGGGTCCCACTGATATTTTTCTCCCCTTGTGTGATTGTATGATACATATTCGAGAACACTAGAGACCAACTTATAGAATCTTAAGACCAACTTAAATGTGTTCCTTGGGAAGAATTCCCCCATGCACAACTGAGTCAAGCATTTCAGCCACTGGATCAACAAACTGAAATCTGGCAGCACCACTGACATTTATGACACCTTCTCCACCCGAATCATCATCTACATCTATTGAATGCAGTTCATAGTCTGAACAGTCGTCAGAATCAGAAAATTGCCCTGACAAATTTGCTATCGGGATTGGATTCTGGTCATGTCCAATTGAAATCAGCAATGCATTGTCTTTAATCTTCGGGTTACATAGCAATGATGTTATTGTGTTATCCGACATATTATCAACAGAAAATGGATCAGGATTATCAGCCATTTCCCATATATCAGTGCTGGTTTCACTATTCCAGGGATCGGTTACGTAAGAACTAATATCATTACAGGACATCTGCCATGGGTCTTCACTTTCATCGAACCACTCGTTATCACAGCAATTATTTAAGATTGTTGTTTGCTTTGAAATATAGAAAAAGCTCCTTGAAAAGTGATTATGCACAATGACGCCACTGGTTGTGTAATTTTCAATTCAAATAAAATTAAATATCTCGAAATGTAAGGCGGTTACAAACATTCTATCAAAGAAGTTATACTGTGATTTTAACTGATCTTTCCAATGCAATAAAAAAATTGAGGGAGAAAATTTCGTTTCATAAACACTTTAACGTTATGTAACAAGTTAAGGCAAAAAATCAATTTATATTTGGTAAATAAACCAAAAGCAATTCCCCTATTTAACTGTTAATTCATATCTTTTTGTAAATATGTTACTTACGTTCAGCATCCCACAGGTGAGTTTTAGCTTGATTTCTAACATTCTGAATTTCATTCTTTGTCATACCTTCTGGGTTTTTGTTAGATGTCAAAAACATTATCAAATTTTGACACTGGATTTTTTGCTTAGCCATTCTCTCATCTCTGCCACGTATCTTACTTTTCAGCCCTGCCCCACATGTTTGGTTAGAGTCCATCTCAACTTTTGCTGGTGACGTAACCATAATGTCAAGTAGTCAAGTACTATGCAAATAAAAATGCAGTAATTATAATCACAGTATAATGATTACAATTTACAGTATAATATATTTATAAGCATATCCCAAGCCATCAGCATGAATGTGTATACATACAGTATTGGGTTTGTAGTTTTACAAGCTACTAGTATATTAAAGCCTAAAATTCAACTGTGTTGACAGTAGATATTGCAAAATCACAAACAGTGATGTATTTTAAAATATTAAACAACACTCTAATTAAGCTATTAAGGAATTAAGGATCAAATAGTTGGAGTTTGGACTCCTAGGAGGAAATTAAGCTGCATGCGACTTTTCGCTTTGCTTTTTCACGATAACCTTACTTATATAACTAAAAGATTTAAGCCAACGCAAATAAAGGCTATACGATTTAGGGATTTTTATTCAACACTGAAACACGTGGAGTTTATTATTGAAAATTTCAAATTTGAAACAGCAGTATATAAAATTAAATAAAATATCGAAAGGACACTTTCCTTGTACAAGAGAGAAGAGTGAGACAAGTACAGCATGCAAGACAAACTAATTAAAAGAACACTTGTCGAGTGAACGCTTTGTACGCAAAAAGAATCCAAAGAATCGCAGCAATAAACACTTTTCAAGCAAGTTTCACAAATGTTTCTAAATCTAATACAATCTCAGCACGCTCATCTGTGCAAGCAGTGATCGCAGGCGCCGAAGATTTGTGCGCATGCACAAATGTAAAGTAGAACAATCTCAGCACGGTACAATCTCAGACCGCTACACCGGATAGGAGGTCCGGACAGGGAGAAACTGTGCCCGAGCTTTTGAAAACGGCAAGGGCACAGCATTTTCAAGAGCAAGGGCACAGTTTCTCTGCATTCAGACCGACGCTGCCGGTAAATAACAGATTTATTTTTTCACTCCAAACAATAAAACTCGAAGAAATTGCGGCTTTGCCATTTCATTTTTTTATTGAAAACATTTTTAAATTAAAATTAATTGTACACGCCATTCAATTTGCCATAAATGGTAAAAATCAAACCATATATGGTAAGCGCTAGGGAAAACCGTTATAGCGGTCCGGTTTAGCCAAAGCGGTCCGTGTAGGGAAAAAACGGACCGCTGGTCAGCCAATCAGTTTACAGGGTTCAGTGAGAAACCAGATCGGGGAAAAACAAACTCTCATATTATATGCATTTCCACGTGGTTGAGTGCTTGAGTGGCGTTTATTAGTTCCACCAACACGTATGTACAGTAGATGTAAATTTAAAGTGTAACAAAATTCCACAATTAACTTCCATAATACATTTTTACAGGATCAATATTTAGTAACTTTATTGCCAGTAAGCAAACAGGAAACAATATCTTTGTTGTTTGCAAATGCACCATAGTAATAGTTATTGTAACACAGCAGGATGTAGCTTACTTGGTCATTTTACATAACTTCAAACAACTTGATTATTAAGGTGCCAAGGTTTCATCAAATACAAATCACTCCTCGAGTGGTGCCATATTTACAGGAAATGTAATCCTAACAAATCAAAATGAAGTGTTAATTAATACTTATTTACATTAACTTAGTAATACAGGATATACTATGCACAATGTTACAGTAGATGTCAGTGTAGCCTGTGTAGAAGTGGCTAAATATAGGTGCATTATTGGAATTAGTATTGTGGAATTAGCAGGCTACAATTTGCAGCCTTCTCTGTATGATATAACTACCAAACCTTGAAAAGGGTACAACTACCTTAAAGACCCCTTATTCAATGCGACAAAGGCTTCTCACCTGGAAGTTACTTGCTACTATGTACAGTTTTATAATATGTAATATAAAAATGTCTTACCACTTATTTAAAATTAAAATAGACACTCCCATCATATACAGTATGACATAAGGTTTTAAAGACTTGGGTTTATTATCTATAAAAAATAAACAGTGGAGCACACGAATCATCTAAGATATGTATTAGTCCCTATTCCCTGGCACAAAAAGTCGCTTAGAAAATATTTTTTATTACACCAAAAGTTACTATGTTTTCATGGCAAAAATACACAGATTTTTACGCACCTAAAACATTTCAGCTTGTTTGCACTTCCAGATTGAGCCAGTATTTGTGCCACATGTGTTTGAATTTGGAATATTTCACTCTTTGAAAAATGCGAAAGACGCCATTATTTTGTGGGAACTTCATGCAAGATACACCACTGTGGCGTCGTCATGGCCGACTAAACATGGCAACCAAATGTTTAATTCATTGTGTATACAGTGTTGGTGATGCAGAACCACTTACAAACTTCTCGGACTTGTCATTTAAGAGATTTTTAGAGTTTCGAAAGCAATGGTTGGGCCTTGACGGCCAACAGAAAGAGGCAGCTGTTCGAACAACCGAAATAATTGCCATCGAAACCGAAGAAGTAGACGATTGCTCTAAGTATGCCTATCATCGCAAGTGCTACTCCTCATTTACGAACATAGCATTAGTGAAGCGTGCTGAGGTACGGTGTAAGAAGGCCAAAGGATCACAGGATTCAACTGAGTCCAGTGATAGCGAATGCAATAATCCTATTCCAAAAAACGTTTACGATCATCTTCCAATGCTCCTACGTCCATTGCTGTGTCCAAGAACGAGCACGTACTACCTCCTATCTGCATAATTTGTAAGAAGAAAAAAGCCTATTACAATGATTCTGTAAGTTCATAGTTGATGGTTTTTATTTAGCATCTCATTTATAAGTTGTTCTTTCATCAATACGCTAAATTGCTGAAATTGTTTGTAGGCGAGTTATGCCCTGGTTTTATATTCGTAGTAATAAGTTTACTTAATTAAGCCCTATTTTATCAAAAAGTGGGGGGAGCTATTAGCCCACCTTATGCCATAGCCTCAGCAGCCTCTAGTGTATCAGTCAATTTCACAACCAATTATTGCCTGTGTGTATTGCATCTTTTAATCTTAGCGAAGTGTCTTTGTTTGATCACAGAAAAATTGTTAGTTTCTTTTAAAATGTGGAAAGAAGGTTCATTTGAATTAAATGTTTTATTGATCATTTCTGAAGAAACACTTGATGGGGGAAAACGACGAAAAGCGGCTGAATTGAAAGTTCAAGAAAAATTTGTTAAAATTGTTTCAGAGGTGGAAAAGGAAGATGCATCAAATTATAACACGAGTCGTTTGAAACAAAGAATGCAAGAACATTTTTCCCAGCTTGTATTTCAAACCACTAAAAGCAGGGGTAATAGGGAACTTTTGTATTCCGAGGAAATGAAACCTAGCAAGGTTGTTGAGGATATTGCATGTGATTATTCTTCGCAGACATCATCCTCAGAAACTGACGACTCCAAAAGTACTTTTGGACCAAAAGAAGCCGACATGTCCTATGCCACTTTGAGAGAACTTTAATGTTGCACTGAGCTTGAGAAATGAATTGGGAAAGATAAAGAATTCAAGGTACGGGTAATATAATTGTGCTACATATATGTGGCATACATTCATCACCGAGTACATGTACAGTTACTGTACTCCAACCAAAAATTTGCATTACTGCATTCTGGTGAAATAATATCTCAACATAAATCATTTTTTATACTAGAAATACCGAAAGAGAGAACTGTACAAGAAGACGTACTTAAGGACTTTTATACAATTCTAATCAACCGTTTTTTAGGATAACTATTTCGATACATTATGTTCCCCAAATAAATTTTTGCCAGTATGACTGACGTTGAAGGCTTTTTGTATTTACTCTGTTAGTGTACAATACAGTACTACAGCTGTATGACAACTTACTGGCCCCTAATCCTGTATCTAAACTCTGTCATTCATTGGGCTATCTGTGAACCTTAACTGGAACCCAAATTCATGGATTGATAAATAATGTAATATTGTACTACCCTAATGATAATCTGATCCGCACTTAACATGAAATTTATTGAAAATGATTTCATTTTTTAAGGTGGTATGAAACTTGGCCTCCTGTTGCCTCCGACATTACTGGTGATAGCGTAAGAACAGTGGTTTCACCAACAATTTTCAACTTCATGGTTTGGGTCCTCGGGTTTTCTGATGAGCCTTCGCTAGATTCCTATCTGGAAGTAAATGAAAAGGAAGCTGAAAAAGTTTTCTCTATCTGCCAAGATTTGATCAATGTTTCTAGTAGAGGCCAAATTCAGACGCCTAAGTCTTTATCCCTTGCAATTGCAATCAGACAAATCTCAGGTTGTACTAGTCTGATTAATTTTTTACATGGTTTAGGGCATTGTGTTTCTGTATCATCAGCAATGGCATATGACTCAGCCCTTGCACAATTGACTATGAATGCGTCAAACATTGTCCCAAAAGATTTCATTCCTTGTCAGTTTGTGAACCTGGTGTATGATAACATCGACTTTAAAGAAGATTCTGCTCAGCAAACACATGTCACAAATGGTATCATCATTCAAAAAGTGTGTAATCATGATGTACAGCCTGTGGTTGAAGATCGTACAAAACACGAACCAATCAAGAAGAAACAATGAACTGTAGCTCTACCTCTTATTGGTATAACACCTTATGCTGTTGGTGTGAAGAGGGCACCGACATTTTATGGCGACGCGTTGGATCTGACGTTGATGGTTTCTCGGATGAAAAACAATGAATTTGCATCAGCTCAGAAACTAGATTTGATGTATGCTTTGGTGAAGATTTTTTCGGTGAATATGGAAGATCCTTGGCCTGGCTGGACGGGATTTAACACGTTAAAAAGGCAAAGCAATATACCTAATGTATCAAAAGTTGGTTACCTCCCAATTGTGAATGCCTCTCCCACCGAGTACTCTACACTTAATGAAGTCAAGAAATCAGCTATTACGATCATGGATAAACTGCAATTACAACAAACTGTTCTTGTATTTGATGAAGCGGTGTATGCAAAAATCCAGCATATCCGATGGAAGGAACAGATCTTTTATGATCGTTTGGTTGTCAGACTTGGAGAATTCCATACCTGTATGTCTTTTCTTTCTACTATATCAAAACTATTTCAAGATGCAGGATTGAAGGTATGATATGCAGCACATGTGCACTTTACATTTCGATTTTTAAGTTATAAAATTTGAAAAGTCCAAAATCCACCACACCATGTAGTATGTTATCCACACAACTTATAGTATTTTCTATCTCCATGCTTTCTAGGATATTCTTATAGAGTCAGGTATAATTAGCATTGGTTCCATTAAAGGTGTTTTATCAGGAAAACACTACAATAGATCAATTTTGTGTCACAAGATGGTTTATGAAGCAATGCAGCGCCTCCGATTTGAGGCATTTTTGGAGTCACTGGATCACAATGAAAAGGAAGGACTCGAATTGGCAGTTCTTGATATGATTGAATCTTTTCCTGACCAGGAATTTGTTGACTGGTAGAAAAACCCGAAATGGAAGCAATCAGTGAGAGCTACGAAACATTCATTCAAGAATTATCAAAAAGATCCAAAACATTTGCGTTTTGGAGCATGTACATTAGAATGACAGGTAAATTCGTGAATAAAATGAAAATATTGGCACAAAAATACCGAAACGATGTAGGATGTTAAAACAGTTTGTTTGTGGTTGCTAATCCTGTAATAAAGTAAGAATGAATTGCATAAGACTATGATTTTTACATTCGATTTTATAAGATTATATTTGTTTTAACAGGTGTCTTGCTCAAGTTCATCAGAGCAACAAGAGAAATTAACTGGGATCTTCATCTGGCCACATTTAGAAGCATGCTTCCGTGGTTTTTCATATGTGATTGTACTATGCCAGATATGGAACTGCCTATTGGCTGGAGATGATCGCATTAGATCGCACACACCACGGTTAGTGTCATTCTGGATAGTCGATTATCCTTTTTATTTTTTATAATGGCACGTTAACTTATTTAGTTTTACTGATTACCTTTAGGCATAGGTATCAATTACAGAAAATTTGTAACGTAATGTTTTTTTATGCTAAGCAGGCATTATATCCGAATTGGCCACGAGCTTCGCAGTACAACGTCAAAGCGATCATGGATTTTCTGCTGTTTCCTGTGATCAGACCATCGAACAGACAATAAACCGGGACTCAAAAACCAAAGGAGGTCTTATCGGATTTTCGTTAAATCACGCGGCAATTCATAGACGGTTATTAGCCCAGTCAGAGAGAGCTGCAATCACTAATAAATGCAAGGATATTGCTGGCGCAGAAGCTAAACCAAGGTTAACACTTTATTGCATTTTGCGGTGTACTATGCATATATACGTAATCAAACCTAATTAAAATCAAACCTTCATTAATTTTATAGTAATAAGAATAGTGTAATTAGGAAACGGCAAAAGAATAATCGCAGTATAATACTTAACAACCTTTTTGACTTCGTTGCAGAAGCCGAAAAGACCTCGACAAGACTAAATGCGCGCGTTATGAAAAATCTGTTCATGATGTTATGTCCACAGTGTCAAACATGATTGACCCATTTGCAGACCAGCAGGCAGGGTTGGTTAGTTTGGCTAGTGGGATTGTTCTTGATGACGGCGTTGCTGATAGGTTGTTGGAATCAGAGAGTCATGGGGAGCAGCAATTTGTGGAATTCGTACGGGAAAATTTGCTAAGCCAAAAGCCAGACTTATTTGTTAAGCTACCGCGTAATAACGTAACCACGCTTTCCTCCAGTAAGCGATTGACCGTAAAGGATAGCAAAGGAAAGGAAATTAGCCTGAAGATGAACAGAGACCTGTTTGCCCGGTTACTGCTTACTGCGAAGAGTCGTAAAGTTGATATGGAGGTAGTCCTTTCTTATAGCCTTGGTCCGTACCCACTTTCCTTGGCAACAACATCGGCAAGTCTGGTAAAAACAGCCAAATCGAAATTGTTTGATATTCTAGAAGCTGTGTTTTCATCACGTGTTTTATTGCTCAGATACCATTTTCGAAATTCGCAATAATGAAGTTGTAATAGCTTTTAGTTTTCTGCAAACACGGCGTAAAGTAATTATTGCAAAACTTGTAAACGTTTGTGGATCCGAAGTTCGAATATTATTCAGTGCAGACAGTATCATTCCCATGAATCATATTGTTGACACTGAAGAAAATATGGGCTTAAAATACGAATTGAAATATTTGCAATAATTAAATTTCGTTGTGTTTCCTCAAAACTAAAAGCTATATTTTGTTATCGCCATGTAGACATTCAAAGAACTGAATGGAATACCATACCTCGTTAATTCATCGCGTTTACCTAAAGTAGATTATTTTATTTTTTTATTTTTTGTTTATTTTTTTAAATTCAAACCAAGCTTTGTTTTTTATCAAGACGAACAATGCAACAACAAGTTTGACAGAGAGGAGTTCCACAACAACGGTGTTATCGTTGATGCGATGGCCGTCATCCAAGCGTTGAAAGGCAAATGGAAAACCTTTGGTGAATTATGTGACGCCATTTTTTCCAGTATTTTAAAATTGGCACGTCAGTGGAAAGCAACAAGAATAGATTTCGTCGCAAATCGGTATCCCGCCATCAACATCAAAAACCCAGAAAGCACCAGAAGAATTGGAAATGTTGGAGTTCAGAAAGTTCGTGTGTTCAGCAAGGAACAAAGTGTACCAAAGCAGTGGGAGAAGTTCCTGAAAACAAAGAGTCGTTGATATCATTTCTCTGCGAACACTGGTGCACTTACGTGTCATCTCATCTTAGCAATCTCGACGTTTTGTACGTGACGTCATGGCGGATAATGCTCTTGTAGTTTGCGATGAGGTGTCGGAGCTCAAGAGTAGTCATAAAGAAGCGGATACTTGTCTGTTATTGCATGCGAAACACGCCGCGATTGAAAATGATAGAGTAATCATCAAAACTCCTGACACTGATGTCTTCTTTCTCTGCATTGCGATGCAACGTGTAATAGAAAAAGACCTGTATTTCATGACTGGTACGGGAAACCGATTTCGCGTTGTACGCATACGTGCTATTGCTGAGACGTTGGGCGAAAACGCTTGCCAGGACTTCATGCCTTTTCAAGTAGTTGACTATTTTATTTAATTTATCATAATATTGCTACACGACCAGTGTCATCTCAGTATATTCGTTATCAGCCAGGTAAAATTTGAAAGTAATTTCTATGTTTTACATATATCATCTTTTCATATATCAAATAGGATGTGACAGTACAAGTGCATTTTACGGGAAAGGCAAGAAAACTGTCTGGAATACTCTTACGCGTAACTCGGAGTACATTAAAACATTTGCGTCACTTGGAATCTCATTTTCTCTCTCTGATGATATGATTGCAAAGCTGAATAAGTTTGTTTGTTTAATGTATGGTGACAAAGAGTCCGAAGAAGTTGACAAGTGCAGATTCGCATTATTCAAAATGGGGAAATGCTCTGACGATCAACTCCCACCAACGTGCGACAGTCTACTACAACACATACGCCGTTCAAATTATCAAGCAGTTATTTGGCTCCAATCACTTCAGGCAGAAATGGATATTCCTCCAGTAAATGAAAATGGTTGGCGTGTTTCGGATGGAGAGTTAGAGATCGTTTGGATGACCACCCCTCCTATGCCAGATTCGCTGCTTGAGTGTATCAACTGTGGTTGTAAGACTGGCTGCCAAACCCAACGATGTTCATGTTTGAAATGTGCATTAAAGTGTACAGGTATATGCAGTTGTGTGGGCTGCAGTAATGGCCGATACAGTGAGGAAGAGTCGGAAGAAGAGGAAGATATCGGTCTTGATACAGATGAAAATGATATCATGTAACAGTATTTATAGTATGGCAGTACCTACTATTTTTTGGTATTTCTGCGCGCGTATATTACAAAAAAACGGCAAAAAGTGGTAAAATTATTTAATTATTTGCACAAATTTTATAAGAAAACACCAGGTTTAGTGACCATGGCGCACATTTATCCCCCGGGAAAGGGACTGAAACTAGTTCGTATAGTACAGAATTACTCGTATACATGAAGTATTCTACGAAAATATAATTAAAAAATGGCGTCTTTCGCGTTTTTCCAAAGAGTAAAATTTTCCAAATTCAAACGCATGTGGCATAAAAACTGACTCAATTCGAAGTGCAAACAAACAGAAATGTTTTAGGTGAGTAAAAGTCTATATATTTTTGCCATGAAAACGTAGTAACTATTGGTGTGATAAAAAAGTGAACGATAATCGACCAGGGAATAGGGACAATATAGTGAACAACAATTAAGTTGTACTGTACTCTATAAAAAGGACAAGCTTTACCTTTACTTTGTAATAAGATCCACCAAGTTTTATGAGAAGAGAAAGCACTAAAGATGCCCTCCCTGCATGATGGGCAGGGTACTGCAACTGTGCTGCAGCACTGTTGTTGTTGTTGCATTAAGAATCCTGAGTTGCATGACTATGAGAGAGAAGCTTGCATTCATAAATACACCTTTGATATTATGTACTTGTACTTTAGCACTTCAAGAATAGTATAATATTAAGAAGTAATGAGACTGAATATTGCTAAAAGTTATTTAATTAAAGTACTGTAGTGTGGTAACAACAGCATCATGATCAGAATAATAAACACTTTCTATGGAGTTGCTGATTATTTGTATGGAACTTCAATCGTGGACAAAACTGTTAAGAAAATTTAGAAAAAACACTATCAAACTGCTTACAATAATTTTTACATGGCTTTGTGAACCCCCTTTCCCCCATTCAATGTTGTAAATATTGACCTCACATTACATGTGAAGTAAATCCAACATTGTCCAGCTAGGGGAAAGGGGGGGGAGGGGTTATAGTGAATAAAAGGCATAAATTCATTCTTATAGAACCAAAATTGTACATGTCTGTAAATTTTCTCAACAGGTTTTGTCCACGATTGTCTGGCTTCCAATGCCTTCTAAGCGTAATATTTTGAAGACATTTAGAGCCTATATTGGCGCACCAACTAAAGTCTTAAATTGATATTTGTGTAGTGTAACACTTTGAGTCTCAGTACCAATTACGTATAATTATTAGGTAATTAATGACGTCATAAAAATATGTGTAATGTTTTGAATTGCTTTCAATATGGTGTTTACTGAGAAGTTTTCAGCTGAAAAAAGAGCTTACATTCAGCTATTGGGCAAGACTAAATCTTACACAGCTAAGGAAGTTGCAGATGAATGTAAAGTATCTTTAGCAAATGTATATCGAATCTGGAATAACAAATTTACAAAAGATATCGAAATTAAACAGAAAAAAAGGAAATGCGGTGGTCGGCCTGAAAAGCTTACTTTGATGCAGAAACGCTCTATAATACGAAACATTAACATTTTAAGAGAAGAAAATAGTAATTTTACGTCTAAGAAATTACTCCTTAGTTCAGGAATAAATTGTAACGATATTTCTCCACGTACAGTGCGCCGTTTTTTAAACAAGAATGGGCACCATTATCTGCAAACTCGAAAGAAAGGTATATTAAGTATAAGAATGATGTTCGAAAGCAATACAAGTTTGCAAAAATGATGAGAAAGGAGTTCAGCAGTGATGTTTGGACGAACAAAATTGCATTGGATCAGGGGTGAGTTTCACTCACAAAACAAATCCAGCGGACGAAGCTAAGGCACCAAAAGGCCGAATCTGGAGAAAAGCAAATGAAGGACTAAATAGAGGGTGTACGGCCAAGGGTGGTCACGAAGGGTCTGGTGGTAGACTTGTCAAAATGATGGTTGCAATTACCCATGAGGCAGGCGTTGTGCTTTGTGACCAATATGAGAAGTTAGATGGGCAATATTTTAAAAATCTTGTGTTAAAGGAATGTTGTCGTGGAATGTTGAAGAAGGCTAAAAAAGGTCGCTCCCGCCTTTAATTGCAAGACGGGTACCCAAGCCAAAATAGTGCAGCGGCTAGAATGGCGATGAAATCAATACGTGCAAAATTGCCCTCAATACCTCCACGCAGCCCAGATATAAACCCCATAGAAAATTTGTTCCACCTCATTAAACGGCAGCTGAACAATGATGCAACTGCACGGAACATGACGAAGGAAACTTTTGAAGAATTCGCCGCAAGAGTTAAACACACGATAATTAATTTTGATAAAAATCAAATTGACAAGATTATAGAAATAGGCCGTTCGCCGTAGTTCGAAAATGTGGCTAGAAAACAAATTTCATTAAGCATGTTGTGGAACTGAGGTAACTTTGCAGAACATAACTTTTTCAAACACGGGGAGTTCGAATCTGAAAAGTTGCCGCTCCTCTGACCCGCAGTTTTTTCATAAAATCCATTTTAATTCTCACTCTTTCAACACGCTTCAAATAATCTCCCGCCATTTTGAATTCTTCAATATTCCGTTTGCAATCGCTCAGAATGGTGATTATTCTGTCCCAGATCCCTCAACTCGCGGTAAATTGTCATTCTAACCGATGGAATTGCTAAAATCATTCACTTTGTAAACACATGGTTTCTTACAAAGCTGCTAGTCATGTTTGTGTTGTGAAGTCCATTTCCACGGCAAATGCAGAAATAAAAGAGCTACCAAAAGGGGTATATTAGCAAAAATTATTGAGACATAAGAAAACAGTGCTTAAACCTATTTTTATCATATAAAAAACTCACAGAAGTCGACGATTCAGGTAATGTAAGTAAGCTTGAGAGACCTAAAACCACCCTTGCCAATGCTGGTCGAAAACGTTTGTCAGAGGGAAGCATCGGACAACCAGGAAAGTATAACTAATAGTAAGTTATTAGCAATGTTGTGCTTAAGAGCCAAGTATAACTGCAGCAAAAATATTGCCTTTGGCTTTGACCAAAAATAGGTAAAATCAATAATAGTCCACCTTCATCATGCATTCATTAACCGTACATAACCTCCCAGGATAAATAATTAGTTGACAATTTTTTAATATCAGAGAGTTTTGCAACAATTGTTTTCATGTATTCATTAATTAACGCTTGAAACTTCTGTTTTAAATGTTTTGTTCCTCACTTTCCAATAATATTATTAGAACTACAAATAAAATATATATTGTCTTCAATGTGTCCAGTTACTTCAGTGTACAAGAAACATGAGGTCTGAAACACCAACAGTAACATGCACTAAAACACTTATCAACCTAAGTTGAAAATAAACCAACAGAACAATCTTCACCAAAGGATGTTTTCAACCAAACCTCCCATAAAAGAGACCCAATTTATAGCTCATTAAGTGACCATTAATTTCACTAAGAGGCTGCTCAATATATATAAACAATGCCTGTTCAATATATATAAACAAGGTGACAAAATAGTGCACCGAATATCGTTTTTACAATGGAGTGTTATTGCAGCAGTTGCGATATCACTGGTGGGGTAATACCCCCCAGTTACAAGTTGCAAGAGGGGTATCTCTCAAACCAATGCCTAATTAAATTTTCCTGGAAGGTATTTAGAAGTGAGAGGTGTTTCCAACATGTTTCCAACCTATGTGTTACATCAGAATCACATATGCAATTGACCCTAATAACAACTGATTTTAAAAGGGAATTGTTGGTGCCCCTTGTGCACATTTTCTTCTACTCTTGGCAGGCGAAGTGAAAGCTCTAGCAGGCGTCTTGTTCCTGTTTATCAAAACAATCGAGTTTTTTTTGCATCAGAAAAAACCAGTAGCAGCTGTACAGTTCTATGCTGGCTATGAAAAGCATGCTATTGTTATACTTTTATCATTACATTGTCCCCGAAATCAGAAATCGCTTTTAATAGTTACTGTCTGAGATACTATGTTGCATTGTGACAACTTCCATTCAAGGTAACCCAGATTGAAAAAAGCCAGATGGAAATGTGATATCTGTGATGTCTAAAGGCCCAGGCTGTTTACAGATTGAGCAAATTTAGGGAAAAACATTTGAAGATGGATAAGGACAATTAATCCATTACCTTTTTCAGAACTGGAAATAGAATGAATTTGTCTGTTGCTTTCCTATTACAAACGTTTTCGTCCAGCATTGGCAAGGATGGCTTTAGCTCTCTCTTTAAAGGTTACTTGTAATATAGTAAACTTGTCTGAATAGTAGACTTTTGCGAGTTCTGTTTATGATAAAGACATATGTCAGCACTGCTTTATTATGTCTCAAAAATTTTTGCTAATATCCCTTCTAATTTCTCCATTTTTGCCGTGGAAATGGAATTCACACACACAAACATGACTAGCACCTTTGTAAGGAGCCATGTGTTTACAAAATTAATGATTTTAGCAATTCCATCGGTTAGAATGACAATTTACCACGAGTTGAGGGATCTGGGACGGAATAATCACCTTTCTGAGCGATTGCAAACGGAGTATTAAAGAATTCAAAATGGCGGGAGATTATTTGAAGCGTGTCAAAAGAGTGGAATTAAAACGGATTTTATGAAAAAACTGCGGGTTGGAGGAGCGGCAACTTTTCAGATTCGAACTCCCCGTGTTTGAAAAAGTTATGTTCTGTAAAGTTTCCTCAGTTCCACGACATGCTTAATGAAAGTGAACGATATTGGGTCACGGCGAACGGCCTAAAAGCATGAGTAAGCGTATAGAAATGATTGTATGTAAGAAAGGAAACAGAATCAAATATTAAACGTAACTATGTGCTGTCTGTAAAATAATATCATTTCACATAAGCAATTTGCATTATATTGTCCCTAATTGCCAGTTATTTTTCATTACTTACATAGGCATATATCATGATGATTACGCGTCTAATAGCATAAAGAGTATGTGAAATGTTAATGTATGTTCTACAAACTACTGTATAGTTATAGTCCTACTAAATCAGTTCCAAATTGTTAACTTGTACAGAAAAGTCGCGATACAATCATAATTCTTGCGCGTCGCGTTTCACAATTAACCACGGTTAACCATTGTGTGTGATTGCTTGTACGATTAAATTGAACGTTTGCCTTCAACATTTACATTCCCATAGCCTAAGAATGTATTGCTGGTAGATTATTCCACAACGCGTAATGTATTAACTACAAATGAAATATTTTACAACGGTTAACCACGGTTAACCACAATACTCGTAAGGAAAACTGAACATGATCTACGTTTAATGCTAGCGGTTAACCGTGGTTAACCGTTGTATTTTAGCAAATACTTAAGCTACTGTGCCTAATTTCACGTTGCATATTGCAACATAAAGCATTAAAAACCAATGCTGAGGAAGCAAAATTCATCTGAATGTTTTTTCGTCTTAAATCCTGTTCTAGCGAGTGGTTAACCGTCACGGTTAACCATTCCCAGCGGCGAATTACACACTATGGCTACGTCATACTGTCTATCAAAAACATATGGATGCTGTAACAAAACGTATAATTAGTTTAACAGGCTACATATCTGATGGTATCAGTAAAGCTCTAAAACTATATATTCAGAGCTCAATCCTAAGCCGAGGATAAAATTATCTTGTTACTGGCTAAGGATAATTGACCGCGTGAGCAAATGATCACCGCGTAGGAAATTTAACGAGATTGGCACGGCTATAGGTTATCAAATAAACTCTCCGAACACTTCTACAATCTAACTCTTTCGACATTGACGACTCACTATTTCTTTCTAAAGAAACTTCATCAGTATCATTTGTTAAATGAGAACACATAGGCATGTCCTCAACTGGTACGCCATGTTATGTGCCATGCTTTTCAGCATTATAGGGGAAACTAAGTGTAGCAGCTGGACCTGTCACATTGTAACATAAAACCCTTACCTGTATATCCGTAATTTTGAATACCATGATAAAGTAGCCTGATTTTGTCGCCTGGATGCTATATCTACCTGTCTTGTTTTGCTCATTACCATGCATAAATCTAAAACACCTGAGTTTGTAAGATGAACTTGTGCTTGCTTGCGTACCACTTTACAGACAATTGTGGACAAAACTGTTAAGAAAATTTAGAAAAAACACTATCAAACTGCTTACAATAATTTTTACACGGCTTTGTGAACCCCCTTTTCCCCATTCAATGTTGTATCTATTGACCTCACATTACATGTGAAGTAAATCCAACATTGTCCAGCTAGGGGAAAGGGGGGGGTTATAGTGAATAAAAGGCATAAATTCAACAGGTTTTGTCCACGATTGTTGGTGTAATATAGACATGGTCCAACAAACTACCAGAAGAAATGAATGTTGGCTCAGTGACAATTTGTATATGGTGAAAAGACTCCATTAATGACATTAGTGGTTGACACTGAGTGTCATTAAAATAATTAATATTGAAATCACCAAACACTACGTCAATTCTGCAACTATTGAGGACATATTTCAATGTTTCTAAATATTGTTTGACATTAGAGTTGTTTTTTCTATATAGTAAAAGAAGAGAACAAGATTTTTGTAGTTTGGTGTCAACAAGGACAAACTTTAATGCATTAAGTGAAGGGATATATTCATAGTCTTCCACTGTGAAAGCGTCTTTCACGCAGATTGCATACTTGAGTATTTGTCAGAGTTATGATCTCGACAATATATTCTAAAAGGTTTCAAATTCTCTGTAATTTCGATACCCGAGTCATTAGGTAAGAGCTGTGTTTCAGTAAATGGAAGAACATCAGAGTTGAATAACTGAGAATGAAGCTTGACATCTTTGCTATGCCTGCTAAGTGATCTAATATTCAGAAGTAATACAGTTAGAACTGTGTTGTTGCAACATTCTATTTCTGTTAAAGGTCTGAAGGAGGAATTGGAATTTCGAAGTCTTTCATATTCTTCTCCAACTTTGGTATTTGCCTTTATATGCTTACTTTGTAGTTCTGCTCATAGTTGAAGGATCTTGTCTTTCTTAACTCTAAGCTAACAACAATATTCTCAAGAGTGAGTCCCTGAACTTTATGAACAGTACATGCCCATGAAAGTGCAATTGGAAATTGTATTCTCTGAATTTCAGGAGAAGATGCTTTACCTGGTCTAACTTTGATTTTTGCAAGAACAGGCTCAATAGGTACAACAAGGTGTTCTTTAGCAAGAGAGCTAGAACTAGAATTTATCATTGCTTTCCCAACTTTTTCATCATCAAATTTAATATATAGGACAGTTGGATCTTTATCAATGTTCAGATCAATTTTCTCTACAGTTCCCATTTGGCCATTAATTAGTCGATCTTGAATATTGATATTTGTAGTGAGTATTACTCTAGCACCTTCTTTAACCTGAATTCCAAAATCGAGTCCACCAGTTTCTGATCGTCCTCTTGCTAACACTCTACTAATATCTTGTTTGCTAACATTTTTTGGGTATTGATCTTTTGCTTTCAGAATTATCAGTGTGCTTGGACTGATTCTAGTTTTCTTTGATTATGTTCATTAACAGGAGTATTTTCAGCCCAAATGTGAAGTGCGTTAGATGGGTAGTTTGGATCAGATGGTGTAATACATCTGGAATTAATAACTTTAATATCACCTTCTGTATGTGACGTTGTTCGTATTCTATTAGGTAGTTCAGAAATGCCATATCATTTTTTTGCCTCATGATCTCTGTAAGTTCAGTCATTTTAAAAACACTCCATGGATGACGAAGATTGTAAGTTTCAATTTCATAATTTTCAAAGACTGCTTTCTTCTTAATTGGAGGAAGCTCTGGTATAGGTCACCCACAGCTATAACACTCTTGTCTGCAAATATCTCAGCAGAACCAAATATTTCTTTTAATCGCTGATGGACATGCAAGAGAGTTGTGTTCCCAACCATAGAAATTTCATCTATAATTATAAGCTTTGTTTCTTTCAAAGTAAGCCTGTATTGTATTTTCCTCTGGTCAGACATTGCCGGAAGATATGCACCAGTTTCTTTAGGAATAGCAAGTCCTGTATTTATGGTAGTTCCATCAATATTTATTGCGGCAACACCTGTTGGTTCCATCAACAGCACGGTTGGTAATGTAGGATTAAATGGAGGATGGCTGAAAGTTTTAACGGCTGTGTGATATATTGTTTTAATCGAATGACTTTTGCCTGCACCACCACCTCCAGTTAGAAAAAGATAAATTGGTTTTACTTCTACAGGTTTCAAGCTATTCATGCTTTTTATTAACATTCTGCACCAAGAGAGAACTATATCATATGCATATCGCTGTTCTGGGTTCAAAGATCTCACTGACTGTCGCAATTCGTCATCAGAAATTGCAGATGGTTGGTTGTGGTAAGTAGTTGTTCCAGATGCATGCTCATTTGAGTGTGTAGAATCAAGATCTGAAGGTTGTTGTTCATTGAATGACTCATTAAGATCTGAAATGTTTTTTACTCCATCTTGGAGATCAGAGTTTTCCTGGTTATTTATGGTGTCAAATGAGTGAATTACATTTCCTTGATTATTTTTCATAACTTCTAATGCCTCAGTTATAGCATCAGTATCGGGTTCAAATATTCCTCTATTTTGTTCCACAATGGCTTGTATGTCAGGTTCATAAAATTTGAAGGCATATGTTTGATCAGAACTAAGAAGGTCTTTTTCATCTTGCCAAGGAAAATACAACATGAGCAAATGGTGGAAATATAACTCAGGTTCTTTTTCGATTTGTTTGGTGTATGATACCTCATGACAGCTAACTTTTCTACACTTCATATATTCATTGTTCATCAACTTTATTTTAGTAGGAAGAGGTTGTTCTGCCAAATGATGTGATTCAAGTAAGTCATCATTTAAAATATCAGGTTGAGAGTCCTTTGTTCCGTCATAGTCTGTTTTATAATCCTTGTAGTAGGAAGCAGCAAATTGAGCTAGGCATAATTTATCAACGGCAGGAATAGAGTTTGGTCTTAAACTACAATGTTCAATAATGTTGGATTTGTATATATCAGTGCTATCATCATCAAGTTCATTAAGCTCATTTGGAGTTTTGGTAGCACATACTCTTTTCTCAGGTAAATTTGTATTGAGAAAGACTGTTTTAGGAAATATTTTCTTTAACCACAACTCAAGCATACATCTATAAACACATTCTTGGGAGCTTACTTCTCTGGTAGAGAGAAACGCTGCACCAATTTTCAACATTGCAGATTGCTCCAGATACTTTTTTTTTGTTGACCTTTAGGCATCACAATTATGTTCTCAAACGCTATTCTCTGTGCGATAAGAATTTGTTCTAGTTTTTCAAGAAGTGCAAGTTCTGGAGGGATTTCATCAACAGACATATTGTTGTACACGGCTTGACAAGAAATTTTACCTTTTGTTACCTTTGAGTAGCAAGTCGCACAAATATATTCTTTCTCATCAAATGACGTTATTTTTGTGAATGCAGACTTTGGCAAAGATGAGTTGCAACTGTTTGTATTAAGTAATTTAACAGATTTTCTATACAGAAGTCGATTGCAAACACAACATATATAACACGGGCCGTCTTTAATTTTATTACGGAAGCTGCATATAAAATAGTCTAAATCGTATTTAGGGGATTTGGTTGTGTTGGATGTTTCATGCTCCTTCGCTTTTCCAGGTGAATTGACAGCATGGTATTTACGTTTCATGTTGGATCTTTTTCTCTTTAGGCAAGCTTCTTTTTCTCTTGTATTCATGCCTTTGTAACATACTGCTTGCTTTTCAAGAAGAACTTTCTTTTCAGAAGCATTAATAGATTTATACTTGTTTTCTCGTTTTTTAAGGAGCATTTTTTTATCAGAAGGATCCATGGCATCGTATTTTGCAACTTTGTTTTTATTAATCACTTTTTTTTAGTTGGGTCGATTTCTTTAAACTTAAGAGCATGTTTCTTTCTCAGTTCACTTTTCTTACCTCTTTCCATTTCTTTCTATTTAAGAGCATTTTTCTTTCTGAGTTCACTTTTCTTACCTCTTTCCATTTCTTTGTATTTAAGAGAATTTTTGATACTGAGTTCACGTTTTTTACCAGAGTCCATTTCCTTGTATTCAAGAGCATTCTTATTGCGTAGCCTTTCTTTATACAATTTGCTTTGTTTGGTAGACTTATGTTTTTGCTGAACTTTTTGTTTTTCTGACTTTTTTAGTGTGCTTGAACTTGACAAAAATTGAATGATATATTTCACTTCTTGTACATTAGGATCAATGAAATCAAGTACATCACAAAGTCTCGCAACAACAAAATGAGGATCTGGAAGTTCTTTGAATAGATTTAGTTCACGAGTTTCAGCAGACGAAATTATAAAATATTTGTAGTTGGCCTTTTTCTGTTTATTTGATTATGGGTAATGCATCCAAAACAATAATTTGAAAGCCATATTAAAAACCCCATGTTTCGTGCAGCATTATCTGCAGTTACAGTTCCCCCAAGGCGATCTTACTGGACAATGATGTGAAACACAATGTTCCCTCATGTCTAGATGTATATGTTACATCAATTTGCGCACCACATATCTCTACTGATGCTGGAAAATGATCCAAAGATTGTTGATTTTCATGATTAAGTGCTTCATAAATCCCCATGGCATGCTCGATAATAGTACTTTGTGTTTCGTAAGTCCAATAACTACATGTCATAATTGTAGAAAAGTAAATAGCGTATGTGTAAACTGAACATTCCTGAGTACAAAGAGCACAAATATGAGTTGATATGTCATCTGCATGTGTTGAAGAAGGGCAGTTCAAACTTGTGTCATTACTAATGGTGATTGCATCTGTAATGACTTCATTTAAATTTACATTTTGTAAGCGTTCATTGCACTCAACATTTAGAATTTTAACTCCTTTAAGTTCATATATAGCACGAGGGCACGTACAAAAACTTAGAGTGTTCTGTTAATTTGCAGACAGAATCAAACTCTAATAACACACATGAACCACAAGGGTGAGGCATACCATACAAGTCTCTTGCATGTGAATCAAATACCTTAAATAAATTATTCTTCTTAATAAAGATGGCCACAGTGTTAAGCTCAATAGTTAAAAGAAATGACTTAAATTGTTCTTGGCCTAACTGTTCTAAAGCTGCATTTATAGGCAGCACAAATGGAATATTTTCATTAACAACATCTAAATGAAGGTTACCACTGTAACTCTCACAAAACTCAAGCGCATGATTGGTATCGCCAACTGCAACCATTGTGGGCAGTTCTGTAAGTAATAAATAATGCTGTTGTGACAACCTAGACAATATCGAGTATAGTTCATCGCCAAACTTCATAACGTTTACTAAAGCTGTCGAATCAGGTATTGATCCATTGCTGTGTGTGTATATTAAAGAACATAAACTCATAGCCACACATTGCCGACCTGCATTGTCACCAAACACACCAACATTACCTTGGCAATAAGGAGCATGAATAGTTTTTTCAGGATCAACAAAAGCAGGACCAGGATTAACTTTAATATCACCACTAAGTCTAAGGTTAAGTTCACAGTAATTTATCCTGTGGTGTAAATCCTTGAAGGTATCTTTTCTTGGGTCACATAAGGCCGAATTCGTGGAGTTATTTCTATTAATAGTTTTAATATTTAATTCATATTTGAAATCAATACATATAGGATTAAAATTAAAAAATTTAGCGTTCGGATCAACACATTTTGTATTCAAGTTAATATATTTGGTATTGAAAATACGAGAGTCTACATTAGTATTATTAAACTTGGTATTCAAATTTAAGATGGCCCTCAAAGTTGAAGAAAAGAAGGAACTCCAATGGGGCAGGGCCTTGCTGAAAACTGTGAATGAGGATAAGGAAACAAAATTTATGTGAAGAGCTGTTAAGAGGGGTGTTTTGGCTGTCAAAATTATTGATGATATTGAGAACTTTTGCAAAAATTCTAAATTAAACGCTTTGTTGTCTGCAAAAAACGTGAAATGATACAACAATTCACATACACCAGTTTTTGATTGTTTTTTGGGACAAGGCCCATGCTTAGCCAATGGCCTTTCATTGGGACAAGGCCCATAATTGGGGCGTGGCCCGTCTTCAGGTGGCGACCGAGTCATTTTATGCATCTTTGCACATGCAAAACACCTATAAAAATAGCCAAACAAATAATAAGTTTTTGATCTTTTATTTGAATAACAGTATTTATTATACATGCACTACAAAACTAAAAAGTAATATCCGAGCAGTAAAGATGGGAATTGTGAGCCAGAGATCCGAGGACATATAGTTAAACACACGTGGGAGGCAATTAGATTTGCGACACGCAAGTAAAATTAATTACTTTTCGTGACTTATTTGGAGCAATCGACATTTACATGTAATAGTGCATTGGAAAGGACCTACTTTAAATCAACAAAAACAGCATGTAATGTTTAAAAATAACCCCAATTCTACTCAACACAACACAACATGCCAAGATATGAAACAATATTACATGTAATATAAATCGGAAAAAAAACACAAAATATAGTAAACGGTCAACTAAACATAGTTTATAACTTGGACCATAATAACTCATCATAAGAATTTTCCTCATTATCTTTCGAAAGTTAACCCCCATGGCCTTTGTACAAAACGCACACGTTGACAAAGTTGTACATATGGCTTCTACAATTAAATTTATAATTTTTTTATTATTATTATTATAATAACTTTTATTAAAATATACTACAAATTACGTACAATTAAATGTTTTAAATGTCAATTATATTATATAAAATGTCAAATGTTATTAAATATCAACTTCAATTTATTCATCAGCAAGAAAATTGTACAAACAAAACTCAAGAACAACTTCAGTTAAACTATTTTACAGTTGTTCAATGTTAGTGACAATATTTTCGTCATTAAATGCGATTTTTAAGTCACTTAAAACAAGCAGCCGTTCATTTGTTTCAATACCCGGTGGAAATTTAGCTGAACAGTGTACACAACTTCTGTGTTTATGAAGTTCAACTGACCTTATCTTTCCCACTTGCAAGATGGTATCCTCAGCACATTGATCTAACGACTGTGAGGCAGCACTCTCATCGATTTCATTCAAGTCGACGTCGTTCACTTTGACGAAAGCTGAATTACGGGTTGTTGTCACGGATTTAATGTTGTCACGATTTCTAACACTTGCGTTTGTAATCTTGTAAACAACACCGTCTTTGATCTGTTCAATTTCATCTTCCCAGAAAGTAATCTGCAAAACACCACTCACATCGCATATGGCGCACTTTAGCATCTTCAAATGATTTTTTCCCACGACTTTGACATTTTGACCCTTTTTTATTTTACCTTTTACGTTCACAATCGTACCCGTTTCAATTTCTGATTGTACAGCTGACAGGGGGGTTATTTCTGGTACACCAGAAGCGTTGTCATTTGGTATGTATTGGAAATTATATTCATTCGCAGATGGTGCTTGAATAATGCTCATATCATTTATTCGTATATCTTCGCCTTCCCCAGCCCAACTGGGACCCACGATATAATTCAATATCTTAACGGGTGAAAGAGTGTTTTGTTTTTCAAGCAACGTTGTACGCTTGTCTTTTGCAAAACAAACAGCTCGAACACGTTTGTTACCTGGCCCTTGTAACTGCATGTCAAACCATGTACACTTTCGTCCTTTATGAGGCGATGACAGGTTGTGAACGTAACCAATGAACAGTTCTTTCCTTTTCAAAGAGGACATTTTTTCCTAATCAGAGTTTCACGATATGACAGTATTTACTGTAAGTCTCACAATCGCACTGAAAATATAAACCAGCTTGTGACATGTATGACAATGTATATACGTTTTGAGTACGAAATGCGGACTACAAGTCAACGCCAAAATTATGTGATCGAAATTAATCAATGACAACGAGCAGTGTGACACACATGGCACGTCGTGCAAAGTTATTGGTCAAGACAAGATGAGCTACTGACAATCACAGCACAGAATAAAGATCATACCGTGAGCCCACCAGTTTTGTTTACTATGAACAAGCCCTTCATTACTATGCTGTAATAGCCTATAGTCTTCCAAAATCGAAACTGCAATTGTGACTGAAGACTGTGATTGAAATTTCGGATGAACAGGGTGAGTGCAGAAAGAAAAATACATTTATTAAATGCACAATAACAAATAAACAACATTGACGAAAAGTAAGAAAATATATAAGATGGGGGATCTACCTGAAATGGGCGGTTTCGGGATGCTCAAATT
Source organism: Muricea muricata (assembly GCA_963855995.1). Lineage (NCBI taxonomy): Eukaryota > Metazoa > Cnidaria > Anthozoa > Malacalcyonacea > Plexauridae > Muricea > Muricea muricata. Next base: position 85,579,182 of record OY979716.1, on the reverse strand, counting down.
TGAAAGCCGACAGAGTGGAATATATTATATTTAACCAGATAAAAAGATATATCATTAGAAAGCTAAAAAGTTCTATCTGACAAACAGTTTAATATTTTTTACCTTAAAGCATGATCATTCTTTCTGGATACTGGGTCATGCTGGAGAACAGATATCTGTTCTGATTTACACTAAAATTGTATTGTTTTTTAATTTTTGTGGGGTTTAATGAGTGCAGATTGTATTAAGCGATGGGATTTTTGTTATTCCAAATAGTCTTTCCATAACATGGTCGCGAGGTGTATGCTTAATTTATTGCAGGAATTTTTAATGTTTTTCCTGTCCAAATTTGTGGCAATTTACCCTATGCAAAATTCCATCGCTTAAAACACTTATCTAGTTCAGGCTAGTTGGGCTTTACCTACCCTGAAAATTTGAGCAAAATTGGTAAAATCCCTGTCGAGATATCTTTTCTCAAAGCCGGAAATTACCACATTTTGGGAAATTGGATTTAAAGTTTAAAAGTAGAACACTACAGCTAAAAGTCATAAACAGTCAACAAATTTGGAATTTAATTCCATAACAAAGAAAACCCCAAAAAGAGAGGTAAATCCTCTTTTTGCCAGGTACTGTCAAAACTGACTGTCACATCAGTAATGCCATAACCGTCCTTGCTCATGTTGCCTGGATCCGGATCAGTATCGTCTTCATCTTCTAAATTTCTCTGCAGCTTTCAATAACTCAGCCTCAGCTTCTTGTGCTTCCAAAATAATATTGACTTGGTTGTAATATGCCTGCTTTGATATACATGGCATGTTCATGATGCTGCAAAATGATGACAGTGATTAATAACCCCCACCAGTCTTCAAGGAATGGTACACAGCTCTTCTGTTCACAACAAATGATCGACCTTTATCTGTTGCGGGTGTCGATGTACATATTTTTGTGGAACTGTTACACTCTGAACACTCCACTAGAAACTCAGACATCAAGCCAGCTCTACCATCAGTATTTTCACGAAGACCAAGTTGACCTGAAATACCACAATGCCACAATCAACATTTGGAAACTATTTCAAGTAAATTCATTCAAAATAAATATATCAATTAATATCTTAAAAGCTGAAGTTATCTATCTTATAATATCTTAAGCAGTAGCTATTTCGCTCATTGTAAGCAAACTGATCAAACAAAGAGACATTTAAAATAGTAACAAACCTTCTGGACATTTATGAATATCTGACAACATGGATGACAACAGGTTGACATCAATAAGTCGGTAACTGCTACTCACACCTTCTTCATTTTCAGCATCGGAGTCACTGGATGAGTGATCGCTAGTTGAAAAAACCCTTCAGTCGGTATGTTTATGCATAGACACACCAACTGGGTGTCATCGGTGGTCTCAGTGCACGAGCGTGTTGATGGCTGTTCATCTTTATGACAACGAGGTTGATTCTCATCTTTTGACAGCATTGGGACTCCAGAAAACCCTTAACTCCTTCTTTTCTTTTTGTGTTTACTTCTATATCTTTCTGTCCAACAAGACCTTGTTCAAATACACCACCTAGATGCTAAGGAAGGTTTTTGAGCAAAAATCCTAAAATCAATTTTTCCGAGTTGTTTCAGGTAGACCAACAGAACAAAATATAATGGGCTTTTTTATAGTAATTTCTTTGTGTAAAATAGAGGCTAGGGCTTATTACAGTCCACAGAGAGACTCGTCCAATACTATATAGTTCTATCGATTAATGTGTGTGTCGTCAATTGTTCTTTTTTTAAAATTTCATAATATTAGAGAATAGATGAAATTTATTACAATTATTAAACGCCATTGGCATTGACGAAAAGTCAGAAATATATATAAATTAATTAAATGATTACAATATTCTAAACATTAATTTGAAATATGGACATGTTCTCACTTATAGATGGCCGTCACTTCACAAACGTTCAGAGTACGGCACAATAAAAATCAATACAAAATCAATAGAGTTCTGCAAAATATCTTATCTCTGATCTTATCGAAAAACACAGAAAAAGTTCACACGCATGTGCAATAAAATATAATTAAATGCATCCCACAATTACAGCGTGTAAGATTTGTAACGTAGTTAAATACGAAATTCGTTCTAATTAATGCTGTATAAAACTGAAATGGTGGGATGCTTTAGCTAAGTTGCAAAATCCTGAGCCCAGGGTGTCGCAATATAATGTCACACTTGCGTCGCAAAAACCCCCAAAAAGGACAGCAATGGCATTTTATGACACTGCCTGCAGCCAGTGTAATGAAACTGTATGTTAAGTGAAAGTTTCAATTAAAACTGTTTGGATAAAGTTTTTAGTGTTCTTTTTGCCAGTAACGGAGGTAGGCCAGGATGTCTTCGTATTGGTAGATGTTTGCCCTGAATATTACGTCCCTTAGGAGTTGTAGGGTGTCTTCGCGACGACTCGAGAGTTTTTGTAAGTATGTGGCCGCATACTTGTGAGGAATGAGGCGCATGATACGAACGGCTTCTTTGAACTGCTTCCATACTCTTCCTTGTTGAAGTACATGATCGATTGCTTCGCGTTTATAGTGTACCCAAGCTTCTTCGTTGGTCATTTAGAGGCAGTTGTGTTTTTGTTACATAGGTTTATAGACTAGACACTTGCAACACTTTTCCTTACACAATTCCATTACCTGATGATTTACAACCGGTGAGAGGATAGCATTTATTGACTCACATTGTTGTTTGACTTCCCATGGTGGGTCTTCGGTTGCACTCCACGTGTTTGTGTTTATTGTTCGATGCGAGGATGGATTTTCATAGTGTTTGACGATAACGTTATCGTTAACGTTATTGTCTAACGCGAGATTTAACGTGAGATATAATGGAGATCTCACCTCAAATTTCACTTTAAAGGAGATTGAGTAAAACATAGTGAGAGAAAGGAAAAACTATCCAAAACATATGATATTGATATATTTTAAACATTTGTTGATATACAATTTAAAAATTAATCATTTGCGAATTTACAATTAAATTTTATAATATTCATTCAATACGAAAGCATGCAATTCTTGGTTTATTTTTGTGTTTTCTGATTATATTATTCACATACACATATGAAAATACAAAAAGAGTAATGAATGTAATGAATGGTTGGTACAGTGAGTAAGTTATTATTTTTTTACATCAAAAATATTGCCCCACATGGGCCTAAGCTCTAGTTTGTGCTAAAGGAAAAGAAAAACTATAAAACAAATGTTTACAAAGTTTCTAGTGATTTTGGCTAAAGGATTGTAAAAAACAGTTGTTTATGAGTATTACATACCAGAATCTCATTCAATGGAATTGTTGGATTCCACATCGGCTCGGGTTCTGGTTCTGTCTTGCGTTCTGGTTCTGTCTTGCGTTCTGGTTCTGTCTCGGGTTCTGGTTCTGTCTCGGGTTGTGCTGCAGGAATAGACTGTTGTTCTGACTAAATAAGGAGAAAAGATTATGAAACAGCAGTTTTTGTGGGTAGGTCAGTGGCTAACCACTATGTTACTATACTGGATGTCATGGATATCTGAAAGTCTGATAGACGGCACATGCGCTGCTAATTTGACGTAATTTGCATTGGAGTAATGCAATTATCAATGGCCGATACTTTATGTCCCGACTGGCCTTGATAAAATAGGTCATCATGGGTGACCTATAACTTTGCAAAGCCATATCTCCAGTTTAATATAAGCTATTTACACAAAAAACCATTTTAATCGCTTTGTTACAATATCTTTCAATCCAGCTTATTTATAAGTTTACTAAACATGAAATGTGATTTTTTTCCTATCAAATGCTTTTCAAACATAGGAATCTTCAGAACATAATTAATTTGTATGCAAAAATATATACAGCTATCCTACATCGTGTATTTATCAAAATGCCACTAAAATAATCGCTACAGTTTTCTCTACATTTTAAGCTAAGTTTGATACGAAAATACTACAAACTAAAATAATACAGCGAAATCTAAACTATAGCACGTTAGTTAATGTTGTTTACGTTCAAAATATTAATTACTACTAATTATTTTGACCTTTCGCTGCGAAAATCCATGGCATCCTTCATTGTGTCTTCATCAAAATATCACTGAATGAATTGCTATTCTTTTCCCAAGATATTTGCCACTTTTGAGCGAAAATATTAAATATTGAAGACAGTACAGCGACTTGCAGCTTATACGTGAAGATAGTACAAATTTGATTTGAGTCAATTTTAGCTCGCAAGTATCACATTTCACCTGTCAAAACATGCGAAGAAAGTACCCTACGGTTCCCTAAGACTCGGAAACTGTATCTACTATGGAGCGGTATCCGGTTCAAAAATGCGAGGGCATTTGTTTGCTCTGATGTTGCGACATACCAACATGACTTTGTGGCCAGTTAGTAAGGCTTTGCATCATTCTTACACGCCATTCTCTCTGCACAATCTTATGTTCTGGCTGTACAGTCGGGCAGTGTGTCGTAATGGCGTTATGAATCAGCCTTGACAACAGCCATAAATTTACTAGAAAGATTGGTGAATTTACTCAAAGTGTCTGCACATGCAAATGATTCAACTTTAGACCAACTCGGAAATAATGATCAGCATGCTCTTGCAATACAAAATCGAGCAATTGTAAACTACAGGTAAGTTTTTTACGCTTTTCCCGCCTTTTATATATATTTGCAGAAAATTCATCCAATTATGAATCTTGTCCATGTTTGTTTTACAAAAACCACAACGAGCCTGAAATATTATATCCTAACAAACTTGTCGGAAATTACCAGGTGGAGAATGGGCCGGGGGAGGGTCTTAATTATATTTCAAACATGGAAGTTCAATATAACAATGCTTTATTCTTCAAAACAACCGATCCGTGTTCTCATATAATCTTGACTTTACTGCGAGCGCTGCGTGCCAATGCAAAAACCTCAATTTTTCAGCCCTTCAAAAGGGTCCTTAAAAAACTGAACCATCTGTAAAAAAGTTTGTGTTCTGTTTCAAGTGGGAACTTAACAGTGGGGGACAGTTGAATTGAGATGGTCCATACTAAGTGGACAATTATGATAAATCTATCCAAACATGTTTACAATATATTATATTCATCCACACTCATTCAACCTATTCTTTAAACTGCACATATAATAAATTGAAGTGTAGCCTTAATTACATTGCATTACACTTTTATATGATTTTTGTGTCTACCTGCAGTAGATATGCCTTGGTGTGAGCAAAATTTGGGCGTTGTATGTATATGTATGTATGTATGTATACAAGGATTCTAATTTTGGAAGTTTCTGTATTTTGCATGTTTGCGCATATGCCCATAAATGGCTTGAACATGTTGCATCTGCTACTTCCAGTATACGAAGGAAGCTGTGGAGCAGGGTGTTTGAGCGAGCATGCTTCTGTTTGAATTTTCTTATGGCAGTATAAAGGTTTTCTTTTTCATTTACAATATCGCCATGAATATCGATATCCACAGGTATCGAGGTAAGATAGTTTTAATTTTAATATCAAACATTAAGTGATTGTGTCTTTGTGCTGTAAATTTATACTGTATTTAACAAAGTACAAATCACCTACTTACTTTGTATACAAAAAAGTTGCAAATCTCGATTGCTCATAGAGCCAACTTGGTTAAGGCTTGTTTCTTTGGAAAAATTCTCATAAGAAAAGTTTAATTTGTGGTATAAAGCTATTTGGATTAACTGTAAACAAAAGACTCTGTTTCTGTTGTGGAAATGTTTATACTTTATGACCATGATAACAACTTCATATCCAAGGTATTTGCTATGTGGAGTTCTTCCTTTGTCAGTGAATGTACTATTTGCATAACTTGCTATTGTAGTGCCTATTTGCCAATATTTGAGGCATCACTACTCAATATAAAAGTATTTAAAGAGAAGTGGATCAAGACAAAGAGATAACTATATGTTTTAAAGATCTCCCAAATTAATTAAAAATAGGTATGCACAATGCGTACATGCGTCTACGTTACGTTATGGTGTACTGGTTAGAAAGCGTAGAATCAGTGACAATGACAAAAAACAATATTCAGGCAAAATATATATAATTTAAACAAAACAATAAAAACACAATTACAATTACAACAAAATACAATTATTCAAAAACAGTGAATGGCCACAATACTACCACAGTACTTGTCAATTTTAAAAAGAAAAAGTTCAAAAATTTCAAATAAAGATAACTTTTATATATATTGAAGATGAATAAAATAATAAGTGACTGTTCTTTTTATGACTATATTTTAAGATATGCTGTGTATCTGTGTTGGTAAATTGCAGACACCAGTTTATATAATACATGATTTTTCACTTTCTTGTCTGCAGGCTCATTTATCCCCGAGTTAACGGCGCAAAGTGCTGTTCCGGACGTAAGCCCGGGGCCAGGGTTACTAATTTCGTATTAGCGGAGTTCAAAGTTGTTGCTCGTGACAGGTAGGTAGTAAAAGTGGTATGTCATGACATCATCCTCACTGATCTCAACAATATGGCAGACTATCATAAATGGCTTACACTTGATTGGCCAGATTTAAAATCTATTCTTGATTGATTAATCATGAATTTAATAGCCTACGACGTAGACCTCTGAAATAAATCGGTCTACCAATTAAGGGAAAATTTCGTGTTCTAACCGCCATCGAGTACCTGAATTTGTGTTGTAGTTTTTGATTGGCTCATGCAAAGCTTTAATCATAAAAGCTTTCTGATTGGGTTTCTCGAAATATCTTAGTGCCTTGCAACTCCTGGCCCGATAATATATCCTAATTATATTATGATATTGTGATGCTACTCCGAGTGTAAGCCACACTGGGCAGGCTGAAAAGTTTGCCTGGCCACAGCGGGATTCGAACCAGCGACCTTTGGAATACTAGCCCCAACGCTCTACCAACTGAGCTACATGGTCAGTATTTACCCGAGTACAACATCACTATTAGTATATATAATATAATTAGAGTATTAGGTATTGAAGGAACTAGACTTGTTCCGAAATATCATTTATCGAACCGTCCTGACCGTGTAGCTCAGTTGGTAGAGCGTTGGGGCTAATATTCCAAAGGTTGCTGGTTCGAATCCCGCTGTGGCCAGGCAAACTTTTCAGCCTGCCTAGTGTGGCTTACACTCGGAGTAGCATCACAATATCATAATATCATATTTACCCGAGTACAACATCACCATTAGTATATATAATATCCTAATTATTTTTACCCTCGGATGAACATGATAGCTCTATGGATTTCCCCTGCGTTCTTTGTTTTCGAAATGTTGTAAAACCTCAAGAAAGATACCTAATTGAAGGAAAGGGAAAATTTAATGTCAAAGAAGAACTAAACAGTTTGCCTTTTGATGTTAAAATCTCGAGAAAATTTGTATGTAAACGGTGTCTTTCTACATTGAAGAAACGCAGAGGGCTCGGTGAAAACCTCAGGGATATAGACAACGAGTTTGAAAGAATATACAAATTGAACAACATTGAGGATACTCCATTTGCACAGAAGAGACACGGCGACAGCGATGAACCTACTATAACACCCAAAAAGCTGTGCTCAGAACATTTAAAGTTTAACAAAGTCGATGATCCGTCTGGTGCGTGCATTTCAAGTATATTAACATCATCTCCAAGTGCGAAAGTTGTTCCAACGCCATCCGGAGTGCCTATCCAGTGGCCGGTATCTCCAATAAAAGTGAAACTGTGAAAGTGAAATGGCCCCCAAAGAATAGAGAGAGAAAGCTTCCAGTAGACTTAGAATCTCTTGGAAAAATGCTCGTTCAAGGAACGTATCGGCAAATTGCTAATGCGGCTTGGAAAAACACTTCCATTAATAAGCACCTGAGAGAACTGATGGTGAGAGAACTTAAAAAGGAAGCATGCCTCAGGAACATGCCTCAGGAACACTAACAAACAAAGTATGGTGTCATTCACAATGGAGAAAGTGTCAAATGAACTGAAGGAAAGAACCCCACTTCTGCATTCTGTTATGTCAGCTGTAAGCATCGCAGAAGTAAACCAGCCAAAGGAAAGTCACATTTTGGACGGTATGTTCCGTTCCATTCCATTACGTTACGTTTTTTTTCCTTTTGAAACATGCAGGGTCGGCAGAATTTTGATAATGGGCGGGGAGATGATATACAGTTACTGCTCAAAAGTTTGAATACAAACTTGTATGAAATGTAGTTTCATGTTTTAATAAGGTGATACCATAGCTTTTTTCATTAGTGATTCTTTCATTGCTAAGAATCCTAAATTGCATCTTCTAAGGTCTTTGCACACTTGCAATTAAAATAGTACTAGTAGAACATACATATAACCTCAAAATCAAGGAAATGGATTGGCATAGTTGACTAAGCAGATCAGCAGATGTATTCAAACTTTTGAGCAGCAACTGTATATTTGTGCTCTGCCTCATTAAAGTGGAACTCACACCCCAATTTTTTTTGTAATGATATAATTGTGCGCTATTTATGGAGCACAAAACTGAAAAAATTTTTCCATTTGGATGAATTCTCACCTTTTTACGGCTCCTCAAAGTTGGTACCTAATTGCCCCACGACCGCGCTTGCGTGAACTGGTGAGGGCAGACCTCATGACGTCACAAGGTAGACACAAACAAAGAGGCTATATAACTTTCTTCTGGTGAGCGCTCTAAAATCGCTGTTTGTTGAGAACTTTTGTACGTGTTTTGTGTCTTTTTTCGATGTCTTCGACAGAATCATATTCCGATGCTTCTTCTTTTGTCTCGGAGAATGAATATATTTCCGAATATGAGGAAATTTCAGACAATACTAATATTATGGAGGGCTCTAATACAGCAGAAAATTCCGGAGTTTTAGGCGACGATGCTGCCTTTGCTTGTTCTGGCGACCCTGTTGCTGACGAAGAATGGACAGCAGACTATGAAGAAGAAATCAGACAAGCTGATATTTTAGAAGAGAAAATGCAAAAGTGTTTAAATGGAACTACCGAAATTAACGAATGGTATAAAGTTTACTATGAACACTTGTTTATATAGAATTTTAATTAGTATAATTAGTATTCTCATCACTGCTTATATTTTACTCCCATGTATCTTAAAATATTCTCTATTACAATATTTACTGAAAGAATACTGGACTATAGGATTTTTGTTTAATTGATTGATCAGTCTTTATGTACAATCATATTAATCAGTTTATTATACAATCATACATCATAAATAAATCACAAAAGAAGTCTTATATATATATAAACTATAAAGTATTTATACCATTCAGTGTGAAGATAGGTAGTAAAATATTTATGTACAAGTGTTTCAGAATATTTTTTCAGTTGGCTAACTATATACATATATTTACAATCACACATCAGATTTACACACTGCAATACATTTTATATTACACTTTATTATTGCAAGAGTTAGCAAGGTAGTAAACTTATATTGTTTTGTTTTTAGGTGCAAATTTGGTAATTGCAAACTCGATCTACTAACAAATTGGCAAGAATGTAACTGTTGTTCAGAATTAGATAGTTGTAGAGAATCATTGTCCACTGATATTGTGCAACAGGAGTTAGGTGATGCAAAAAATATTGTCTGTATAACACAGCACCCTAGATTCAGACCTGTATGTTTGGAGAGATGGAGTTTGAGGATGGCTGCCTTGGCATATAAGACAACTGGAAATCAGAGGTACAAACAACTGGCTAATGAAGAACGGCAAGCTTTTTGTTTTTCTTGTATAGACCTTCTCCTTTCTCTGTTTTCTTGATCAAACTAATGACGATTTGGCCTATTTATTGGTGGCTGTTGTTTTCATGCTTGAAAATGATGGCAGCTATTGTTAAAATACAAACAATTGCATGCATTGCATGATTATGGTTGATCATGCATTTTTAAATATGGAAGTCAAAGCATTGATCAAGTATTTTTCACAGAGGGTGAGATTACGTTGACAATATGCTAATTGTAAATGGTTAGCTTTAACCCTACTTACTGCTTACTCAAATTATCCTGTTCACCTAATGCAATAAACACTCTGACAACATGGAAATGCTTTCCAAGTATGTACATCTATGCTTTTAGTTCTTTCCAAATTTTTTATATACTCAAATAACAATTATATTTGAGCATGCCCATAGTATTTTTTTCCTTTTAGTTTTTTACATAGTGTGGCATACAGGGAGTTTACCAGAATGGTTTATGGTGTTCTTGGCAAAAGATGAGTCCCACTCCCAGCATGTGCATATCATCAAATAAGGAAAACATTCCCAGTTGGAAAAGGTGAAGAGCATAGTGGATTTGAAGCGGATGATGAAGAGTTCTGACACTTTGCATAACGACTTGAAGAAAGAGACTGTGGTGAATGCTGGTCACATGGTCCCCAGTTTCTGGAAACTGCTAAATTTGGCATAATTTAATGAAATACAAAAACAAGTGATGCTTCTGAAATAAAATTTTTGAAGGAAGTTTCTGAAAATGAACACCCTATTTGTGACGTGTGGTCTCCGCCAATATTAAGGATCAATTTTAGTGTAGTGCAAGCAAATTGTGGGACTCTAAATTCTGCTTCAGTGTTGAATTGTGCGACATCAAATTGTGGTACATTAAATTGTGATACATCAAATTGTGATACATTAAATTGTGATGCATCAAATTGTGATACATTAAATTGTGTTACATCTAATTGTGATACATTAAAATGCGATGCATCAAATTGTGATACATCAAATTGTGATAGGGACCGCGGAGCGGTTTTTTATTGGTGGGGCTAATCGAGCATCGAAGGTGCGAGATATCTAGAGGGGAAACTTTTGAAATCAAGAGCCCTGAGATGCCTGGAAACACTTCTAATTTCAACAATCATCATGAGTGGCATATAGTTTTTGCCTCGATTCTTATATTTTTAATGCAAACATATGTATTGGTGGGGTTTTACAGCCGTGGCAATTGAAGTGTTCCAAAAATATTGCATCAATTCATCTGCTCACTCGAACAAATTGATTTGACAGTTGGTGGAACTGTTTACAAACTTCACAAATCCGGCCATCTCTGGTCACTTCCTGCTTTGTTGTGATTGGCCGCTTGTGCCCAAGCCAATGGTGATTGGAGCATTCAACAGGAAGTTGGTCAAATATATAGGAAATTGTAAAATTTTCAAATGTTTTAACAAATGAATTCGTTTATGTTGGCAAATGAATTGATACAATATTTTAGGAACACTTCAATTGTCACGGCTGTAGCCCAGCCAGCCACCCCCACAGTCATCAACTTGATGTGTTTGTATATTGTTTTGTGTATGATTTACCTGGTGTAGTGGGTAGGATGTTTTTGACAACCATTTTTTGTCTCTCTTCTCTTTTTCTTACTGCCTCTGCCCCTGACTGCTTTTCAAGCATAGTATTCATCACAGATGGTGTTTTTTTTTAACTCCTCTTTGGAAGCACATAAATACGTCTGAAAGATGTTTCAACATACCCTGTGCAACAGAAAAAACCCAGCAATTATATCTGATAGCATACATGAGTGGGGTAAGAACTAACTACAAGCACAATTAATGTATAAAGGATAAATGGCAAGGGGTTATTACAGCTTATACTGCAACTTTTGACTCCATAATATTCACTAAACACAAGAACAGAGCCTATATTAATTTATTACCTACAAGGTTTCAGTAACACAGTGAATCTCAGCCTGGGAACAAGGTTACAAGTACTGCAGATCCTTCCATTCAGAAGACAAATCATCTCACATACATGTAGCACAAATAAACAAGTAGAAACATTCTGCAGGGCATCAGACAGTTAAAAATATAAAACTTTTTTTACATTATCTAGCAGTAGGTATTGATGATAAGATAATACTGCCACACCAAACTACAATATTATTCTCCTAGGAATTATTGCCTGCCAGAAAATGTTGTAAACAATGTTTTAGCTGTTTATAGTTATTTTACTACAGTAATTTTAAAATTAATCTGCTGGAGTAAAAGGGTCAAATACAAAATAATTGCTATTCTTACATTTTCTGCGGTATACTTTAACTTCTTCACGCCGTTTCCCCACAATTTCCCTTAACGTTTTCACCTTATTAGTGAGCTGTCGATTTTGTTTCAGCAGCTCCAAACAATTGATACATCCTGGCACTACAGCACAGCATTCCGCTGGCGTCGGTGGTTCATATGGAACCATCAGAGACTGAGAGGTCCCTTCATGAATAGGAGCGGGCTGAGATTCTGCTGGTGACTGTGTTGGTTCTTCCATCGATGTGCTGTACTCAGATGTGTTTTAGGCAATTCTTTCGATGTGCTAGGCTCAGACGTTGTTTCAGACAAAACTCCTGATGTGCTGGGCTCAGCAGACATTGCTTGCTTTAAAATCTGTATAAAAGTGCAAAATAATATTGTATCAGCTTTTAGGTGTTTTCAGCTATATATCAACCTAAATTGTAGCTATGTAAAATGTAAATTAGCATACCATTCTTCTCTCTCTCTCTGACATGTGCGGCGCATCAGCTGCTGGCATTACAGTCGGGAACATGCAAATCCCAAATTCTTCCCATTTCAGCACGTTGTTGCCAACAAAGCTCTGGCCTTCAATACATGAAAATCTCCGGCTGAAGTCGTCTGGTTTGGAATGCTCTGAGCATATTATGGAGTACTGTGTGCCACTTAGCGTGTTTAAGCTTGACAAAATCGACCCACTTCTTGCGTCTTTTTCTTGCCTCTTTTTCTTGCCTCATTTCGCTCGTCCCTGGAATATGGAATGATGTGAAGAGATACACCTTTTTCCTTATCGCCTACGTAGCCACAACCTGCAACAACGCATCTTTTTGGCATTCTAAAAAACTATTTTCTGCGACTTACTGTCTTTCATACACGCATACAGTAATACTATCTCTTGTGTTGACAAAAGATCAAGTTCACCTTCTGACGTCACAGTGCCCTACTCGACGCAGACCCCCAATCTCGTGATCGTGGGACAAATTGATTATATTTTGGGTCAATTTTTGCAACTTTGAAGAGCCGTAAAAAGCGAGAATTCATCCAAATGGAAAAATTTTTTCAGTTTTGTGCTCCATAAATAGCGCACAATTATATTATCAGAAAAAAAATTGGGGTGTGAGTTCCACTTTAATTTTGACATTTCTTCTGAAATCGAGATTTACATTTTAAAATCGATTGTTTTTGCATTAAGTGAAACACATATATGCACCCCAAATTATCAAGATTCTGGCACCCCTGAAAATATGTTTCAAAAAACCACATTTTATGATTTTATTTTTTAAATTTAATTAATAAAATTTGTTTATTTCTCATCAGACAACCCTTGCAAGATTAGGTCCTTTAAGAGTAACGACAAGTCATACCTATGGCCACAAGAAGCTAGATGAATTCGGGAAAGACTATAACAAAAAGGTATTGGATTGAGTTATGCAACAAGGGGAGTTTATTGGAAGAAAAGTTACAAGGTTCTTCTCAAGTTTACAAAAATAAAAGACTGATCATTCCAGAGGTTTGCACAAAACTTGTTTTTGACAATATTGATTATCGACATGAGGTACACCACATGGCCGAGGAACACCAAAATGTGGATAAACACTGTGTAACTGTTATGGTTACAGAAAACTGTGTTTCAGGAAAACATCTAAGTGATGTTACAACCTGTTAATGGGGTTTTAGAATTGGAAAATGGCAAATGCCTTCCATCCTGCAGAGATAATGTGAAACAACGTTGCAACTACATTGCCTTGGTTGGACGTGTCATCACTGCCAACATGGAGTATCTAAAATTCTTACAAGATGTAACTACGATGCATATTCCACATTGTTATATGAAAGAAATGAGTGGAAAATCTGAAACCGTAAGTAACATAATCAATACCTGAAAGAATACACACATAAATCCTAAAGGCTGAAAATTATTTTTCTGTTAAATAGACATTTCTTGGTATGATCCACAAAAACGAAAATGATGCAGATGGGATATTCTCTATATTGGAATCATTACACAAATATGACCCCTCATATGGTGATGATGAAAATAAGCATTGCGAAGAACAAGGTGTTGTTGGAGACCAACTGAGTGTTGAGCGTGCAATCAATGGAAACATGTCTCTCTCTAATGGATTTACACCTGATGAACAAACTGATGGGTTACATTTTGAAATAGCAGCCTGGCACGCTGGAAATAAATTCCTGGAGGTAAGTCATACAAAAGACTCTCAATTTGAAAATTTTTGTCATAAATCATTTGGCATGGGAGTGTTATTCTAGTGGGTGGTGGGCCAATTAGATTTTTCCTTGAAAGTGATACTCTCTCAGCTCATAATACCTAGGTGTATTAAAAACATAATTATGAAGCAGTAAGTAATAAAAATGGACACTTAAAGCAGGAATATGGGATATCAGGTAGTAGCATATAGGGAAATAGAGTAAGAGAAATATACAGGCATAAGACAAATTAACATGTAACTTGTCTGTTGTAACTGTATTACATTCACAATTTAAAGATAAGAGCATAGATGGATTTTCTGGGGGGGGGGGTGCAGGGGGTGCCATACCCCAAATATTACTGTTAACCCCCCCCCCCCCCAAACAAACTGTTCACCCCCCCCCCAAATTTTTGGCCTACTAAATAAAGTCCACTTAGCTAAACAAAGCATCACCAAACTCATATGAGGTCTATATTCTAGCGGTGGAGCCACAAGAGGGAGTCTACAGTGCAAACCATGGTATTAGTTTTATAAGATATTTATGCCATACGTATTCAAAATGTGTATTGCTATTCATTAAAACTTACGAACATCAAAACAAAGTTGTGAGAAGATCCTGGGGATGTTGATATTTGATGTTAGTCACATAACTGAAAAAATATGGCACTGTTCCATATTTGAGGTGGACCACGCAATTAGTTTTAAAAATATGATAACACGTCTTTTTTAACATAATTGGAAGTGGAAACGACATTCTTTAACCAAAAACAGCATACGTAACAACAAGAAAATGTTTTAGTCAGAAAATAAATGTACTTGGTGTCATAGTTGAAGGATTTTTCACAGATTACGTGGAACGATGGAAAAGAGGGATTCTGGACTTCTAAAATGGATAAGAATGGGAGGTATTAATCGTTTGAAGGAGAACTGTTGGTAAATTATCATGATCAACGTCTGTCAAAATTTTGAGAAAGTTTGCTTTGCCAAATATCTTCAAAACTAGCAATGATGGATTCCTGGTAAGCAATAATGATTCTAAAAATATACCTTAACTACTGTCAAGGAAGAAACTGGATTAAGCGAAAAGTGCATGAGAGCACAAGTCGAGACAGGCAAGACAGACAAGTCGAGATCAACATGATGCCCTAATGCTGGGAAAAGGAACTTCTGATGAAAGGTTTCAGGTACCTGCCAAAGAAGTGGTAGAATGATCATTTTGTTCCGTATTATTAGCAACCAACATGTCTTCACATGTGCTTAAATGTGCAAAAGAGACCTCTGATCCCTATTTCCGCTGTTACCAGCAGGATTCGTTTACTTTACCACTTTTTTGTTGACTCTTTAGCCTCGCTGGTCACATACCAGCATTGAATATCAATAATCTAACCCATGCATGCATTATTGAAGCTTTCTCATGCTGATTTCATCTGCCCATCAAAAGGACAAACTTCTGTTGTGCTCTCAAGCACTTTTTTGCCTCAATCCAGTTCCAAACGTTTATTCCATGACACCAGTGGAGGTACTTTTAGGATTATTACTGCTTACCAGGAATCCATCATTGCCAGTGTTGAAGATATTTGGCAAAGCTAACTTTTTCAAAATGTTGACAGACGTTGATCACGATAATTTACGATCAGTTATCCTTCAAACACCTAATACCTCTTATTCTTATCCATTTTAGAAGTCCAGAATCCCTCTTTTCCACCGTTCCACGTAATCTTTGAAAAATCCTTCAACTATGATACCAAGTTCGTTTTTTTTCTAACTAAAACATTCTCTTGTTGTTACCTTGCTGTTTTTGGTCAAAGAATGTCGTTTCCACTTCCAATTAAGTTAAATACGACGTCCTATTGTGTAATCATCTTTTTAAAACTAATAGCGTGATCCACCTCAAATATGGAACAGCGCCATATTTTTTCAGTCATGTGACTAACGTCAAACATCAACATCGCGAGGATCTTCCCACAACTTTGTTATGATGTTCGTAAATTTTAATGAATAACACTGCTCGTTTTGAATACGTACGGCATAAATATCTTATAAAACTAATACCATGGTTTGCACTGTGGAGAGCAGAAAACAAAGCACCAACTAACCCCCCTAAAATTTGTGGCTGTCTAACAAAACCAAAGAACTTGATTGTGTTGTTGCTCTGTTTTGGCTATTAGTATTAATTAGATACTGTAACGTTTCCATACAGGGTGCTTACTCTAACCTGTATAATGCATCCATCTGTGATGGATGCTTGCACTTTGTACAGTGATAGAAATCTTGTGAACAGAAGGAATGTTAAAAGTGATGTTTCTGCCGCTGCAAATGCATGCCGCAAGTTCTTTCAGCTGGAAGTTGAAGCTAGGATCATTGCTGCTGCATTATCAATCTTGGGGATGAAGAAAATGGATGATGAGAAACCAATTAGGAATATGTTTGAAGGCACATCTACCACTGATAATAAGAAATCATACCTTCACCACATCTCTTCCCTTGTTGTCGACAAATTTGTTGTTGATCAGAAAAGAAATACAGATGTTGAGCAATCTCTACGATCTATGCAGGAGGACCAAGATCAGCAACTAGATGTATTTGGACGGTTTCCCTGCAGATTCCCAGGATGTTCCCAAACATTCCCCATCATAAAAAATTGCAAAAAGACCATGAAGCCAAGCATAATCCACTTGCATCTACCTGGTAGTGATGCACATGTCCTTAAGTCTACAAGCCTCAAAGATGATGACATGTTTTCCTACCAAAGAGCACTATTAGACTATGGTTTGCTTATCCTTAACACGATGTCGTCGGTAGTCTTGTATCTCGTTCACGGGTGAACGATGACTTTGCCGTGGTATAGCTCGGCTTTTATGCAACGCAAAAGAAAACGAGTACCACCAATGGAATCAGCATATAAAGATCTATTAGAATATCTTTTTAGATTTTTTATACAGAGCAATAAAGCCAATTTATGGCCGTTTAGATATATGAAATATGATATATTGTAGTAAAATGTTGTAAATTGCATTGTCAATTAACATACATTGTAAACAGTCACCTTTGATTGAAAATATCTCCGCTTCTTCTGGGGTTTTCTTCTTGGCAATTGTACCAGCAGAATCGCCTTGAAAAGCTCTTTTTAGTGATGTATATTTTGTAACTATACGCACACAATTCGCTGAGAACAAAGACGCATTCCATTGTAGCAAGAAAACCGGAAGTAAAATGTTTTGTGACCCCAAACTATACGAACAATGACCCCTAGACACTAAAACACACCGGCATTCGATTCTACTGGTCAATTTACCCCATATAGCATGTATTTCACGTGATTCTGTCTATTGCATAACCAAATATAATCCAAATTTGGTAGAGCAAAGGTCAAGAGCGAAATTCCCGACATAAAAATGCTTGTAAATAAGCTTCTATTTGGCGTATTGAAACGAAATTTTCAGTACAAAAGCGCTTGAATATAAGCCTTATTCCTAGCTAATAACCATTGGAAGATGTTTCACAGAATCAGTGAAATTTTCCCATAACTCGAGTAAATGACGGTAAGTTTCAATCAAATCTTAAATATATTTGCAAGTATAGCGTTTGACAATAATATTAACCCCTCAATCGAAAGCTCTTCATCTGAGGAATACAATGATACTTGATTCATTTCTTAGGGGCTTACACAGCGATAGAAAATTAGATTTAAGTGCATTTTATTCACTTCCGACCGACGAAAAAGATTTAACTTCTTTGATGGAATTTCCAAAGGTGATGGAGAACAGGTCATTGGTTGCTGGAAGTTTTTCCTCATGTATCTCAAACACCAGGGAGCCAACAAATATTTGCTAGAAGCTTTATACTTAATGTTTCAAATCAATGCAATGCTGAGTCCACAGGCAGCACATCGTTTGATTTGGAATCGGTTTATAAAGAAAAAAGCAAGGAATTGGAGGGAACATCCGATTAGATCTGCAATTGGAGTTTTACAACAAGCTGGTCAAAGATGCCATTAAAAAGCTGGGTCCACATGCATCGAAAAAGTCACTGGACAGGATATGTCATTCTTTGGGGATAACATCCACATTCATGAAGAGCTATGACAACAACATGTCTGTGTTTAACAGGGCTGGAAAGCATGTTAAGAAATCAACGGAAAACGATTTGAAAAAGATTGTACAAGAGTTGGTTGTCAACAATGCATTTACGTGTACACCAGGAAGAAGGTAACAAGTTCTATTCACACATGAAGCCTAGCATTCTAATAGGGTTTGATATGCAAAAGATGTTCTCTTGGATTAGTAACCATAAGAAATTAATGATTGTGAACAGACGAGTTGTTTTGTTGCAGTGGCAGTTAACACCGTAATATTACATTCTTTACGAATGAGAGACCTAAGCTCACCCAAGTGTCCATACCACTTTCTGAATGGACCTTTTCGTACACTAGCTGGTAATCCCCTGTAAACAGTAAAACAACCAAAAAAAATAAACATCTGAACCTGAATCATAGCAATACTCGCCCTATATTTCTATCATTTAGAAACATCTTCGCTGAAAACGGTTTTACTTGTAATAACAGTATTATTAGTACAGTATATTCCATTCGTCACTAAACAGCAATACCTATGGGTTACAAACAAAAGCATTGTACTAACCACTGGGTAATACTGTGAGCCTTGTCGATTGCAACTCCAATTAACATCTCTCTGAAAGTGGCATCAAAAAGTGCTCTCCAAGTCTCAATCGATAGCATGCATTCAGGAGACCAATATACGATAATATAATACCCATTTTTTATCTGCTGGATTATTTTGGGATCGTCATCGCCTTCAATCACGATGGCAGGAATACCGATAGTTCCTAAAAAATTAACTTGGACTTTCATCAATGATTTTTAAGGTGAAATTACAACCATCAGACTTGATCCACGAGATTTGGAATTGAGAACATCTGCAAACAATTGGGAGACACTGGAAAATAAGGGATTTGCCATATCCTGTTGGCAAGTTAACAAAAATGTCACCCTCCTCCATAAATGCTCGGATAGACTTTCGTTGTTCTGGAAATAGCTGTTCAATATTAAATTGAGTTTGAACAGAAGACAAGCTTCTCACAAGAAAGACTTCGCAGAACGACCCACGTGCGCACTCTTCCGAAATACTAGGCCATACTTCATGTATGCCATATTATAAATATTTGTCAGCAAGATCAAATTGGAGGCAGAATGTTGTACCATAAAGATCTATAATTTTACACAATTACAATCACTCCTACTGAAATTGTACTGTAGTGTGGTTTTTGACTAGTTGTTACTGGATGTGTTTAATGAAATTCAAATGTTTACAGGATTACCATTTTTCTCTCCACTGTATATTGCATTTTAATAGCAACATAATGCAAAGGCATAGAATATTACAGTAAGAATACAGTTGGGTAAGAATATAGCAGCTAGTTTCTTTGTTTTAAACCACTTCGCTGGAATACATTTAATTCACATTTTGACGGATTAATACAAAGACGATGATTGAGGACGTGAGTCGGTGACGTCATTTTTTCTCTTGGCACTGGCGTAGCAAAGGTAAATATCTTGTACTGTAGCCTTTAATGTACTGTAGCTGTCAATCTTTTGTAAGTAGTTTCTTGTAAAAGTCTTTTAATCCATGTGCAAAGCACTTATGCCACTATAGTTTGATGATGAAGTGTGTTTGTACAAATACAGCAAGTCGAAATAACAAGCTTTTCTTCTTCCAGCTATCTATGTTGATACAAATTTGTTACATACAAATTGCCACTTTTGACAGATGATGGATAACAAACTGCAGAAAACATTTTATACTTTCTTTGTTTTTTGTTGGTGTCTTGATTCTGTGTCTAAAAGGAAAAAAGATGTTAAGGATGCAGACAATTTAGTTAGTTTACTATACTTAGTAATACCAAAGTTATTTACCTGTTTCACTTTTCAAGCCTGCAGGTATCATTGTGTGTGGCAAATTGTAGCCACATACAATGCATGATAATGTTAATAGTGGGTGTACTATTAGGTCAATAAGATAGTGGTTAGAATACTCCAGAAATGTGTTACACTTTAGAGTTTAGACTACGTTATGCTTCGAGATTTGTTAACCATAATTATTGTTTTTAACCATAATTATTTTGAACTATTTGCTGGTTTTTAATGATGTCCAAATTGCTTTGTGATCACTAAAATAGGTTTCTATAATACCTGAATTAATTTTATCACTTATATTTGTAAGTATGAGATCAATTATGGTATTATTGTCTGTTGTGTAAGTTGATATTAACTGTTGATAGCCATTATCTCTAACTAACACATCGTAAAGTGACTGTCGTTGAGTCTGAATCATCTAATCAACATTGAAATCCCCAATAATGATGTTTTGTTGCGAAGCATCTTGAGCAATGATATCAATCAATGCAGAACACAAACGGGAAACATGGATTCTTGGTGAACGATAAACTGCAATTATTGTTAAGTCTTGGTTGCTATCAATCTTAGCTATAGTAAATTCAATACCATTGATATTACGACTGTAAGGATATCCTTGGATAAGTGGTACCTTGGTGTATATTGCTGTGCTGCCATATGGCCTGCCGCTGCTATGGAAATTCATATCGCCATCATTTCGGAATAGTTGAAAACTGTCAATGGTATACCTTTCATCTTCATCAAATGGACTAAATCTTGTTTCTGAAAATATTGCAATTTCAGCAGAAATAAAATTGAAGTCATTCCAAACATCGTCAATGTGTTTATGCAGTGAGCGAGCATTCAAATAACAAACCTTTATATTTGATTTATCAATGGTATAAAGTGGAATAAAACAAAGCTCCAATTTCCGTTTGTTCCTTAACTCGTTCATTTCCGCTATAACTTTTGGATCAACAGTAATTTTATCTTCACACAATTTAGAGATATACAATTCTTCAATCGTAGTTACTCTACTTAAGGCTACATAGTGTATATGAGGAATAGCTCTTTTGGTATCAAGGTTTGCAACAATTTGAGTTTGAGTGTCACCCTGGGATCTGTGTACTGTTTTAGCTGCTGCTGGCCATAGGGGAAATTGTTTTCTCACTATTTGAGCTGACCTAGTTCTGCCTACTAAAAACTGCATTGTTATAGGCTTAATTGGAGTCCATGTATTTTGAATTCCTTGAATATAAAGATTTCTATTTTCTTGTCTTGTTTTCTTGCCAACATCTTCACAGCCAAACTGTACCCAGATCATACCTGAAGGCTTCTTTGGTTGATGAAGTTGAACTAACTTCACAACATTGCTAGCACCGTTAGTTAAACCATCATCAGTTCTTACATTCAGAGCAATTTTTGTTCTTTCTCCTTCAGCGACACAAAGATTTCTTGGCAATTGCTTTGTATTTTTTGGCGATAGGTGAGTCACTTGTCTCAATATTTTGTCTCTAAGCTAGGCAGAATTTGCACCAATGACACTATCTTGTGCCACGATAAAGAACTTGTTTCCTGCTGAAGCGTCGTAAACATCAGCGTTATATTTATCAACCATACTATTTTTTATAAACAGTCGTGGCGCTTCTTTCGGACAACTTTTATCATCGACACATCGCTCTTTGATTTTAGTAATATCAAGCTTCGTATGTTTTCCTTCTCGCAGCTGATTTAAAATTTCAGCAAATATTTTACTTTCACGTTGCCTCATAATTTCTTGCAGTTCGTACATTCTAAAGTACTTTTCCTACAAGTTTGGTGAGAGTATGCTATACTCGGAGTTCTGGATATCATTAAAAACATAACCATCAAACACTGGCGGTAATTGAAAAAGATCTCCAACTGCAAGTATGTTAACACCACCAAAATCTTCTTTGCTTCCTTTTATATCTTTCAGTCGATTATTTATCTGAACAGTAAACATATTGTTTCCAACCATGGATATTTCGTCTAACAAAATTTGTTTCACACCACCCAGTAGGCTTCGCATAGTGTTTAACCTGCTTGAGTCAAGCTGTCTGTAATTTCGTAAAGATTGACTTGCTGGTATTGCGAGAGTGCTATGGATTGTGTTGCCTTTGATGAGAAATGCGGCCTTTCCAGTTGGTGCTAAGAGCAAAATATGAACTTGATGAAAATCTTCACCTTGACGTGAATTATAATACTTCAACGCAGCTTGATAAATCGATTTTGTTAAATGTGATTTTCCAACGCCACCACCTCCACTCAGAAAGCAATAAAATGGTTTATTAGAAGTTTTAATTAAATGCAGAACATGTAGAAAGAATTCTTTCTATTCTCTATTAAGTTTCTGTACCATTAAGCGATACTCATCATCTTGCACTTCATTAGATATCAAAGATTCAGTAGTTGGTTGTCGTGAAGGAATTCCTAGATCATCTGACAAATCATAGCCTTCGTTAAAATCGGTATGCAAATCCAGACTACCTTCATTTTGGTCTTGCCGTTCAACATGTTGTGTTGCTGGAGCGATGAGATCAAATTCATCATTGTTGTCTAAACGCTGTTGTATTTCATTCAAGTTTTCTGTGCAAACGGCATACTCTCTATCTGCTCAGAAATTCTATCTGATAATTCTGAGTAACGTTCTTTAAACGAAGAATAATTTCTTATTAAGCGTTTTTCTTCATTTCTCCATGGGCTAAAAAGCATAATGAGTTCGCAATAGTGTTTTTCCGGGTGAGATTCTTTGTTAAACCAAGGACTTCTTATAATTCTGGCTTTTAACCGCTTTTTAACTCTGCTTTTTGCCATGACAGTACATGAAACGCTATCGTCACATAAATCATCATCAATCAATAATCTCATCGTTTGTAGTTTCTACAGGTAGTTGATCTTTATCTAATTTCTTGTTGGTTCTGTCATATGGTTTACGACATGAATCATACCAAGCTGCCCAGTCAGCTAAAGTTATATTTTGAAGATTGACTGGTTGCTCAATATACCGTTTAATAAGTCCACCTGAATGAATCTCTTCACTCTCATCTGGCATCTCTTCAATCTCACTTATTGGTTTCAAAAGCTGAACTCTTTCATGAGGAGGAGATGTATTAATGAATACTACCTCACGTGAGGATTTTCTCATCGCTAATTGCAAAATGATGTACACGGCTTCTTGAGCACTGATTTCCACACTGTTTAAGAATCTGTTTCCAATATCTCGTATTTGTTTTTTGATGTTAGAATTACCGTCTGTAGCTTCTGCACAAGCTTTGCGTAACAGTTCGCTCATTCCCTTTTGGGCCTTCAAGATGTAAGAAACAATGTACATTGCACAGGCGTAAACATCAAGAATAAACTGGACATCCATGTTATGTTGGCTCTCCAAGCACTTAAACACGCAGGATTGTAGTTATTAACCCTTAGTTCGTTTGGTCTCCTTCTTAAAAATATAGTTGGACAATTCAAATGTGACCTAATTGCCAAAATGTAGGTTTCTTCAGATACACTCAAACTATCGAGAAGTTTTTCAAAAGTGATATCTTTCCCCTCTTTTAAATCGTTTAATTTCTTGCTGATATCTCTCCAGGATTCTTTTAGGTTTTTAACAATGGTTTGCAAAACGGTGTCATCCAGAGGATATAAAATCTGTGTTTTTTTCATTGGCGGTTGAGGAAAGTTAAATCTACATACATTTTTTTACTTTTTTCGGCATGTATGGGAGTGGTTGTGAGTTTGTCGGTTAACAAGATGAAGTAGATCAGAATTGTTATTTGGCTTTTCACATGTTATTATCCAATCAATAAAGGTTACGATATGTTCATCATTGTCAACTCCAAACACTGGGGCATCTTCTAACCATATCATCATATGAATATGAGGTGAACCTCTTTGCTGGTACTCAACTCTGTAAAAATAGTGTTTAATGTTTCCTAATGGAGCGATGTTACTCATCAGAAATGTCTTGAGAAATGTGCTAAACTGAAAGTCAAAATGCCGTGCACACGTGACTGGGTCACTTTGAATTAATCTGCACGTATCTTCCCAGTTCAAACTTTGGACTTCAACATCAGTATAATTTTTTTATCAACCAGTTGTCCAAGTATCCTAAGCAGATTAATCCACTTGGTCTTTGCGGATGAAAAACTACAAAATAGTGTTGCAGGTCCAAGTTGCCGAATCATTGCAAACAAATCTTTCTTGGCTTTTTCGAAGTATGGCGGTGATTCTCTAAGTGCCCTTAGAAACTTATAGCCTTCATCATGATATATTAATTGTTGTAAACTACCAGGATTCTTCAAGTCTCCAGCGGTTATTGTTCTGTTGTTCCCTTAGCATTTCCTCAAAGCAATTTGTGACTTGCCTAATAAGATTTTCATTTGCAGCTTTTTTGTTTCAAAAAACATGTTTTCGATACACACTGCTGCTCTACGGTCAGACCGTCTTAACTCTGATTTGCAAATATCACTGTAGTAAACGCTCGTTACTCGTTCATTATCCTGAGGTCTTTTCTGGCCTAGGAATATTCCAGGATATGCCAACTCTTCAGAATACTTATCTTGAAATATACTCAGTGGTCTGTTACATTCTCTAGGAGCAATATTATAGATTTCTTGTCTTTCACTGTCATCAAGGAAATCTGTGGCAGTAAGCATAGAATCAGTAACACCAGCAGGTGTTTCTGCTTCGTCTTCACTAAAGTCATCTTCATTTAAGCTGTTGGCATCATCAGCTGTACGATGAATTTGTGCATTTGATATAAGTTCTGCATCTGAATTTTCAACTTGTTCATCAAAATTTGCATTCCAGTTTTGATTAATTAAAATGCCCTCTTGTTTATAAAGAGCACTCATGTTTGCTAACCAAGTAGCAGCTTGCAAGACTTTGTGCGATCTAACATTGAGTGATAGAGCTGTGCTCTTACACTGTAACCGTCGTTTCAACTGAACTTTTATTGTGCCACTTTCATGAGGTAATCTTGGTAACATATTTACAGTACTGTTAACATCAGCTGGTACATTCACAACATTACCATTAATTTTTAATTGCTGTCCTCTTGGAGCTTGCATGATCTTTTGAAATGCCAGTCTTGGAGCAAGAAGTCTACATTCTAATTCATTCAGATCAAAAAAATCTGGCTTGACTGGAAACTGCATTCCATTAGTTAATGCACATGGTGGAACCTTATTTTTCTTTAAGTGAACATTACATGACTTGCATAACCATTCTTTATTATCAACACTGATTATGTTCTGTAAATGTTTAATCATGTTAGGATTATTTGATCGAATTCTTTCTGCAAGACAAACACTATGCTTATACCACAATTTATCACAACAAGTGCAAACGTAAACAGGTCCTTGGGAGACTGCCTCGTGAAATTTTGTAACAAGATCGGCGATTGTGTGTGATTGATGTGCTTGTTTGTAATTTTGTTGCCGAGACAGCCTACTTGTTGTACTGTGAGGTCTTTTTTGGCATTTCTCCGATGTTTTGTTTTCAGATGCTTTCCTTTTATATGCCTGTATACTGTCTGGTGTGCCTTTTTCACGTATTTGTTTATTATACTGCCTCTAGCTACACAATCCTTTCTCTCTTTTCTCTGGTGTTTCATTTTGAAGTCTTTGTTTTTTATTTCGTTTATTGTTTGATAATGGTTCCTCTCTTTTCTCCGGTGTTTCATTTTGAAGTAGTTGTCCTTTATACTGCCTTTGACTAAGCAAACGTTTTTCTCTGTTGTCTGGTGTTTAATTTTTCAGTACTTGTCTTCTATATTGTTTTTGCTTAGACAATCGTTTCTCTCTTTTCTCTGGTGTTTCATTTTGAAGTCTTTGTTTTTTATTTCGTTTATTATTTGATAATCGTTTCTCTCTTTTCTCTGGTGTTTCATTTTGAAGTAGTTGCCTTTTGTACTGCTTTTGGCCAAGCAATCTTTTCTCTCTTTTCTCTGGCGTTTCATTTTCAAGTCTTCGTTTTCTGTTATGCTTATTGTTTAACAATCGTATTTTTCTTCTTGCAAGTGTTTCATTGTCTTGTATTTTTCTCTTATAGTCACGTTGCCTAGATAATCGTTTCTTTCTCATCTCTAATGTTTCATTTTGTAGTCACTTTCGATCAACTAGCTGTCTTTTCACCAAATTTTTCTCACATCGTGAAGTTACATTTTGTTGGCTTTTTGGCAAGTGCTTGTATAAAGTACTATCAGCAAACAAAGGTTCCGTAGTTTTGAAAGAAATTTTTTCACCCACAATTTCAAACGCTAAATCGTTTTCACCTACATAGGAAACATTTTGAAAATATGCAACAAGATGTTGAATACTGCAAACTGTCAGCAGAATACACTTGCCAAATGGGTGAGGAATTTTATAATGATCTCTTGAGTGGGAGTCAAAAATTTTAAAATCTACATCAGAAATTTTAAATAATGAGACTGTGCTGCAACCGATGGTGAGCATTGCATAATTATAATTCAACTCAGTAGACAAAAATATTTTTTTGAATGAATCATCAAGTGACATATATGGTGCATTGCTGCATTTAATAAAAACTCCACCTGCACATGGCTCACTGTATTGTAAATCATAGATTTTACCATAAACAGAAACCATTGCAGGGACATCCGTCAACAACAATAAGTCCTTATTAATGGATTTACTAATACACATGTAAAGACCATTACCATTCTCTAAAATGCTATTTAAAGAAGATGAATTCCATCATAGTTAATATAGGGGAGGGTTTGGAAGGTCGGCAAACATCAAAGCTTTTCGAGCTAATTAATTTCGGATGTTGAAAAGGTGCATCACGTGACAATTCGGGTGCATCAAACACAAATATCTTAGGAGTGTAGTATTACAGAAACCTGATCTTTTCACTCTAAAAATGTGATTACTGCGTTGCTGTGCCGATCATGGCGTCTACAAGTTCCGTCTGCGATACAGAGAGCGAAATTCTTTCTATTTTATCCTCTGCGGAGGAAAATAAAACGGCAGAAGACGATTTTCAAGAGACGATAGAGTTGCTCCAAATGGACGCAGATGAAATAAGTAACGAAATATCGTGTTCAATCGAAGAGGTATGTCTTTTACAATGTGCGATTTGGAAAATTTTCAGTGTAATACCTAACACGTACTGAATCCAATCAATTTTTATTTTAGCTTCAAGGATTAAAACAATTTCCATGCGACCAATGTACGAAGGTGTGCAAGTCTAAGGGAGGCCTTACTAGGCATGTACGAAGCAAACACTCTTCGACTGGCGTGGAGTCTAGTTCTGGCAAGGACAAACACATTCCATGTTATTTGACGGAAGGGAAGGCTGTAACGATGGTTAAAGAAATAGGGAAGTTCCTTGCAGACGAGAAAATGTATCCAGAGGAAAAAGTTACCCAAGTTTCTAATTTGAGACCAAGCAAGTCCTTCCTGGCCGATATAAATACACAACTGCACCGATTTTATCGCAAGAGCAATCGTGATCGTTTTATGAAAGACTTCTTTTCAAACATATATGGGTCATGGAAAGAATATTTTAAGCCATGCGACGATCACATAGTAGTGTTCATGATGCTTGTGCATTTGCCAGAAAGATTAATTGCTTTGGTGCAGGACCATGATTCTGAAATGGACAGTGAAGAAACGGTATACTGACTAGAAATGGATAGTTTACATTATAAATAATAAGACTTTATCCAAGCTTTTGCCAAAAAATTCGTTACTTTGGTATGCTAGTTTACAAGTGAACGTAAACCAAATACTAGGCAAACAGTGATAAATTGTAGTGTATAAATTTTATTTTGTCAATTTGATATATGCCTAGCATACCACATGACCAGGCCTAGCATAAAATACCTCATCTTTGCATGGTGTTAGTTAAATACGTATAAGCTTAATGAATGAGTTATGGTTTAATTTATGTTTAATTCACCCTTTGTATGTTTATGTTGTTTAGAATGTATCAGTGAAAACAGAAGAACTTGGACCACTGGCTTATGTAGCTGGTTATGTGATCCAAGCTTTGTACCGTAAAAGTAAAAACTCTAAGGATTCTGACTCAAAAAGACACCAAGAGATTCAAGCACTGCTTTTGTCCATGAAAGTGCCAACTGAAGAAAACCAGTATATTTTTTCATTGTCCAGAGGGGCACTGTGGGCTCCAAATTCATGGCTTATAGAAATTGCTAGAACTGCCGAGTTGAGTTTTAGGAAGCACACAAAGACTAGGAAATCTTCAATGTTGCCAGTGGACAAAGTTGTTGAGGATGTTCAGACTTCATCATTCGCAAAAAGTCTATGGGGCAATATTGTTGATCAGTGTGAATTAGAAGTATCAAAAGAATGCCAGTCCTTGTGTTTTGAGAACATTATTAAACTATATTCAACTGTTCGTGGTTTTTCTTATGCAAGAGACATTGTAAATAAATATAAATTAAAAGAAAAAACACAAAAGACGAAAGCACTGCGAAAGCAATTGAAAGTTGACAGTGATATTTAAAACTTTCTTAATTATGAAAAAACTGTAAAAAATTTTCACTTTTAATCTGGGCCTGGTTGTACAAAGGGTGAAAAAATTTGTCAACTTGATAGTCTTTAAAAAGGGTTTTAAAGTAGACAAAAACCCTTTTCTCACTGATTTTATGAAATCTTGTTGAATTTTAAGAAATTACTGCCTTGTTTAATTTAACAATCAGGTGAATAACTTTTTCCACCCTTAGTACAACTGGCCCCAATTTCTATAACTTGTATTATATTTTTGTTTCTGGTGATGATTTTTAGATGTCATTTTAAACAATCAACCTCAGTAATAATAGTTCCTTGAAATAAATCTACAGTACATTAGTCCAGTCTTGTTCATTTCTGTTTTCAGAATCAGCATATAGTTTATAACAGTATTTACAATAAATTCTAATGAAATTAATCATAGGAATAATTTCTTCACAAACATTTTATCTAAATTAATTGGTTGCTTGTAGTTTACCTGGTTGTTGATATCAGCAATCATAAAGAAATGAAGCACTAAATAAATGCACTGGATATCAATGTAATTCCAAAATAGTCCAACATTTCAATGCATGTGCAATGTCATGCATGTTATTAATTAAGCACAAATTTGTCAGAAATTTCAACAATTTAGCATCGTGCTATACTATTACTTAGTTAACAGAAAACTAAAGTACATCAAATGTATGATAAACTAGGTGTACATTTCTGGCACAGAGTGTTGTCTTCCAAGTGAAAGTAGCCAAAAGGTTGACTATACTTATAGAACACAGTTTTACCTAACATTCATCTGTGCTTAAAAATGTACATATTAACCATAGAAAATACTACTGTTCAATCATTGAAGTCAACATTAACTAAGTACCCAGAGTTTCCTGCTTTACAAGAGGAAAAGTGTGTTTTAATATAAAATCTAGGTACAGCACCAGTTCCTCTGTAAAGATGAAAACAATTTTGATGTACTTTACTATCTTACATGAATTTCATTTTTTCTGTTTGGCATGTTTTGGCAAAGGCTCTTCACACACACTATGCCATTTGCTTTTTTGTTTTGAATGACGGCCTGAAACATTACCTTCTGCAGCAGGTGCGATGTCCCTCAAAACAGATATCCTTAGGTCATTATAGCCAAAGTCAGCAGCAGTCGGGTTGTCTGACCGTCTACCCTGAGCTCGCTGGAAGCCAAAATACTCTTCCAAGTCATCTTGACAGAATCGCTCCGTCAAAACACACTTGAATCCTTCAGCAAGCAGGAACTGGACCACTTTTATCATTGACTTCACTGTTATTTGAAAGCCTTTGTAGGTCTGCAAGGACAAAAACATTTGAGCTCTCTGATCTGGAGTGAATGAACCTGGACGAACTTGAGTCATGGCAAGCCAATCAGCAAGGTATTTCAGAAAAACATTTTCTAGCCACTCAAATCGTTGATCGTTAGGGCTTCGATAAGGTGCCAGCAGTTGATTCTTTTTCCTTTCATGTTCATGCATTGAACGAACATTGAGGCAATCGAAGAAATCATTGACCATTTCACACAATTTGGCTGTTTCATCTGCTTCTCCAGTGCCATAATAGCGTTTTAAAGCTAATGACACTGTCTTGCTTATTACCTGGACAGCAAGTTTAACCTTCATCTTAGAATATGATTTTAAAACTATGTGATCAACACTTAGTTTAGGCAACTGATGTAGACCACAGTCCAGGTCAGCAAAATACATCTTGGAAATGTGCTCCCACAGCAGGTATTTGTCATTGTTCCAAAGATGCCGAGTGCGCTTACCGCTTCCTGAATTAAAAAGGCAATTCCGTGCTGTCTTCACTAAATGCGGTGCATCTGAGAAGAAGTAAATCTTCCTGCTTGGACAAAATAGGTTAACGGTGGAATGGACAATTTCATCTGGTTTAACTTGGTTGTCAGATACATCAGCATGCAGCTCATAGCAACGGCGGTTAGGGGATGCTCCATCACTAACAGTGGCACAAATCCAAAGATTGCAGGCAACTTCAAGCACACATACAGCCTTCCAAAAAAGAGACATTAGCTGGTACGATGTCACATCTTTGGTTAGGAAGTACGCAAGGGTGTACTTCAAATCAGTAGCAACACCTCTAACTAAAAATGCCAGTGCATGTGTTGCCAGTTCATTGCCAGATGCCAGTGCCTCATTCACATGCTCGTCCCCCAAGTCAACAAATCCAATCAGTTCATTTGACCTCTTGTCAAAGACCAATTTTGATTGGATTTTCATTTCATCAAAACTGAGCACCACATAACGTTGAATGCCAATATGATCACTGCAAAGCCCTTTTAACCTTTCAATGTTTTCGGAATTGAATCCTGGTTTGGGCTTAAAAAAATTACGATAGTCTCGTAAGGTTCTCTGACTTGGTAAAACCAGAACACCAGAATCTCGAAGCTCCTTGTATGCAGCTGGCGATTTTGCATGCAAAGATAAGCAAAATCGTATCACATGAGGGTGATATCTTCTTCCAAATTTTGGGCTTGCAATGAGTTTCCTCTGTTGTTCCCAAAAAACTTTCATATGTGGAGTTACGTCAGAACTGCTATTTGCAAATATCTCCAAAAGATCTTTCTCCAGGGATTCGTTAATAGTGATGCTGTTCTTTTCAATATCTGCCTCAAGCTCACTTATTCGGCCTTCCAGGTCTTTAACAACTACTCGTTGCTGGTGGACAGTTGCAACCAACCTTTCTTTACTAGTTTGGGTAAGTGGTGCTTTGTTTCTGACTGGTCGTGCTGGTTCTTTGCCTTTGGCTGTCTGGGTCTTCTTTAGCATTGATATTTCTGCATCTTTACAAAATGTACACTTGCTCAATTCACCAAGCATTTCACAATTAAGTGACCGCAGAATAAATGTTGCCTGGAAGGAAGGACCACTGTCTTCATAGCACTTGAGGTTGTGTGGAACAGTATGATGAACAATTTTCCCAGATTCATTACTTGAAGGAGCAACTGAGCTATAATCATCAACTGGGATTCCAGCACACAGCTGCAGCTGTTGAATGGAATGCAACACATCAGAAATAGTGGTATGACAAACTGAACGTTTGTATGTCTTGTACAATATGTGGTCAGCAGGTAGCAGCCAATTGAATGCAGCAATGGAAAAGTTTAAGGATTCATCAATTGTCACTGATATTCTAGGCAGGGCAAATGATTCATCCCAAAGCTCAAATATTAATTTATCCTTATCAACTGTTCGAGTCCAACCAGCTAGTTTCAATTTCTGGACTTGCTTCTTGAGATCTTCAAGTGAAGAGTAACAAGGTTTTGATTTAAGTTCGTGTCTCACAATTTCACGTCTGCTTTGGCTTTCGACGGCTGTCGACGTTGAAGGTATGCTCTTCTCAGGTAAATTAAGGGAAGGCACAGCCCCTGCTACAAGTCTTTTGCAAGTGGGAACTGAAACCAAACATAATATACTACATTAATGTTGAAATTATTTTAATTACAAGCACATGTACATGATCATACAAAAGATAAAATAATATATATAATATGTGTGTTTTTATAAACATAGATACAGTATATACAAACATGCAATAACAGCAGCAGTATAGTTTTTACCATCAATACCGGTACTGGGTTTTCTGCCGAATATTTTAAACATCGCTACTATGTTAAGCTCGACAAAACAATGAACTATACAATCCCAAATACAATCAGTCAAATTGTCAGGGAACAGTGAACAATATTAACTGAACGCACGATTTATAAATATGCAAATGAGATTGTTAGTTACCGAGTGAATTTGCTCGCATTTGTTTGAAACTACAAGTAAATATATTGCTAAATGGTAAGAATAAAACTTACAGGTTTTGATAAGGTTCTTTTCAAAGTGTTTTTCACAAATGTGAATCGTTCGTTGAGAAATTTGATTTCTCAAACTTGCGTCAATTTCTCGATCCCTACACACGACCCTCACCCAAGCGTCGCGAGTTTCCTTCGATAATTCGTCGTCTTTCGTTGGAATTCGAAATATACTAACGCCAACGTGTTTCCTGCTTGTTCCGCAACCATATATAGAGCAATTTGCTCCAGGCATTCGCTAATTTTCTCTCAAAACGCTTTTTTAAAGTAGCTATAGCTTCTCCACAATAGATTTGTATAATGCACAATGGCCTATTGATGCACTCGAACTGTCACGTGACTAAAATCCCAACATATATTCGGACACGCCCCCAGTTTCCAAACCCTCCCCTATATTAACTATGATTCCATGTACTAACATTCTCTATTTGACTGTGTACTATTGCAGTTAGGGACATTGCCACACATTGTTTACCTGCAGTTGGCCCAAATCTTCTACCACCTTGACTGAAATCTGCACAAACTGTTGTGGTTGCATCAATTATATCATATAATGTGGGACCAGGGTTTGTTTCAACGTCATTACATAATCTTATCAACAATGGTACATATACATGATGATAATGGAAAGTTGCTTTAAACCAATGTACAGTTTCACTTTTTCTACTGTACTGCAAATGTAAGGGTTTCTTTTTTGAAAAATAAAGCATGTACATGTAACATAGCATCATTGTGTTCCAGAATTCATGTTTAAAACAATTTGCAATTTCCTTTTGTTTAAGAAAGATGGCATGTGAACCCACTTTAGCTCTGTACTGTTCAATTGTAATACCCATAATTGAAATCAACAGCAATAATTATAGCTTTATCAATTCTTTTTAATCAATATTTAAGTATGAACTATACAAAATATTCAGTGATGAAATTTCAGTGATAGATATTTGAGTAGTTTAGTGATAGATAGTTCAGTGATAGATAGTTCAGTGATAGATATTTCAGTGATAGTTCAGGATAGATATTTCAGTGTCTTTTGAGTTGCTTTTTGTTGTGTCAAGCACAATTAATGTGAATCACACAGAGCCTGACAAATAGTCAGTGCAAACACAATGGTTTCTGTTGTTCACAACACAACACAATATAGCTGCCAACAGATGTTAAAACCATGCCTAAAAAGAACAAAAAGGTTGAACATTAAATTGAAGTTCTACAGCAGCTATTTATAATTTCACAAATAAGTACTGTACAGTAAATAAAGAACTGTTGTACTGTATTCTCTAAAGCCAACAACACAGAATGCTCGAATTGCATAGATTTTTAGCAACAAAAAAAATATAAATGTTTAAAAGCTAGTACATAATATTCTTCGGTAACAATGTAACGATACTATACGAAAGTACAAGATTTATAGTATTGAACAGTCATGACTAGGATACACGCATACCGGCAAAATTGCTTCCATAATGTTTGTTGAACCTTTCCGATTAGTGTTTTAGTGTCGAAACAAGTTCAAACAACTATGCAATACAGTTCATAGCAAGTTCAGTTACTCTGTAGTGCCTGATACTGTGAAGTTGAAGCTTAAACTCTATATTTATTAAAATAATTATACATGAGACACCCGTCAATACATATCAAAACGATATAATGTTTCAACGTAATTATTGACAACGTGTAAATAAAATTCACTACCCAAAAGCTTCTATCTTACCTTGATACGAAATAGAATCCAATTGTTGGCTTCGTACAGTAAATGCAGAAAACATCAATATGTTTAGCAAGTGAATATAAACTACGCAAGGAAGCAACTAAACTAGCTTTTTGAGCAGGTACTGAATAATCACAGCATAATTTACTTCCGTTCTCGCTTGTGGTCTGTGATTGGCTGGGTTTAATTAAATTAATACGTCACTTACGTCATAAAATTTTGTGAATCCTGACAAACTTCTGACTAAACCGACAAACGTCGTCTGATATACTTTCATGCTGACATAGCGCGCTACTTGTACCAAGTAGACGCAAAAATAAAAGCTAACACTGTTTGATCCGCCAATAGACATTTTTTTACGCAAAATCGAAATAGGTTTATGAAATTTAACTCGTTAAGGTCGTTAACGAGTCAATTTTGATGTAACATTGCATTTTCACCTCTGGCATCATGAAAAAAAGACTATTTATATACTTGTCAGTAAACTTGTTCTTAAGCAAGCATATTGCCTTTTACAATACCTGTTCATGTCAATTAAACTGTAGTCCGGTAAGTAGTTGTGCAACGGCATCCAATCGTCTAAGAGCCAATCTTTCATATCTTTGCAAAATGACGAACGCACAGCCTCAGACAAGCCCCTCCCATCAACACCCTTGTGCCAATTGGGTAGAATCTTAATTACCTTAGCTGTAGAAGAATAACCATTCTTTTCCAGATATACTACCACTCTCGGACTAATCGTATGCTCGCAGTCTGGGACCAACTGTTTATTCGTTCAGGTTAGAGCTTGGTATGTGCCAATCCGGTGGTTGGGTCATGGAGTGCATTTCTCAAATGCCGCAGATCTACGCCAGGTATGCGCCCATCTCTTAAGAATGTCACAATTCATTTAAGCAGATGGTTGTGGTCTTCCCACTGATGAATATGTTCACCAGACAAGCACTTTTCTGGCTGGTACAAAAATGTTGCTAAAGTTGGCAGGGTCGATCCCATCTATCTTCAGACTGTCAACAGTTTGGCGAAATATGTAAACAGCCGTTAGGACTTAAGAATGTCAACAGTGCTTTCCACCTTGCCTGGAAAAAAAGGTGCAAAGAAGAAATATAAGAGAAGTGTATGCAGTTTACAGTGTTGACGAAACTTTTATCCCATCTATTAATAAATTTTAAGAGAAATTACGTACTAAAACAGGAAAAGTTGTAGATTTACCTTCAACCCATGGATGTAGGTTATGCATGAAGGGAAACAGCTTTTGGTGCAGAATAAATATTGCTCTGGATAATGGTATCTTCTCTGCCCCATGGTTCATGAATTCATTCAGCCAATGAATGTCTTCCTCTGGCACAGCTGGGTGCATTTCCTGTGGATTTCTTTAGAAAAAGTAAAGATGAAATACACAAAAGTAAATTTAATATAAGTTGAACATTTTAGTTGGTTAACTTGGTTCTTGTTTACCTTGGTTATCTAGGGTAAAATATTTTGTCATGGTCTCTTCTCTCATACTTAGCGCCTGACTTCTAGCATTCTGTATAAGGCCGACAATGACTCAAGTGACTTTAAAAACGCCCTTCGCGAATTGTATTGACCATACATTTGTTGCTCCGAACCATCTCCAAAATCTTTATCGCCTTCCCAAATTCTACACATGCTTTCTTGTAGGCCTTTACAAATATCACAGGCATCGGCTTTGATCCACCAACGAGCATGACAGTTATTTTCTTTCACTTTCTGCAGAACTTGCATCTAAAAACATACAAATTACATTTTACAATATTTTTTGATATGTTTGCAATACAAAGATGCACTGTTGATGTGTTTAAGAAAGAATAGAATAGAACAAAACTTAGTGTAAATTTTATGTGCCCTTGTAATATTTGAATAAATATTGTATACCTTTATTTTACAGTTACTAATTCAACAAATATTTGAGTGTAACCAGGACATTACATTAAATTCACAAAACATCATCACATATTCCTACATCACTGGCTACAACATGTAAACACATACATAATTTACATGTTTAGATCTTATCATATATATATTAAGGCAAATCAAATCATGCTCTAAAATTGTCTTAAAAATGACAAACCTGTTCTAGTAGAATTGCATGAGTTATTAACAGGCTCTGCAAAGCCATTCCAGAACTTCATGTCCTTGGTATTCAGCCATTTATTTGTAAACGCGTTTTCCCAGAACAGGCAAATATATTGCACTAGAGCTGATTCCTCTTTTTCTGTTCACTGATTGACAGTCACATGTTCCTTCTTCGAAAGATCTTCTGATCCAAAAAGCATCCGTCTAAATGTTCCTTGAACATTTTGCTTGCATGATGGCTTTCCTGGCGTAGTGCCTTCCATGACTTAGGACCTCTTGGCCGCCATAACAGCTATCAAATTTAAAAATTATTACCAAAAGAACGGCATATTGAAAGCGAAAAATATTAGTTATGCAGAGGGACGTGCTGGGGCGTGATTGCATAAGAATATAAAATAAATGTTGATCTTTGCATATATGATGTTAAAGCAATGAAAAGCAACTGATACAATTAAACAGATGATTTTAAAATACCAGTTCGAATTACAACTAAAGTTACAGCTGAAAGAGTTTGAAAGAATATCGCATCAAATGTTACTTAACACAATTGATAAATTACAGCATCTTAAAAAGCTTCTTTTAAATAATATATAAAATATGTAAACTAAATAAATTTACCTTTTCAAACAAAAGAAAACCTCCCAGAAAGATGAACAAATTTCTGTCTCTTTTCCACCATCTTGAAAATTAAGCATCAATGTGACCATGCGTTTCGTTCTTGTTTGATTTCCCAGATCTTTTCCTTTCGACCGCCTCCTGTAATTTAGTTTTGTATCGAAGACACCACGCTACAATTCTCTTAATCGGGATCTGTCTCGTCAACATTCGTGTTCATAGCAGCTGGACGTTTTGGCCATGACTCGTTTGTTTGGCAAAGAAACTCTGGTCCTTCGATCCATCTTTTAACAGAATCAGCTGGAACACCTCTCGATGTATCATCAGCTGGATTTAGCTTCGTATTCACATACATCCATTGCGAAGGTGACGTCATGTTGTGGATGTTAGCGATTCGGTTGGCTACGAAGGTTTGAAACCTCTTGTCTTCATCCTCTACGTAACGTAGTACACACGTACTGTCTGTCCAAAAAAGCGATTCATCTATCGGAAGGGTCAACTCCTGTCGAGTGATTTTCTCTAATTTAGTTGCTACGACCACAGCTGATAATTATATCTGCGGAATGGTTTGGGGCTTGATGGGAGCCAGTCTTGATTTTCCCACCACAAACGAACACTTCGAATTGCCATTTGTGTCTTCAACCTTCAAATACGTTACTGCGCCATAACCAGACTGTGAAGCGTCGGTAAAATGGTGGAGTTGGGTTGTTTTGATCTCATCTAAGTCGGTGGATTTAAAAGAACGATTGACGGTCACTTGCTAACTTCAAAAGCTCTTCTAACCACGCTTGCCAGCGTTCCAAGAACTCTTGTGGGATCTTGTCATCCCACCCCAATTTTAGTCAACATAGCTCCTGTAGAATAACTTTAGCTTGAAATATGAAGGGTGCCACGAAACCAAGCGGATCATACACAAAGCTAACGATTGACAGAATACCTCTTCTTGTAGCGGGTCGGTCCTTCATGACAATCTTAAACCCAAATTGGTCGGAGGAAATATTCGATTACACGCCAAGAGCTCTTTTGATGGCCCATCTGTTGAAATTGAGACCTTTGAGAATCGAAGCTCTTTCAGAGTCGAGCAAAAATTTCATCACCTTTGAGTTGGAGAGCCACTTAGTGAGTTGAACCCACCTCACGCGAGTAGCTTGCGAAGTTGCTTTGCCAAGTCGACAGCTTCATCTTCTTCGCTCACTGATTTGAGGCAATCCTCCACATAGAAATTCTTTTCTACCGTCTTAATTACTGTAGGACTATAACCTGCCTCGTTATCTCTTGCCATCTTCTTCAAGGCAAAATTTGCGCACGTGGGTGCTGATGCGCCGCCGAATGAATGAACTCCCATTTCGTATTCTTTCGGTTCTTCAGAAAGATTTCCATCCGACGACCATAAAAATCGAAGGGCGTCACAGTCGTTAGGTGGAACACGCACTTGATAAAACATTGCCTCGATATTGGTTCTTCCCTGAATTGCGTGAGCACACCAACAAGACTGTTCGTAAGATGCTGGTCATTGAGCGATGCATTGCGATATTTGGCAGAACAATCAAACACGACTCGAACTTTCTCGGGTTTCTGCGGGTGAAAGACTGGGTGGTGGGGCAAATAGCAATGGGTTTTCAGGGGTCTAATTTTTTGACTGGTTACCTTCCGGGCATAGTCTTTAACAAGTAGATCATCCATAAATTGCTTGTACTTTTGTCACAGTGGCAAATTCTGTTCAAGTCGTCTCTTTAAAGAGCGTAGGTGTTGTTCTGCTTGCACTTGGTCGTTGGAGAGGCATGGTGGATGGTTTCTCCAGGGTAAGCCAATCTCATAATGGCCGTCAACAATCTTTGCTGAACTCTCCATAACATTCAACGCTCTCTTATCGTTTTGCAACATAGAAGGCTTTGAATCGTAATTGACATCTTGAAACTCTTACAAAATTCTTTGAACTGTCAGCTCAGGGCATCGTCAGCTTGCACGAAATTCGTTGTTGGAACTTCTACATCGTTCCTACCAAAAGGACTATTCACGACCCAGCCCATCAATGTTCTCGTAGTGAAGGGACCTCCGTTTTCAGTCATTCTGATCTCAATGGGTTGCAGTATTTCAAGTACATCACTTCCAATGAGCAACCCAATCTCTGGGTCTATATGTGGGATTTTAATTCAAGTGAGGTGCGACCAATAGTCCACGTCTTCTTGATTACCAATGCATTCTTTTCGTATTGGCAGTCGCGGTGTCGAATAAACCTTGGGCATTTCAACTTGGTTTTGGCCATCTAGACAAAGATCTGCAATTCTACGACTGAGCATTCGATTGGAGTAGCTTTGCCAAGCATGGTAGTCATAGATATATTTGTTTTACATCCTTGACCATTCAGTTTTTCCCAGGAGGTCTTTGGTGCAGAACGAGGTGTTAGGGCCAGAATCTAGACATGCATATGTTTCTACTGTTTGAAGACTTCCCTTTATCTTGTCTCGAACAGGAATGATAGCCAAACCTGTGACGAAAGTTGCCTCTGGGCGATTCTGCTTCTTCGATGTCTTCACATATCCGTTGGTGGCTGGTCCCAACTTATCTTTTCTATTTTGTTCATTTGAATAAGCTGGTGCACCTTCTTTGATTTTGGTGTTAGGGGTAGATTTAGGGTGCATGAAGGTTGACTGCTTTCCGGTACATTCTTGTATTTTGCAAAAGCTTTGCTTAGGACACAAGCGTAGGTAGTGATCAGTGGTAAGACAATTCAGGCAAAGTTTGTTTTCTTTCACGAAGGCCCAGTGATATGCTTTACATGGGCATATGTTCTTCTTCACAGTTCCTTCTGTATTAGTATTTCAAGCGTCACCCTGTGTTGCGATACCGTTTGCTCTAAAACCAGAATGCTGTTTTCCTTTGTTTTCCTCTTGCTTATTGTGCTTAAGGTGGGTTTCATGGGCGATCTTTCCAAAGATCGGATGTGTTGCTGCTGTTACCTTGGCTGTTACAAACTCGGTTACATCCACAATAGTCACATCCCTTTCCTCCTTCTCGATGATTTGATTGAGCATTGCGCCACTTCAATTTCATACCAAACGGAAGGCAGTTGATGGTCCTTTTTAAATTTTCCGGGTGGTCCAATTTTCCCAACGAGCCTATTTCTTTTAGCAAGTTTGTACAGCTGGTGAGTTGGGTTGTGAGTTGCACGAGTGCATTCCCAGACCTGATTGATGGTTCTTCTGTTAAGCCCGTTTTCCACTTCAACTTTACGCGAAACGTAGCGTATTCTATTGGGTCCATATCACTAGTTCTGCTTGACTGTTTACAAAACAATGAAGTACGCTACGTTTCGCTACAATTCGCTATAATACAGTTAGAGGAAATTTAGTGATAGTGAAACGGGCTTTAGTGATTTCATGTATGCTGCAGTAATCTGGTAGGTTTGCCCGTACCTTTCTTTTAGCAGTCTTCTGGTTTTGGTATAACCTTGTTCAGAATTCATTGAAAGACACCCTTTCATGAGATGTATACTGTATCAGGTAATAAAGACGAGCACTTGAACTAGGGGTTTTTTCTTCAACAAGGTGTTTGAAGTTACGAATAAAGTCACAGTAAACTATC
The DNA here is from genome assembly GCA_963855995.1 of Muricea muricata. Taxonomy (NCBI): domain Eukaryota; kingdom Metazoa; phylum Cnidaria; class Anthozoa; order Malacalcyonacea; family Plexauridae; genus Muricea; species Muricea muricata. The sequence goes on along the minus strand of OY979716.1, from coordinate 85,538,723 downwards.
AGATTTCCTTTGAAGATTTTCATTGTAGGCTGTGGTATTGTCAGCGCCATTACACTTTGCTGCTGTTTTACCAATTGTTGCAAGGCGATGTTCTGACGACCTTGAGTTGCCATCAATTGCTGTTAGAAGTTGTAGTCCGGAGTGTGGCTCACGTTTTGGTTGGGCTTGTTGTTGTTGGGGAACCGTTGAGGTATATTTGGATCTAATCCTTGTTTTTCTGGGCTATGTGACGGTTGTGGCTAGTCTTGTTCCGGTCGAAAGATGCAGTGCAGTTGGTTGCTATGATAGATTAGTATCGCAAACTGGAACTTCGGCTATAGACTGTGAGCTAACAGCCAGTGGTTGGGTTTGGACAGGGTCATTTTGCTTCAAACTGGGCGAATGTGTCTCTCCTTTCTCAGACTGTTCATAGGACTTTTTCTCTGCTTTGGCAGCCGCTATCTCCGCTTGCAGCTCTACTTGAGATTTTATTTGTTGAATCTTCAATTCTTCGATTTGAAGTTTATGCAATCTTTGTAGTGCATGCTCTTTTGCTTCCAGAGCTGCCTTTTTCGCTGCTGCCCTGGCCTTTGCGCTTGACGAACTCCTCATTGAGCTGGTTGTTGAACGTGCGCGAGAACGCAAGGTCTTGCGTGACTCGGCTGTACTTACTGAATCTTCAGGTAAGACTTGGCTCAGGCTTTCTTGCCCTAATTGGTTGGGAGGTTGTTGTAACCAAGAGTTTATTTTAGCCTTGTGCTCCGTTACTAACTCGTTAAATACAAGGTTGATTCATTTATTTCTTGCTCCTCTTTGAGCATATTCTGGTACGCTTCGTGTGCGTCTCAAAATTGCTTTAAAAAATCATTGTCCAGTTCATTTGCAATTTTAGTTGCAGACTTGGTATTGTCGCATGTTGTCAACAGTTCGTTGATTTTATTTGCCTTTCTTGTGACGTTTCCCTTTGCAATACTTCGTGCCTTTCTTAATTGATCCATAATTTGTTCTGTTCTAAAGTCCCATTAGAAATCTTGATTGATTTTATATAATTGTAACAGATGTGTGGTGAAACAGGAAATTAAACGCGTCCAACAATCATGCCTCGAGCACGAAACTAGCTGGTAAATTCTTCAAATTCTTTTGCGGTGAAGTAAATTCGAACTTAAATGTAATCTTAATGCCTGAGAAAATGATGAACGTACACAAGTAGACACAAATACACCTGGGTTGAATGGTGCATGAACAAAACGAACTCCATAGAATTTGACGATGTATAGGATCAGACAAACAATGTACCTTTAAACACAAATACGCTATAATTGTTCCACTATGGAGCAACAAACATAAGGTAGCTTACTGATAGCATTGTCATTCACAAACCAGTTTCTAAATTGGTTCGAACTAGATATAACAGTAAAAAAAAGGAACTACTTAATACGAAAACACAACTTGACTATTCGCTTGACTATATCATGAAGCAGGCGTACACATAGAACATACAATGACCTTCGATAGTTCGTTACTTTGCATTTACTTATACTACATTCTGGCATGCAATAACAACAATATAAATCGATACTTCATTGCAATATTACAAAGTATATCAATGTGCTTCAAACTAATAGCCTAATACAAAGAAAGTTCAAATGTGTACTCACTTTGGTTTACACCTGCAGGTGGACAAATAAACCACTGTGAGAACGTAGAAGGCGATGTGGGCACAATTGATTACTTTTCCAAACAATAGAATGAAGATAAACTCCCTTTTTTTTTTAATATTAATGTTCTTGAAATTGATCTTTCTTGGATCACGCAATGTTACTACATGTGGCCAGCCTGTGCCATGCATGTTTATGAAGCTATGATTGGCATAATTTTCGTGCAATACTATGCGCTCTGACTAACACAAATAAATCTTGTCTTTCTCAGGACCCGCGTAGATGATTTTATCGCCATATTCTTTCGATACGATACTAATTCCTGTGTCAAACGCATTTGCATCGGCCGACGATGATCGGAGACTCTCTTGTAGTGTGGATCGTTATCGAGCTTGGCTTTGGCAACAAGCGCTTGCGCCAAACATAAATTGTCATTGTTCTGAATACAAATAACTGACTTCTTCTCTTCCAGATGTTTCCCCAGATTCACCACACTTTGTTTACTCCCCTATCCACCGGTCGGCATACTCACGTGAATCATGTTTATTTCCACCGTATCGTTCAGCCGGAATTCCTTGTTGGATTGAATGACGCGTTCGAACTCAGCAAGAATGCGTTCTGTGGTTAAACGACCAGGTGCCATGAACGGCAACATGATGGGATATTCCAAACTGATTGAAATGAAGCATAAAACGTACTTGATTTTGTGGTGGAACGTGGCCGATGGTTTTATCCAAAACCTGCTGAAGTATTTCATGAAACCGTTCGTGCAAACTTGTAATTTCAACATCTGCAAGCGCACTGGTAAACTGAACAGGATAACTCATGGCTTTGGTTCTAAACTTTTTCATATTCACTTGCCTAACGCTCTCAATGTAAAATGGCCTTTCGTCCCCATGACCCACTTGCTCGGTTGGCTCTTTGCCCATCATTTCGTCATAGGTTCGTTTCTCGCCACGACTCGCTTCCATAATATACGAGTCGTCGTTCCAGTCTAAAAATCTTTGTCTCTGTTTGGGCGTCCACATATCCAAGATGGTTGGTTCAAGGCCGTGCTTTTTGTTCTCTTCTCGCCATCATTGGACTCGCATGAAAATCTGAAGACGCCTCTCAAATACCGAACGTTATTCTTCCTCGTTCAGTGAGTGTGTTCTTTCCAACTTTCAAGCTCTGCTAACGTTTGGCACGAATTTATTTTCTCTTCCATAACTAAACAAAATATTTCGTATAAATTAAACACTAAAACATTTCAACTTGTTTATAATACACTCACCTAAAAAGTTTCACAAATATATTCGTTCGAATTGTATTCGTTCTATTTGAAAAATCTTACTGTTCCAAAATCTTCACACGATGAAGTCGTTTTCTTTATTATTTTATTTTTATGCACTCGTTTTCACCAATTAGAGGACGTTGGCGATGACGCTATTCGATAACGATATTCGATAGCGTTATTCGATAACGTTATTCGGTAAGGTTAAGTTATCGAATAATGCAAACGTTATTCATAAAAAATCATACTATACGATAGAATGATTTTCTATGAATAACGTTTACTGATAAGGTTATTTATAAAAAATCATCCTCAAAAATCAAACAACAACAAACATGCTGAGAGCAATCATGGAGAAGCATGGATATACTACGGCCTCGAGGCAATCGCTCATGTACTTAAACAGGAAATACTATGGGAACAATTCAGGGAAGCTGTTCGAATCATGAAACCCATTCCTCACGACCACGCAGTCAAACACTTTCAAAAACTATCGAGTAATCACGAAGCCGCCCTACAACTCGTAAGGGACTTGGTGCTCAATACAAACCTCTCCGAATATCAAGATATCCTGGGCTACTCCACTACTGGCAGAAAGAACACTAAACATTTATTCATAAACGATTTAATGAAAAACTCTTCCTAATTATTTACAACTTTCATACTAAATGTTCTCAATATTGTTCAATAAACAGTTCCTATTTTTTACTAATGTTCTATACACAATTACTATTTCATTAATGTTCAATAAACAATTACTAATGTTCAATTGATTACTGACTTTCTATTATATCCTGTATCCAGCACTACATGGCTTCAAGCTCTACCTTTGGACAATCAAAATAGGCGTAGGCCGTTGCATGATTCCCGCACATCTTTAACTATGCTAACTGCCCAATCAACCTCTCTACTTTCAGGCAGCCATAGTTCTCCATATTCGCCGGCGGTATATTCAGGTCTCCGAACAAGTCTCTGTTGTAATGATTGCCTTTATATCCCAAGACTGAACTCTCCCTCTGTTTAACCTTGAAATAAAAACTGCCAACAATACTCTTCCGTTCATAAATCTTGACAGATTTCATGCCCTGAGGCACACCGAACGGTAATTTGTGTATCTTTCTCATTACTTATCTGCACATGGCCTTCTCTTTTGCAGATAAGTCATCACAGCAAACGCCAATATCAAAGAAAACGTCCCACACCATCACCGACCCTTATTATCCCCAACTCCTTGCAAAAAAACTGCTTCCTAACTTCAAAACCACCCATATCCAAAATTCTAACAACATCACTCGGTCGCAAACCCATCGCTTCACAAACCGATAACATTACCCAAAGCAAAAATGTTATCCAAAGCAATAACATTATCCAAAGCGACAACACCATCAAAACTCACCTCAACCTGCACTTCGCACCATTCACAACACATACTCGCCAAGATGAAGGGCTTACATGGAGAACCTTGTGCTCACACAACAACACAAAAAGGATCTTTCTGGTTCTGCAACCAAAAACCAAGCTGTAACTTCCTCTGTTCAGAAAACGAAAGCTACTTATATGAAAAAGCCACAGCCGCTTGGAAATCTACAAAACAAACCACATCCTCACTGTGAACACCATGACAAACCCGCGAAAATGCGTGTAGTCAAAGAATTGATGCAAGCCAACTACGGCCGACCCTTCTTCATATGTTCCGATCAATCGGAGCAACGAGTTCCATTTGGATTTGGGGTGATGTGCGATCTGTAGCAAAACCAGAATGCCGTCACGAACTTCAGTGCGTGATTCTTAAAGTCAAAAAAAGAAACTATCAACAAATATTGCTCATTCTTTTGCTGTGCTCAACAAGATTCATGCAACTACTTCGAATGGGTGCCCGAAGAGTCTTTTTACGAATTCTCCCAACCGCTCATAAAGCAAAATGAACAATACTCCACAAACGAATTTATCAACGATCTCGACTCTGTTTTGGAAAACTGAACATATACCATAAACACTTTTTCGAACAATTCTAATTAAAACATTTATTGTAAAATGTTCTAAATTTTATTGTTGTAAACAACTTTATAATATATATTGTTTGATGAACTTTAGTCTCGCGCTGTTAGCAATGACCTTATCCGGTAACGTTAGCAATAACGTTATTAACGATAACACCAATAACGTTACATTATAATGTTGCATTATAACGTTATCATCGTCACGCTCATCCCAATGGCGTCCTAATCCTGCATACTAATTACTTCCGCTGCCAAAGGGACCCAATAAGGTACTCAAGGATTTTTGGTCAAGATCCTAGTCCTGAAGTGAATTATGATCTCCCATGCTCATACAATTATCCCATGATATGCTATCACGCTGTAAAGCAGAATCAACAGCATTAGACAAAGTCTTTGACTTGTAACAGTCCTCCCCTGTTGTCGGGCACATGTCGGGAACTTTAAGCAAACTTTATTGGGATTGTTTACGTCAAAAATTAATGCGCATGCCGAGTTTGTCTTGCTTATTCCAGTATCAGACGAATCATCATTTACAATTGCAAACGTTTTTAATATAAACAACAACTGCAGTCACTGTACGAGCTTGCATGTTTTCTGGGAATTTGGACTTTTTATGAATTCTCGACCGGGATTTTTTTTTTGAATTCTCAACCATGATTTTATTCTTTGAGAATTCTCGACCAGGATTTTTTTTTAGTTGCTAACCTCACTGCTGAAACTCGATAAGCAACGAGTCCTTCTTGACCAACAATTGCTTTTTCGACAGGGATTTTTAAACTCGACTATCTTTTGGCCGAAACGGCTTGGCACAATTAGCTAGGGAATATTTGGACTTACTAGTCTACTTGAAAAGTTCTCATCGACTATCAGCAACAAAAAGAAAAACCTTTGTTGCGAGAAAATTTGCAAAAAGGCGAACTCTTTAGGTGTTTCAAAAAAGACCCCTTCCGAAATAAGGGAAAAATGGCGAGCTATGAGAAATGAAGCACGCAAAGAAATGAACAAAGGCAGATATGCATTTGGAAAGACTGGGGGAGGAAGAGCGCCAGCGCTGCCAGCAAAGTCAAAGGATAATCAAACTTTTTGCGGACGAACCTGGGTTTTCAGGGATAGAAGGTGGAGTCTGGTAAGTGTCCTCTATGTCATGTGCAATTTAAAAAAAGTTTAAAATATTTTGATACGGTCGAGTTTGTTTTCTTCGTTGTTTATTATATTTGGAAATATAGTTGATTACAACTCTAAATAAGATAAGCATACAAGATATTTAAACTTAATATAGTATTTTGTAGTAAATATATATTTACTATTAGGTTTTATAATTTGCATAAGTATTTGTTAAATTATATAAATTAATAATACTGAGTTGAAGGTGTTATATTTACTTTGCTAAATATTTTAAAATGTCAAAACAATGCAGTTATTGTAAAAATGAACAATTGTCTGTGCAAATTAAGTTGAACACATATTTTCAAATTTGTGACATAAAAAGCATTCATTTAGTTTTTAATAATTATATTTGTCAAACTTTCTTTCAATTGAGTCTTGCTTTCTTTCAATTGGATAATGATTTTGACTAATAACGAAAGCGTGGGTATCATCCAACTTAGTGCACATGCTCATTGTTTTGAATAGGTTATCTTTCAATCGGGTCTTGCTTACAAATTTTGTACAATTTATATTGTAGAAGTGATCGCTGCTGAACCAGATCATGTTCTGATGCATGAACTGAGTCCACACTTGAAATTTAGTCAACAGTTGCCACAAACTCCACAGCCACCTGGACGACAACCACAGCCACCTGGACGACAACCACAGCCCCCTGGACCACAACTACTTTTTATGCCTTTAAAGATGCAGGTTATCACAGCTGCATTAACTTAAAATGCAAAGCAATCTTTTGTAACAACTTTTTAAAGTGTCTTTACAAATTATTTTGAAATCAATACGAGTTTCCAGGTGTGAACAGACATACACAAACTAAAACACACCACAGTGTTAAGTCTTAATCCGTGATTAGCATTAACCCAGTTTTACCAGCCAGGTATATGTAAATAAAGATGCAAAATATAACGAAGTGATGTTTGTTTTGTTAACATTTAATTTGAAATTAAATGAGACTTACTTGTTAGTTGAAGTTTGATTGGAATTTTACCAGCCATCCACAAAGCAGAGATAACACAAGATTCTACGCATGCGCACACTGGTCATATTTCAAAGTTGGTGTCCACATTATACAATGCATGTGTGCAGTACAACACTGCAGGGAGGCCCAAAAGGGTGGGCGTGTTATCTCTGCTTTCTAGATGGCTGGTAGAATTCCAATCAAACTTCAACTAACAAAGAATGTGGACACCAAACCAACACAACATATACAGTAATAACCCAGGTCACAACCCTGGTTGTAAATGACCTGTATTTAAGCCCATATGAATGAACAGTACAATATAACATTAACTGTTTAAGCAATAGTATGGAAGTCAACATTGTTCCTTTATGACTGTAGCAGACAAAATTGTTTGTCCAAATCCTGAGGAATTCGAGTTCTGTACAGGTTTGTTATAAAACTTGTTGAACACACAGTCAGTACTCCAGCTAGCCACTTTCAAGATTGAGTTTATAGGGACTTGACAACTGTTAGCTTTGCTAGTAGATGCTGCTCTAGTGCTGTGTGGCTTAAAGATTGATGTGTCGATTCCAGCAACTTGCATCAGATTTAATAAACCTAATAAACAACTGTTTTTCACTGCCTCATAATGCTTCTGTTCGTTTGATATATTCATCAAGAACCGTGGCAACACATAAGCCTTCATCAGAAAGAAATCTTGGAATAACCAAGACAGGTTGAGCTTTACCAGGTGCAGACTGTTTAACAAGCTGTGTGATGTGAAAAATGTAAGAGTTATCCATACTTCCAAGGTTCATCAGATGTAGTGACTAGCAACGTTGTCCAGTAACCTAAGCACATAACATGACAAGTTTTTGGGCCAGTTGCTGTAGTGTAAGGTCCGTTGCTGTAGTGTAAGGTCCGTTGCTGTAGTGTAAGGTCCGTTGCTGGATGAAGCCCTTTCAGATATAACAGGACAACCGAGGTATCCCATGTAGATGTGTATCGTGGCGCTGCTGGTCTTGCTTGGAAAACACCTTTCATAAACCATTGCACAAGTGGGTGTGTTCCAATAGTCAAATTACCATCAAGGATAATGAATGAGAACAAAGAACTTCTGGCTGTATTTAGAGCACTGTAGCTAAAACCACTGTCATAAAGATTTTGTAAAAAATCCAGTATTTCGCTTATAGACTAAATCGTCAGGCTGGCTACGCTACTACTGGCTGGCAGTCTATGCCGGAATGTGCTTCCTAGGCATGCCGATGAGCTCTGATATTGAGCGAAACAGCCACGTGGGTATTCAATATATTGCATATAAAAGTACAATTCACTTAAATCCAAAACAAGAAGGGGTGTTTGGTGAGAGAAGGCAGCGGAGAAGGGGTGTTCTGTGAGAAAAAATTAATGTTTAACAATCTTTAAAATTTTGCTTGGGAAATGCTGGAAATCGCATTTCAGAGGGTCTAGATTTCAAAATTTTCCCGAGGGAGCATGCCCCCGGACCCCCCTAGCATGACTCACGCCTTTGGCGTTCAACTGATGTGTGAAAAATCCTAGATGTGTGAAACATCACTGCTCTCCTTCCTGAACAACTTGTGCAATGTCCAGTGTTTTTGTTGCCCGTTTTCGTTTGCTTTCACCAGTCTTGTCTCCTTTTTTCTCCTTGTCTTTCCTGTTATGGTACCACTTAGACTTGGCATTTTTCTTTTCCATTCGTTTAAGCTGCTTTTCCTGAATTTTCTTTTCATTTTGCAGCTTTATCTCTTCCATTATTTCATCGCATTTGGAATACTCGTGTATAGACTTCTGTCTCTTTAGGCGCAGTTGTTTGTATTCAATTTGCTCGTCGATATCTTTCATGGCTTTGGACAGCTCCTCAATTTCTTTTTCTCTTTCATCCTTGTCAATCTTTTTTCTTTTACTATTGCCTTCACTGCTGCTGCTGTCTTGTGATTTTCTTCTAGATTTTCCCTTCACAAATTCATAACCTTCAGCAATGACACTTTCTTTTGCTCTTTCTAAGAGTTTTCCTATTTAAAAACAAGAAATTTGATCAAGAAGAAAATTTGTTTTTTAAACTAACTGAATTGTGTATTTTGATTTGATTGTTTGCACAGCTATAAATGCGATTGTTTTAAAAAAGCGACAAATGATACTTAGGCTGATGCAAGTAATTCTGAAATCACACTCAAAACAGTGTGATTTGGGAATTAACTGCACATTTTTGACCAATCAGATTGCAAACACCATTGATTTGAAAATGAATATCATCCAATCACTGTACAATAAATACACAGTGAGTTACAAAAAACGCTGTCCTTTGAAGCCAAGCTCTATTGCCCAAAGTTCAAATTTAAATGCTTCAGAATTATTATGCACTGCAAATTAGTACATTCTTGCACTCATTAGAAAGTTGATTAAACACATTAAAATTTGAACATGTGGCACTAGTTCTTTCCCTAAATGGTTAGCCTTTTTTGGGGGGACAGTGTACAGTAATAGCATTTAAAAATTTGTTAATTGCCTTTTTGTAGAACAAGCATAGGATCTTTTAATGCAAGTTCACTTGCTTCTTGCTTAATTGCGTCATGCCACTTGGTAATCTTTTTTGGATTTGCTCCACAACCAAATATTTTGGATTTCTCTTTTATATTAGTCATTGGATTTGTATGTGTTTTGTGCAAAATGTAGATGACAAGACTTAATTAAGTTTGATAATTAAATCATTCTTGATTCTTACTGTACCACATCAAACAATTTATGGCATGCTATAGGGCTCTTCAAATTTATAGCTTGTCAATTGATGATATTTCTGCCACTTTTCTACATACTGAACACATATGGCAAGAAAACCACAACTGTTTATACATGCTTAAATCACATATTAAAGATTCATGATCTGAAACATTGTTAAACATCAACTGGTCTGTAAACAGTATTAAATTGATATATTATGCTTCAAATTTAAATTGTCCAATCAAAATATCGTATTTATACCACGTGATGAGGTGATTTCTCACTGTATCTCACTTTTAAAGTGAGATACCACTGAATCTCACTTTTAAAGTGAGATTCAGTAAATATCTCACGTTGTCATGGCAACGCTTGTACACGCAAGCACAGATTGGCAAGATTTCGTAAACAAAAATTGCGGAATGTGCGAAAAGTTTGATGAACTTCACGAAGAATTATAAAGTATTTTGGAGGACAAGGGCGTTGAAAACACAAATATTTAAAAAATTAAAAGGAATTTTCTGTACTTCTGGTTATAAAAATAAACAAACTGGCTATTTTGTATTTTAGAGCATCATATTTACAAAGGTATGTTCAACTTGAAGAACTTAAAAGTTTATTCTAATGGAAGTTTTTGATTTTCGGTATAATGTATCATTTATATACCCTCCGCTTGGGAGATTCAGTGAAATATTTCCTTCAGTGACAATATTTCCTTCAGTGATGTTATTTTATAAATATCATCACTTCAGGAAATATTTCACTGAATCCCCCTTGCTCCGGGTATATAAATGATAAAAATATGATCCCCACTTTCTTGAGTTTATGCCTCAAACTTTTAATATAACTTTCTGTATATAAGGATCACTTGAATATCAATACATTTGGATCCAATCTCTGATCTAGGATTAAAGTTTGAGACAACTGGCAAGCATAATTTTCAGGTTGACACATGATACCGTAGAGTCTCGAAAGTGAGCGCCTTGCTTACTTTTAAAATTAGTGATCTCATTGGGCGCTTACTTTTAAGGGGTGCTTACTATCGAGGGGCGCCTACTTTCCAGATTCTCTAGCAAATGTTGAAAAAGGCGCTCATACTTTCGCGGGGCGCTTACTTTTAAAGGGGCGCTTACTTTCAAGACTACGGTATTTCAATATGTAACAAAATTGCAGTAGTATGAATCCAAATATTATCATGCATGCAAAACCCTTTTGGGCAGACCAAACTGACCAGGAAAAATCATTTAAATCTGATCTTGATAATTTACAGCATTGACAGCAGATCATGTTGTATCATGATTAATTAATACATAAATGCTTATTTTAATGTACTGATGATTGATTAATGTTGTATGTACATGTGGGTATTCATTGTCTTAATTAAACACGCACATAATTCATAAGTATTTTGTACTGTTTCTTTTTTTTCATGTTTCTGATAAGGTACAGATTTACTGAGCCAAGGTGTGAATGCTTTATCTGCAAATTTAAAATTTCTATTTTTGAAATAACTGCCAACCATATACAGAATATTTTAGAGATTTTAACCCACTAGAGCCATTTGTAACATAGTTTATTGTATTTTTTGGAATCACCTTATGGAGAGAGAGAAGGGGTTTAGATTCCCAATATCATATCATCTGGAGGGGGAAGGCATAACACCACATGTTTAACAGGGATAAGAGGACCCATTCAAATTTTAAATAAAATCGGGGTTATTGCATGTAATGTATTTCTAGTTAAACGTTTATGAACATCTACCATTATTGGGTTCCCAATTGTTAAATTTGATGTCAATGTATATTGAGTAGGTTTCACGTGCTTTTTACCCAAGAGCATCTGCGTTTTGACATTAGAATCTTGCTCAGAATTAGCATTTTCTGAGTGTTTGGCCACCACATCATTATCTAAACACATAAAATTATATATATTATATGTTTACATAAAATACTGGTATTAGGAGCAAAACGTATGGTTAAAATGCATGAAGGCCATAAATGCAACTCTTACTTTGTTTGCTGGTCCATTGCTCATTCCCTCCTAACATCATAAAAACTGTGCCTGCCTGCACAAATGGTAAATAGTCATCATCGATTTTGGTCCCATCCTCTTCAAAAACAATCTTTTGTACAGTGCTACCAAGTTTATCGCTAGCTATTGAAATAAGTGCAGAAATACAAAAGTTTTAAAACATATTTTTCTTACAGATATATAAAGAGTAATGTAAAAAATATTACCTTCTTGGATAATACTGTGTATTGAATTTTCAACTATGGTAAATCTCTTTTTTCGTGTAGAATCTCGAATTTTGTATGGTCTAACCTAACAAATGCGCAAAAATATTAATATATAAAATCATTATTGTTATCAAAAGTATAAAAATTAATAATTCATAAAATATATGACAATAAAAAGCAATTACCTCAACAGAATTTGCTGTTGTCTCTGTCGTCTTGGAGCACAAGGAGAGGTTCTGTGTACCAGGCCCTCGGCAAGTTAGTCGTACTTTCGATATCACAAGATAATCAAATCATTCAAATGCTCAACCCTGGGAATATGTTGCTGTTCAAAATACCCTAGACTCGGGCTGGTGCATGCGATCAAATTCCCCACCCCACAAAGAACAACGCTTGTCAAACTCCCTGTTATTGCCTATCCTCCCTCCCCCCCCCCCTCGGGCTTAACATTGATAGGTGCATAATGTTGAAACTTAAACGCAAACTTGAGTTCAGAGGTCATGTCTATTTTCAAGCAGTTCGCCCTGAACTAGTTGAAAATGCATTGAATTGGTTAATGAAAAATAACCCATCGTACAACAATGTTACAACTGATATGAGTAATATCGATGAGAATCTTCAAAACTTGCAACAAAATGATACATCAACAGATTCCAATACATCTGAAAAGGTTCCACCAAATGAAGATAATGAGATTGAAGAAAATGAAGATCTATTGAATACACACAGACAGGCGGCACATGGAACATGTTTGCAATCAGTGTTACCTGAGAGTCAAGATACAACAGAGTCAGAGTTGTTCACTTGGTAATGAAATATATGATAATACTCCTGGAGAAAATAGACACCCAACATCCATGACTGACAAAAAATGTGAACAGCTTGCACTTCCAGTTTTATTTCTTAAAGGATGCTTTGGTTACACTGATGAAAGAAAGACCAAATTATCTCATGTGAAATAATTTAATGCTCGTCTTCTACATTACAGTGGCAGATTTGCTATGAACTCAGAATATCTATTTTTTGCACAATTTGTACTTGAACAAAAAAGGTTGCTGATAGTATTAACATAGCTTTAAAGAAAATATAAGGTCAACCTATTACCGTATGCGAGATAAAATCAGATGTGGACAAATTCGAAAGACTAGTTTGTCAGGATCAAGCATATTTGTTTTTAAGACAAGTTCCTAGTACGCCATCCTACTTGGCAAAGGTTCATGTATGAAGTCGTTGCAATGGTAAAACAACTTGGTATTCCAGCATGGTTTATGACCTTATCATGTGCTGATCTGAGATGGCCTGAATTGTTTAAAATAGTGGCTAGAACTGAAGATGAGATTGAAGCTTTATCTTATGTTGAAAGATGCCAAATGTTAAATCCTAACCCTGTTGTAACAGCAAAGCATTTCCAGCACAGAGTGGAAACATTTTTTAGTGAAGTCCTTCTTAGTCAAAGTAATCCAATAGGAAAGATAACTTATTATGCTCTGCGCATTGAATTCCAAGTGAGGGTATCTCCACACTTACATGCATTAATATGGATGGCTGACTGTCCGGAAATTACTTTTGAGAGGAAAGATGCTTGTGTAGAATTTATTGATAAACATGTGCAAGCCAACCTTACCACTGAAGAGGATCTACCAGAATTGCACCAGTTAGTCAAAACGTATCAAAAACATAAAGGAAATACAAAAATGTTGAATGTCATTTTAATTTTGGGCAATTCTTTACCAAGAAAACTATTGTAGCTGAAACTGTCACTGAGAATATCAACCCAGACATTAAAAGCAATATACTTAATAGATGTAAAAAAATCCTATCTAAAGTTAAACTGAAAATTAATGATGTATTGAATCTGTCAAAAGAAAACTATGATGCGACTAACGTCGAGAATGACATATTTGATTCAACTGATGTAACTGAACATGAATATTATTGGGTGCTTTCGATTTCAGCAGATTCTGATTTTGATTTGGATCTTAAACGACCAATGAACAGTTGCTTTTCTCTGTACAATAGAAGTTAGTTCTCAAGAATATGTGTACCGATTTATGCCTGAATTATGGTTAAGGAAAATATCTCCTAAAACAGTATTCGTCAATACCGATTTACCTGATAAGAGAGTATGTGTAACTAGAGCTACAGTGGAGCTTGATGCACTTGATGACGACAGCACTGACATTTACAAATCCAATATGATTGAATGTTATAGTCTATGACCAAGAGAAATTTCCGCTGTTGATCGACTGTGTCTTGCAAAGTTTGCTTCACTCTATTATAAGGATTAGAAAACAGACAGTGTGGAAACAAAATATTCTCAACCTAAAGTTTTAAATGATGAATTGCTTGAATCACATCATTCAACAGAAAATGCAGAACTTCCCTCAAAAATTAAACTAATGAGCAAAAATGAATACATGAAGCGTACAAAGGTTCAAGCTGTTATTAGATATCACAAACCACACAAAAAAAAGAACCGGAATTATATTTTCATCATTTACTGATGTTGTTAATTTCCTTGGCCAAATGAGATGGAACTGCTAAGTTCAGATCAAACATATGCATCTAAATTTTATAAGCCTCATTTATCAGCTATCATTGAAGAAAACAGAGCACTTTTTGAACCCGATGCGGATGCTACAACTGAGACACTAGAATCAATGAGAAATAATCCAGGAAAAAATGTTCATTCGTTTGATTGTATGAATGACCAGGAAAATTCAAATTTGCAAGATGAACTATTGAATGATTTTAGATCCCAACGAATCGTTTACAATTTTTGTCATCCATGGAGAGTCTTCAAAATGATTGAACTAACGGAAATCACAAGGCAGAAAAATAAAGCATTCACTGAACTACTCAATAGAATAAGAACAGCTTCTCATACAGAAGATGATACTAAAGTTATTCAGTCAAGACCTATTACACCATCTGATCATCACTATCCATCTGATACACTTCACATTTGGGCAGAAAATGCTCCTGTTAATGAACACAATGAAAGCAAACTTGAAACAATTTAGACGCAACTTTATATTCTGAAAGCAAAAGATCAATATCCAAAAAATGTCAATAAACAAGATATCAACAGAGTTTTGAAACATTTCGATCTGAAACATGTGGACTTGATACAGAAATTCTTATCAAAGAAAGTGCCAGAGTTATGCTTACAGCCAATATCAATATACAAGATCGACTTATCAATGGACAAATGAGAACTGTAATTAAAATTGACGTTCACACTAATAACGAACCAAATGTTTTATATGTTAAATTTGATGATGAAAAAGCTGAGAAAACAACCATCAATACTAGTTCCAACAACAACAACAACAACAACAACAACAACAACAACAACATCGTTTAGTGCCTATTAAACCTGTTGTTGCAAAAATAAAGGTCAGACCAGGAAAAGCTTCTTCACCTGAAATTCAGATGATAGAATTTCTTATTGCACTTTCGTGGGCCTGTACTGTTCACAATGTTCAGGGACTTACTCTTGAAAATGTCGTGGTCAGCTTAAACTTTAGAAAGCAAAAATATTTTAATTACACACAGATTTATGTAGTGTTAAGCCGTGCAACCTCTTTACAAGATTTACACATACTTGGAAAAATGTAAAGTAAACATATCAAAAGAAATCTAAAGGTTAATGAAGAATATGAGAGACTTTGAGATTCCAGTTCGTACTTTAACATTTTAGCAGAAGAACAGTACTCACGTGACCCAGTTCTAACAGTGTCTCTTTCAAATATCAGATCTCTAAGAAAACACAGTGAAGATATTAAGTTTCATGCCCAGTTGTTCAACTCCGATGTACTAGCACTTACTGAAACATAACTTTTAGCAAACGACTCAGACATGGAAATTAAAAAAGATTTAGAACCGTTTAGAATTTATCGTCAAGATCATTGCACAGACAAATACTCCAGCATGGCAATCTGTGTCAAGCATAACTTAAAAGTAGCAAAATATGAATATATTCCTACACTTAATGCAATTAAGTTTGACGTTGTGGACACCAGACTACGAGAATCACGGTCACTTCTACTGTTGTAATATATGAACAACAAGAGCGAGTGTTTCACCGGGATATCCAAACACGAGAAAATAATGGTGAATACACGAGGGCAAAGCGGGAGTGTTTTTGTTCATTATGTTCGAGTGTTTGGATATCCCGGTGGGACACAAGCTCGAGTTGTTCATATGGCTTCTCAAATGAGTCGAGACGTAACAGGATGTTTTGGTTTGCTGATTTGAATAGAATTTCTAACCAAGCATATCGTAATTATCGGATTAGATTTGTTGTAGATGACTTGATTCTGCATGCGTAATTAAGATATTTGAGAAAGGTCACTAGTGCTTTCATCAAATATCTTAATTACATATGCAACAATGAGCTATTGTTGTGCTCTGTTTGACCAGGTCATCCAAGGCACATCTCGTGATGAAATGCACATTTGTCATTGGCTAAATTGTGCATGAATTATTAATTAATTTGAGAAGTATAGAAAGAACAACTCCATCGTTCCACAGTACATGGGAGCATTGCAATACGTTATCAGTAATTCCAGAATTGACATATCTTTGGTGATTTCAATATTCACGACTTAAATGAAATTAATTCTCAACCACTGTCATTCATGAAATCCTTGAATTATACTCAAATTGTTAACGGACCAACTTTTGTTTCTGCTGGTAGCTTATTAGATCATGTATATGTAACACCAATGTCTATAAAACTACTTAACTCTGTGGTAAGCATTTACTACTCTGACGATGATGCTGTTGTCACCTCGCTACAATATTTGACGTAACTTTTAGCAAAATTCTTTTTCTACTTGTCATAGTTACATTATGATCGTTTCCGAAGTTATGCTTTGAATGCCAAATGTATCTATGAAAGCCAGTCTTTCATGGATGACATATCCAGTACTTCAATTCCCCACGATTTCTTGAATGGCACACATGATAAAAATAAAAAGGTAAGTTTTTTTCTTAACAAGAATAGGTTACGTTTTATAATATATTTCTTGTAACTTACGCATGTATCTTTATCTGATTTATTAGATAACGAGAACATGGCAATTGCCAAATACACTGAAAAAAAATTATAAGTTCATGAGAAACGAAACCTGTTGCTGTAAATTTATGTGACAGTCTAATCATCCTATTTCAAAGAATTTACCCTAGAAATCAATCACCATCTAATTTATGTTGTATACCTAGTAACCAGGTGATCTCGCACTAAGCGCGCAATGCATGATTTTCGGCTCAAATAGAAATCCATACCTTGGGCCTTTGCGCGCGTGGTTTGTTAAAAATGTTTTTGTGAAGAGCGTGGCAAGATACTTTTCTAAAGATATTTTTGTGTTATTTTCAATGGAAACCGGTTATATATTATCAAATAGCGTGTATTAAAGGGTATTCAATCTTAAAGGAATGTAAGAAGTTTGCAATGCTGAAAAGACATTTATTGTCGGGATGATCTTTACTGTGCAATGTTTGTCCAACATGACTTCGCTGAACTGCCTGAACAGGCGAGTAGATTTTTGAAGGATTCTCGTAACGTTGTTAAACCGATCTTTGTATAATAGAAATTTTTAATACATATTTTCATTTTCCCTTGCATTTGAGTACTTCTTCTTGTGTTTGTGTTTTTTTTATTGCTTTCATCGTTCATCGTGTCTTTTCACTTTGAGCGCAACGTGAGACGAACGTATAATCTAACTTTTGGCGGGCTTTTACAAACCTGGCAAACCTTATTCGTTCATGTATTTTGAATGTCAAGTAAAATGGCATCTTTGCCCAATAGCTTTAGTTGTGAATACAAAGAATGTGATAAAAAGTATAATTCCTACAATAATTTGTTGCGACACTATCGCATAGATAAACAACATAAGCCAGCTAACCTGGAAAACTAGAAAAAACCAAATGCTAGAGAAGTTATTTAATGTTTTTCCTAATAATGTTGCTGAAATAACTCGTTCAGCCCGCATTAAAGAGTTTCTTAACTGTCTGAGTAAAGAAAAAGTTAGAGCAAACCTTTTTCCACTGGTTGTGAGCAAAGTAAGTCCCTGGGAAGTTTTAGTAAATAAAGCCACCAACACAGAGAATGGAATTGTAAACACTGGAGTCCTGTTAAAAGAGTTTACCGACTTGAGAGATAAATTATGCGTTGCTTACCCTGAAATAAAATTACTAGTTGAAGCAGAATGTAATAACTTACAACCTGAGGTAAACAATTTAAACAGCATGGTAGCATTTGTCCAGGCAAACAAGCATATATTGAGCAAAGCATTCCTTGAAGCTGAGAGTGGTAAAATTTTTAGAGAAGAGCTAATGCCCCTAGTGTTGGAAAAATATCAGGACAATTTTATAGAATTTGCATGTGGGATTGTTGGCTCTTTTTGCCTTGGGAAAAAGCAACTGCAAGATGTTCTACGAAATACATGGCGCAAATACATTGCAACTGTTCTTGGAGTAAACATCATTCCACCAAAGTGTTTGGTTGTGGAGAAGCTTAGGCAAAGAAAGCAGGAACTAGCTAAGTCAATTGGCCTATGTTTTGAAGTTCATGAAAACCTAGTAGTAGCTAAAGTCAATGTATCCAAATATCTTGAATATTTACTCTCCCCCAGCAATTGAGATATCAGAAATTGCCCCTGAAAACAAAATTTTGGTATACCAATTCACTGATCTGGCCCCATGGTTGAAGTGGTCAAGGCATTTTACTGCAGTCACAACATCGCGTCTTAAAGTTGTTGAATGTTGTAATCTTCATAAATTAGTCATCACTGTTGGTGTGTACCTTGGTTCGGATGATTATGACACAATTCGACAGTACTTTGGTGGATTGTACCAGGAATATTCAAATTTAAAGGAAATTGAGCTTCCAAAGTGTATGGGTCCTGTTGAAGTATTGGTAAAAAGCTGTGCTGACGGTAAGCAAAGAAGAGTAGACACAGGAAGCAGTACTTCCAGATGCCCCAGAGCACATTAGCCTTCTAGGTAACATGTCAGTCATCTCGAAAGGGCCAGTTTGGACTGTTCAAGACACCCAAAACTTGGAGCAAAAATGGTTAAAGGAAAGCACCACCAAGTTGAAACAAACGAGATCAGAATTTGCAAAGAGCAATCTCTGCAACCTAGGACGGTTAAATGTGACCATGTTCGACCTGCAAAATTACTATCCTGGCACAATGCACCTAGCAATCAGATCTGCAGGAACTGTATCAATACAAATAGGCATGTGTGCTGTTGGTAAGTTTTAGAGCTTTTCACACACCCAGACTAGCTTTCGCTGTAAGTCTGTTTTGCTGGGTCATCTATTTAGTCACCAGATGAAAATTAGCCACTAGATTTATTCGTCTATTTGGCCATCATCTTTTTACTCAATGTAGAGGAAATCCAGAATTTGCTCATCAGCATAAGTTTTTGTCAACAAGTGATTAATATCCCCAGAATAATTTAATGAATAGTAATTTCATGAAATTATTTATGAATTTCACTAAATAATAATTTCCAGAAATGCTGTACTTGAATACTTCTCTGACTAACATGCTCTAACTCTAGATGATTTTACTCATCAAGGGGAGAGCTCTTGAGTATAATGGGTTAATCATAGTCAATTTAACCAATTAAGCCCAGTACAATCTCTGGCATTGTAGCAAAATGATGAAGGGGATTGTATTACCTAAAGAATGTATTGTCCTTTGATTGGTAAAATCAGTTGCAATAGTAAGTCAAATAAGCTACCATGGTGCATAATCTTATACCTAGCATACAACTGTATTTTAAAACTGGAAAGATTTTACCATTACCTAATTTATTATATCCATAAAATTGATTGACTAAAATTCACTTCATGCCTAGGTCTCGGCACTCGAACAAAACAATATTTCTCAAGTCTCTAATTGCCTAGCTGAGCTTGCGAAAAGCATCAAGCGCTGAAACAAATTAATTCGTTTGGCCGACAAGTCTCTCGCTGGTTGGGACTTAGTGAACGAGTATTTATCCGACGAGTTGGCTAGTGGTTCGGAAGACGAGAAGAGAATCCGAAAGGCTGAGAAGGTTGCTTTGAGCAAACAAAATAGTCGGCAGCGGGCTCGCACCACAAGACGTACACATCCTTATTCATCAAGCTCAACGGCAACAGCGTCTAGCCTACATCGTTTTTCCCAAAGTCAGTTGGCCTCCCCGTCTGGTCTCTTCCAACGCTCAGCTCTGAGGAAAGCGGCGCCAACAGATATTTGCTTCGCTTGTGGATTGCAAGGCCATTGGCGTGTAGATTGTGGCCGAGCTGCAATGTTGCGGATCAATGCTGACATTGGTACGCCCTCGCATCCTGGAGGTAATAGACCCACACACTAATTAAGGTACAACAATTAATTTTCTTTTTAATGGCGGTAGTATGCCAAGATTATTACACTAACTTTAATGATTCCTTTGATAATTTACCTATTGATCAGGACAATTTTGAATATGAACAAAGTGCACCGGCTCCCACTCTCAAGGGCCGACTAAAATCTCGTGTCTCCTATTGGAAATCAATTAATGCTAATCGTTTTATTGTTGATGTTAAAAAATTCGGTTATCGCATTCCGTTCGTCTCTACTCCATTGGCTAAACGTTTTTCGAATAACAAATCGGCTTTGGCCCATCATGATTTCGTGACCAATGCCATTCTAGAGCTTGTTGCTAATTCTGCGATTGTTGAAGTCCTGCCGGTTCCCCTTGTTGTTAGTCCCTTATCAGTTGCTCTTAGCTCGTCCGGTAAAAAGTGTTTAATTCTAGATTTGAGGTATCTTAACCAACATGTTTGGAAAGAGAAATTTAAGCTCGAAGACTGACGCGTTTTGCGTAACTTCCTCAGTAAGGGCGGTTTTATGTTCAGTTTCGATTTAAAGGCCGGTTACCACCATGTCGATATTTTTCCAGCGCATCAGGCGTATTTAGGTTTTTCATGGATTTTTCAAGGCGCAGTTAAATATTTTTGTTTTACGGTACTTCCGTTTGGCCTCACTTCAGCCCCTTATATTTTTACCAAGCTGTTGCAACCTTTAGAAAAACTATGGCGTTTTGATGGCGTCAAAATTGTTGTTTTTATTGATGATGGGTGCGGCACTGAATCTTTTTTTGAGTTGACCAAAGTCCATTCAGACATTGTCCGCTGTTCCTTGCAAGATGCCGGCTTTATAATTAATAGTACAAAGTCAATTTGAACTCCTGTGCAGTCGCTAGCTCGCATAGCTGGACATGTCAGCTCCATGTCTCCTGTGACAGGCAATCTAACGCGGCTCAAAACCAGATCTCTGCACACAGTTATGGAGGAAAAGTCTAAAGTTTCATGGTCTGCCAAATTTAATATTGGTTGCAATAATGACGCCTTAGCGGAAATATTTTTTCTGGAAAAACAATGTAAGGCGCTTAAATACTAAGTATCTTTATGAGTATGCCATTCCGTCAGTTTTAGTTTGTTCTGACGCCAGTTGTATGGCGTGTGGAGGCATTATCGCGGGCACCAATCTTGTGTGTCATTGTAACTGGACCGACCAGCAATCCAAGCAAAGCTCGACTTGGCGTGAACTGTTTGCCATACAGTTTTCGCTTTGTTCCTTCATTACGGGTCTTGCCGGAAAAACTGTAAATTGTCATTCAGACAGTCAAACTGCTGTGAAAATCTTGACTATTGGTAGTTCGAAACCTGAATTACACAGAATTGCTCTGGAAATATTCCAATTTTGCCACGACAATAAGGTAACGCTGTTACCCCAGTGGGTTCCCCGTAATTTGGACACACAGGCCGATGTAGTCAGTAAAAGTGTGGATTTTGATGACTGGAGAACAATTCGCGAGTTTTTTGAATATTTAAACTGTTTGTGGGGCCCGCACACTATTGATAGATTCGCTAGTCACAAAAACATGCACTTGGTCCGGTTTAATTCCCGTTATTTTGTGCCTGGCACAGAGGCTGTGGATGCCTTTACGATCACATGGGCAGACGAAAAAAAATAGTCAGTCCCTCTCATTTCTTGTGTTTCTCGGGTGAATTTGCATCTACTGGCCAGCAGGGCCCCAGGGAGTCTGGTGGTGCCCTATTGGCCGTCCAGTCTGTTTTGGCCGCTCCTGTTTGCCAGTGCCCACGTTTGCCAACCGTTTGTCACTGACATACAAATTTTTCCTAGTTCCAATGGTATTTTCACTTTAGGTGATTATAAAGATTCCCGTTTAGGCTTGTCCAAATTTACGAGCGAGGTCTTGGCTGTTAGGCTTGAGCCCTTTGCCATCTGACTGTATAAATTCAAGCTAGACAGCATTGGCCGAATGGCATACCGAGCAAGGTACCTCTTAATCCTTGTACAGTTTATATCGTTCCAACCGAGTGGTTGTTCAGTCTTCCTGAGTGGGGTTATTGGTTCAACCGAATGGTTGTCTATCTACACAGCGAGTGCTTTGAACGTGAAAATAGCAACGTTTGTTTGTCGCCTTAACTTCTAAGGCCTGTGATACCAGACGCTTTGACCTTTGGTGTGAAAATGATCGTTCAGTACGATAACACCATACAAATCAGGTGCTGTTTCGTGTGATTTGACGTCGTATGTTTATTATTTTCCAGATTTGGTTAGAGAGGCTATACGGCAACAGTACGTGGCAGTGCAAAATCCTGCACTTAAACTCTTCGCTCATTCATTACCGGACTGTATAGCACAGAGTGAAGCTAAGAATACTCAAGTTAAGTACTATCGTGGATTTGCTCATTGGAGGTCTTGGGCCTCTAAGTTTACTGAGGTTAACGTATTGCCTGCGTGCAGCATTTACATTGCTTTATTTGTTTTCAAATTAATTCAAGATAATGTGTCCTGTCATATTATCGATGAAGTTTATTACGGAATTAAGTGGGTTCATGCAATTAGTGGTTACGAAAATCCTTGTAATTCTCCAATTGTGATTAATATACTAGAAGCCGCTAAGAGGTTACTCGGTGTTCTGGTGAAGAAAAAAGAACCAGTCACCCCAGGGGTAATGCTATCGCTTTTTCAGCGCTTTGGTGGTTCTGGCGACACACTTTCGGATCTACGTTTGCTCACATTATGTACTTTAGGTTATGCAGGATTTCTGCGTTTTAGCGAGTTGGCTACGCTTCGTAGATGTGACTTTGTGTTTGACACATCTTATAAGCGCGTGTTTATGGAGCGTAGCAAGACCGATATTTATCGCGACGGCTTGTGGGTCTTGGTCACCGAAACTGCAACTCCTACTTGTCCTGTAGCTTTTTGTAAGAGGTATTTCAATTCGGCCCACATACGTCCTTGTTTGCAGGAATATATTTTCGATCTCTTTCTTTTATGCCTAGCGAAAACACGTACAAATTGCGGGGTTCCTCTTCTCTGTCTTATGCAAGAGTGCGGGAAATAGTTCTCAGTGCGTTTGAATCTATTGGCTTGAATAAGAAAAGTTTTGGGCTTCACAGTTTGCGCACAGGTGGTGCTTCAGCCGCTGCGAATGCTAATGTTAACGACCGTTTGTTTAAAAGGCATGGTCGCTGGAAGTCTGATAAAGCTAAAGATGGGTATGTTAAAGACAATGTCGAATCCCTCCTTTCAGTTTCTAACTCTTTAGGTATTTAGTAGAATTTTTTTCCCCCTGTTATTTGGCCCGTTCTTTTAATTCGCACCTTGTCGTGTGGACCCACTCCTAAAGCCTGTTGTGTATTATGTAATAAATGTTTTATATTCGGTTGAGCATGTGCGAATAAGAATATAAATGAATTTATTACAGGGTTGCACCACATGTGCATAGGTGCATTGTGCATGTTACGCATGAGGAGGTATGTTGTTCATATACTGGGTGTGCAGGCAGAGAAGTCATTCGCGTCCAACGTCTCTGCTGCGTGTCATCAATTTTGTTTAAGGTATACAAAATATAGTGTTGTTTCTCCCGAGTTGTACTCCTTTTTTCTTCACTCTTAATATGTTGATTACCATTTTGTCTTTAGATTTTTATAGAGAGGAAGATCTGTATCTCATAGCGTGTAAATAGAAGTAATACCTAAAGCACGCAAAACAGTGACATCCGTAAATTTAAGAATACATTACTCACCAAACAATTTATGTAAGAGAAGTTGAAATAAAGACACGCACCTTGTCGTGTGGACCCACTCCTAAAGCCTGTTGTGTATCATGTAATAAAAGTTTTATATTTGGTTGAGCATGTGCAAATAAGAATATAATGTGAAATTACCTGACAATGCATGCAGAAGAAAATTTCTCTTAGACTTTTTTGACATAAGTCAAGAATTGTTAATGGCATGTTCATTCAGTCATAAACATAAATGCTGTGATTTATGTGCCAAGTTGTGTGCATGCAGTCCTTCTGGGTATGCAGCAGCAAATTTTCTACCTATGCTAAATGCCTCTGTGCATGTATCAGCCAGAAAGCGAACTGGTACCCTCAAGCAAAAAGAACTATTAATCAAGAAGCTTCTTGTTCTGCGAAAAGAACAGGTGATCCCCACATTTGAGAAATTTGCAGGATGCAGTGGGGAAATAGTCACACCAACACTTACTACATTTCTGAATACATTCTCAACCTTTCAGATTAACCAAATTTTAAAACACGTTGACGTTTTATTTAGCTTGGAAGACGTAATGTCTATTGTTGAAATTTCGAAGAAAGACCATGCTGTCAAGGCCTTCTATTGCTGAATGAAGTTTTCAATGCAGGCAATTCGCCAGAATCTATCTATTATAGTAACTGAAAGATTGGCTTCAGGTGGCACTTATACTAGGCAGGTGACTAATCTCATCCAATCTCGTAGCTAACATGCCAATCGGGGCAGGAAGCACAGAGCAGGAAATACGTACTGATGTAAACATTCTTTCTATTATATTTGCACATGTTTATACGATAGACAACTATTTTGTGTATTATGTAGTTTTCACTCGTGAAAATATCAGTAATGTGACTTCCAAATAAATAAATATGAATCATACTACAGAATAGGATACAATTAAAAATTGAGTAGGCATAAAGTTAAAATAAATATTAATACAGTATTTTAAATTTTTAACAAACTAACCATGACTATTGATCGATCAGCAATTTACCTATTCACCAATCCTGAATTTTTTCTTTGAACTGAGCACACTGTCTTAGCAGTCTTACTGCCTGTATCCTACGACTTAGTTTTTTCAAATAAAATTTGCTATTAAACATTATTTGTCCAAGTTTCTTTACATCTTTCTCTACAATTGGTTTTTCAATGCAACATGTCGTTTACTGATAAACAGAAGACAACACTTTTAACTTATTTTAACAATGGTATGGTTGGTATTGGAAGAAATTTTCAGACCCAAATTACTGCTGCTTGTGCAGGAACTGGCTTGAGTGAAAAACAAGTGAAGGTTTGTCTGTGCTGTGTTCTCTGAGTATTTGAATATAAAATTAATGTACATGCCCAATATGTAAAATAATGAAGAATTGACAATATATATGACTATGCATGATTACTTGCCTTAAAGTTATCCCAGTTTTATGTTGATGTATTTCTCGTGTGATCAGTCATTTGCAAGCTTTATTATCATACAATATGTGAAATTATATTGCTAGTCAGTGACTATCTCCATCTTAAAAAAAAATAAAAAATAGAAATAAATTAATTTACATAAAATACAATGTTGACATTTCATATAGAACTGGATCACTAAACAGGCTCATAAACGGAGGCTAATTGAAGATAATCAACAGACTACCAGTGAGAAACATCAAGCGCAAGTTGTGCAGACATACTTCCTTGTAAAGACCGAACAAAAAGTGGTTGGAGCATCTTTCAAAGAGAGTTTGCTGCTAGTACTGGTGTGTGTTTACCATAAAATATAAATTTAATGTTCAATCACCATCATTGCATCATGGTCATATCAAGTACATTGATCTCAGTTTACCACCATTTGTAGTTGGAGGAAGTGTGTTCACTGGTAACTCATTTCTAATATGGTAACATATTTATTTCATCTAACAATTTTGGTACAGGACGTGGTACAATACATATTTAATTACCAGGTGCCATGTCAAGCAGTGTCTTGATTGTTTAATTCGTCTGCATTGAGTGGTATATGTGTATATGTACTGGTACAGCTGAGATGTCTCGTCACTCTCATACATGGGTTATCCAAGGATGAATTTAGCAATTTTTAACCACGTGAAGTGCAAACTGTGTTTGAGAGAGAGTTCACATCCAAACTGTGATATTTTATTTGCAGGAGATTTCAACTGGCAAGATGTAAGCTAGATATCCAACCATTTCCGCCTCAAACAGTTAGTCAATTTTGCTACTCGCGGAGATAATACCCTAATACCAAACGTGAAAACTCTATTAAAAAGGTTTTCATCAGAGACTTTAGTCTGAGTTCTGAGCAGGCCCTAGCCAGATACTTTATTTCCATAGACTGGTCAACTATTGATATCTTTCAAAGTACTGAGGAAAAGTGTCAATTTTTCAATAATATCATACACTTTGGGCGCAATTATGCCCGTAAAATCATTAAAAATCCATTCTCAAGACGCACCATGGATGACTGGCATCTGAAATCTCTCATCAGGAAACGTCAGAAAGCCTTTTCTCGGAACTGTCCTACATTTAAATCTATCGAAATTGAGTCAACAGAGAAAGGAAACATTGTAAATCCATATATTATCAGACAAAGATAAAAGATTTAGGAGATACAGAACCCAAGAAATGGTGGGCAGAATGCAAAAAAATATGTGGGATGAGTAAACCAACAAAAAATATCGTAAATATATCATTTTCCAACAACTCACCTTCACAAGATGATAAATTCAATTTGGCAAATGAAATAAATGCCGCCTTTCTTCAACCGCAGCAAGGATATGCACCTTTGTCACAAACTAACAGATTAGATGTGACTAATTTCAAATTACCCCAAATATCCTGTGAAAGAGTATTAGAACTATTTAACCAAATTTCTGCATCTGGCAGTGTGGTCCAGACAACATCCCGAATTGGCTTTTGAAAGACTTTTCAGATAACCAAGCAATACCTCTCTGAATAATAATAAATTAATCCCTCACCGAGAAACAGCTCCCGAACATTTGGAAATGTGCCAATGTCACACCGATTCCTAAGAATTCATCGATAACTAATGTCAACAATGATTTATGATTAATATTGTTAACGCTTGCAGTTTCAAAAACAGCCGAAGATTATGTTGTAAGTAAACATATTAAACCAGCCGTTCTCCGTCATGTTGGTCACAATCAATATGGCTGTATTCCAAACTCATCAACTACTCAAACCCTTGTAAAACTAGTAACCTCATAATTGGTCTCAAGCTAACGATGGCACTGGCGCTGACATGAGAGTCATGGCGCTGAACTACCGAAAAGCCTTCGACTTAATAGATCATAGCATTCTTTTAACTAAATTATGTAGTCATGACATAAACCCACATATTGTAGGCTGGATCCATAACTTTTTAAGTAATAGATCACAAAGAGTTAAATTATTCAATGACTGTTTCTTTGAGTGGAAGTCAGTGCCCGCTGGAGTCCCACAAGGGACCAAATTAGGCCCCTGGCTCTTCTTAATAATGATCGAAGACCTAGAAATACCATTATCAGTTGGTACAGTCAAATTTGTCGATGACACAACAGCATATGAGATCATTCCTAGAGGTAAATCTAATTCAGCTCAAAAACTTGTTGACAAAGTCACCACATGGTCATCATCTAATAAATTCCAACTACACCCTAAAAAATGTAAAGAGATGAGGATATCCTTCTCAAGATCATTACCCAAATACAACAATCTATTGGTCGACACTGATACCATTGAAATAGTAGATTCCCTTAAACTCCTTGGAATGACAATTAATAAAGACTTTAAATGGAATACACACATCGATTTACTTATCAAGAAAGCTTCTAAAAGACTGTATTTTATCTCCCAATTGAAACGGGCCAATATACCTCGTGAAGACCTGATTAAGTTTTACGTGGCTTGTATATGTTCTATTTTACTTCATGCCTGTCAAGTCTACCATTATAGCCTTCCTGACTATTTGAGCAAAAGTTTAGAACGAATCCAAAAGCGAGTAATGAAGATTATTTACAGACATGACATATCATATGAGTTGGCCCTCGATCAAGCAGGACTAAATAAACTCTGGTTATAGACAACATCTTTGTGATAGTTTTTTAATAAAATAATATCGAACACAGAAGATTGACTTCAGGATCTTCTTCCACACAATGATCATCAAATAGATGACCCACACAATGATCATCAAATAGATGACCTTAGGAATACAAGACTTTTTACTATTCCTTTAAGTAAAACCAGTCAGTTTAAAAATTCATTTTTAATATGTAGCTCACTTCGTTATGATAAGAATATTTTGATATAGATCTAACTATCAGTAGTTTGAATTATAGTTAGGTATATTAAGTATTGATTTTGTAAAATACCTTAACAATTCAGCTTTTTAGCTGTAAAAAGGTTTTCATTAAATAATCTATCTATCTGCCTATCCAAGTGAAGTGCAACCCAGAAACAAAATTAGCATTGAACCCATCAGCATTGCCTATGCCCTTGCTTTAATAAATGATTATGTAAAATTGTATGCTTGCATGGTATCAAATGGAGTAGAATCGTAAAACATCTTGGGATACACACTGTAACTAAATGAAATGATATATGCTTACTAATTGAAAGAAAGTATTAACCTATATATAGAATGCATGCTGCCATGTACATGCATACATTATCATGACATATATTTATATTGACATACATGCAGAATAATTATTATTATTCATAGCTTGGTTATGCTTGCAATGTTGTTAACCCTGCAAAATTACCCATTTTGTATTGCATTCACTGCTGTTAATATGGGTAATTAAAAAACAATTATAAAATTATTGAATGAGGTCGAATGTGCCTCTACTTTTTTACGGATATTTACTTATCCAAAACTAGACAATTTTGATCACATCTCAACAACCAGCAACTTGTTAAAAACAATCAGTTGGATTGTTAATGTACTAATTACAAATGAGTAAAGCCATAATATAGCTATGGATTTTAGTATGTAAAAATGTATTGTTTATTGTTGCCTTATTTACATGAGCAACTTTGAGAAATTAAGCTCCATTATATTGGTAAAACTTCCCTCTAGGGCTAATCAAGCTAGCTAGTGTATACAAGTCATAGCAACCAGCAGCATAATGCTAAATGAGGCCCTGTTTGCATGTCTATGCAGTGATAGTATTTGTGAAAATTACAACTAAGTGTATAATATATAATTTATGCAGTTGAGGTTAACTTTGAAACCATCCAATTGCTTCTGTCCATTTTAAGTTGCAATATGCCCTTGATGTGCCTTGTTTATTGTACTTTACTTTGACAGTCGGTTTGTACATATTTCTAAAATGCCATAATTTTAAAAAATAGGCACGCATGCGTACATGTTTCTGCGAAAAAATGTACGCCACGCATACAGGTAGCTGCGCACAGCATAAATATGTCATAGAATGATTGCAATAAATATTGAAATAAATAGTCCAATGTGTTTGAAATGATTACTGTATAATATAAACTTTTTAGTAAAAACATGTGAAATGATTATAACATAAAATTTTGATAACAGTATCATTTCAGAGGTAAATACTTGAAATATTTTAACATTTATCACAATTGTTGGAACCAAATTTGCATGGATATTAATGGCTATTACTTGTTATTTTTAAAAATCGATATAAAAATGCATGTCGAGTATACAATGCATAAATCAAATAACTTCAGTTTTACAAATATGGTTTACTACAGAATGTATAAAAAAAAAATTAAAAAATTATGCATTTTAACTTCCACTGGGAATTAGGTTTTGTTTTAGATCAACGTCTGTCAAATTGCCAGAATGCAATGCTGCTAGTTTGAATTTCAATAGTATCAGTTTTTTTACTCATCCTGTACTGTGTACTTAGTCACGATCTGTTCTCTGTATACCTATGGGAATACTTAAAGGTCCGTAACGAAATTTGCGGCTAATTTGAATTTGAAAGGGCATCAGTTTTTTTTTACTCACCCTGTATTGTTTAAAATATTCAAGGTGTATTCAAAATTAGAATGAATTAAATCTGTTAAGTGACCTTCGAATCGAGTCATTCTGAACTATCAAATTAATGCAACAGATCTCAGCAGATTAACTGGTGATCATTTTAACATCAATCACTTATGCAAAATTAGCTTTGTCTCATGTGAATATATTTTTGTTTCAATGCAATTGCTGGTGATTCAGATTTAACAAATAAGGCGACTCAAGCTGATATTACTACCCAAGGGAAAATGCCGGCCTATTATTCAGATTTCAGATCTAAGCATTAATAGATTTTGAGCATGAGTACTATTAAGTGCTGGTACATGGTTTCTATACATGATATACACATTTAAAATTAAACCAGAGAAGAAATACTCAAATTGATGAATTGACTGACTATTCAAAAGAACAAGAAGTTCAAGAAATTGTATACAAGCATAAGGTGTGTACCAAATAAGTGCAATCACAGACAAATACTAGACAATGCAAGTGTACACTGCAAGCACAACTAGTGAAACTGACACACAATGCACATAATGAAAACAACAAGCCCATCGATCAAAACATATAGTGTACTCAAAACCGTTTTAAACAAGTTAACTGGACTCCTAAAAATTACGTACATGTTGTCCGTGTTGTTATTGCACCTTCATTATCATTGTATCAATGTCACATCGGTTTGTTGACTGTTGTAAACAGATGGATAATCCAACCAATGCAATATTTCCCCAGTTATCGAACCATCATCTTGCTTAGACATATTTACAATAGAAATAGAATATCCAGTCAATATCACTCCAGTTAAACATACTATGGTCTGAATGGTCATTAAGTAATACGTCATTTTAATGTTATATTCTCGACTATTGGCTATTTTTAACTTACGCATTCGGTGATTGGCTACAAGCTAACAGCACGCAAACGATAGCAATATATCTGCATTCGCAGATACAAAAATGGGCTGGCTATATATAACACCACAATCATAATGAAGCAATGATTAAATTGCCATCCTCTAATGCTAATATAATGGATTGAAGCATGATCCACTGTATTATAACCGAGCTTACTGGTAGTGGTGTAGCTAGCGATCCTGCTGATCACGCCGGGTGGGATTAAAAATCTCCCGAAAAATAAAAGGAGTTATTAATGCGAAAAACTAAATCTCAGCTTTGCTCATATAGAAAATTTAAATGTTGATTATGGCGATTTTTGGTGCCTTTTATTTGTTATTTGGTAGGATTTTCAAGTTCTTATGCAATTTTTCAGTGTGCTTGTTGTTACCTAGAAACTGAAACCCAGTATTACCTCATTCTCACGCTTTTTAACTCGCGTGATTCGTGTTCCAAGTATTGCATAATGCATATTCCGCCGTAAGTCAGAGGGCGGAATATGCTAATAATGTCAATACTATTTTATAGACGAAAAGCTGGTTTCTGGTTACAAAATTAGCACGGCGCATGCTCAAAACGGCCGTTTTCAATGCTGAAGTCCCATTATTTGAAATTGGCGGAGGCCTTTAATATTTAGCCTTTCCTTGCGCAGCTTTCTGGGTGAGTAAACACAACAACACAGCGACGGTAGGACAGAATTGCTGTGCTTTTATGTCTACTCTAACTCACCAGTCACCATCCAGAAAGCTGTAATGTTGCATGATTATGGGTTAGATATAGAAATTGTTTTTAAACAGATCGTTAAGTCTGTGATTTTATCATATAAATATCTAAGGTTTGCATGAAATATAACAAAATTGTAAGCTTTCTTGTAAGATATATATGCGCACTATGCTGCCTATGTCCTAAGATCGGGTATGCCATAGTATATAATTATATCCTGTTCAATTGGTTAATTTCTCTGTAGCGTATTCACTAAGGCCAGATGAGTAAGTGAGTGCTTTTGTTATGCTTCCTATGTAAATATCAAAGACAGCATTATGCCAGACAGGGGATTTGTTGCATGAGCATCACTGTATCAGAGCATGTACAACATTCCCCATACTCTATAGCAAATTGGAAAAGACTAAACATAAGAGAGTGAATATAAAAACATTTAAACAAAAACTGGAATAAACATATTGCATTCGGAAGACAAGAATGACGCACAAACGTAAACCCGAGCTTAAACCTTGGATATCGCATGAAATTTTGAAAACTATTGTACAGTCCTCTTTGTATCAGTTTACTAGTGTTTACTACAAGGTCATAGGGTCATAAAACGAATTATCGCGCGCTATAGAACTAACATTTCATCATACAGCGCTTTAGTCTTCATACTTCTTTAGTAGGATCAGTCTCATAATTGATTATGCTGTTTTGGGTATATTTATGTCGAGATATCCACACTTGTGGTGACCACATTTTCTCTGTGTCTTCTAGATATACATGCTATATGGTTTTAGTATATTTTCCACATTACATTTTGTTCATTGAGTGGCTTTATTATTCTTCCGTGAGGCAGTTTTTTCCTGACACAAGTCAAACAATTCTTCAAGCCACCTTATCATCCGGAAAATATGCCTCTCGGAGGATTAGTTAAACCCTCTCTAATAACATTCTGCTAGTCTCAAATTGCAGGAAATGCTATTTCCGAGGTTCTAAATTTGAAAATCTTCTCGGCGGCATGCCCCCGAGCCCCCCTAGTTGGGTTGCACCTTTGGCGCGACATGGCAGGACCATTATTGCAAGCTGGCTACACAACTGCTTACTGGTACTACATTTATTTGGCACCACATTTTTATATATTTATGAGTGAATGGTTTATATAATTAATTAACTCAATCACACGATTCTGGCCTTTTCAAGTGTCTATAAAATTGTCTGGTGTTTAAGAAAGGGTGGAGGGCATCCAGGCACATTACCACTCAAAGAATTGGCAGAACCTGAATGATAAATTTTGCAGTAGACAACTGGGGCCTGTTGTATCAAAGGTGTTATTCGATATAGTGAAGATATCAAGCAAAATCTATGTATGAACTATTGACTGCAAGCAAACTAAACTTTTGTCCGCCAAATAAGCTACATGTGCAAAATCACATCTGTGAAATTTTCCGAACAAATTAAATTAATCTTACAATAAAACTGCATAAGTTTGAATGTTAATGAAATTTTTCGTCATATTATATGCACTGTATTTTGCGGTTATATTGTGCCATTTTTTGCACACGTTATGTGAATACGACATGCTTTTTAAAACGCGGGGAAACCAATTAGTCGTGAGAAGCCAACGCCTGCAAGTTTCAAGAAGTATGTTGAGTAAGGCTCGTTCAAAGTGAAGTATTGAGTTTTCAGGTTTCGCGTCCTACTACTAAAGTGTACTGAATCACATATGACTCCTTCAACTGCAAGTGTTGGCAGAAGCATGTCAACAAAGGCAAAAATTGAGAAGCACCTGCGGTCAGTCAAGAGCAACACAGTGGAGAGTAACTGGAAAAAAGACATTGAGGATGCAGATGTTTGGCTTGAATACAAGTTAAACAGAGAAGGTTGACTGACAGTATGAGCTGCAAGGTATGTGCAATGCGTTATTTAAAATTAGCAAGACGCCTGCTCAGGCATTAGACAAGGCCTGCAAGGCATGAAATAATTACAGGGTTTAGATAGCCGAAAGCTACAATGGCCTACTAGAAATTGAGATTTTCATTGTTGATATTCACAAAACTTTATTAAGGCACCGTCCGCTCCTTTGCGATGCAGTGGATTTTACAGATATTAATACAATAACAACCCCTTATATGGGCATACCACCGTAAGATATAAATAGACTTCTACAAATGACTATAAATTTGCGACAATGAAATCAGTCAAAATTTTTCGTTTTAGCACCTTGAATTTTTTGTGTGAGAATTTTACGTGGACAATTTGCCTGCCATTTAGAAGTTTTAATAACATGTTAAAATGTCTGTTTTGTTGAAGTACTCTGTTAAAAAAATGAGTTTAACTGATGTGCTGATTGGAGCTCACTAGACAATCCCATCAGTACCACCAATGAGCCGTACGCCAACGTTGAACACCATTGGATTTTAGTATTTGGCCATACCTTGCAGGCAGCTAGAGCAATAGGTGATTCATTGGGAAATCGATTTGTGAACAAAAGTTTAATAACGTCTGTATTCCTTGGAAAAAAGCTTCAAAACATAAGACTTCATGTCATGCAACTTCAAAGCAAATTCGTTAAAATTAACTAAATTTTAAAAGATTTCCCGTAATTTTCATATTTTTTTACAGATTTGCCGAGATAATGAATCCAACATTGGTCTGGCGCAGACAGAATGGGTCCGCCCTGAAGGATGTCAGAATTTGCGCAAAAGTGCCGCAGTTGATCACGCAAGAAGCCAAACCCATTATCGTGCGATGTCAATGTTTCGAAAATCAAAAAGTGAGCAACCAAGAGTTGACAAGGATCAGCAAAAACTAGATGACCTGTTGAATAAAATGAGAAAGGAAGACATGGATGATTGTATTCGAAAATTTGAAACCGCATACTTTATAGCAAAGATTGAATTGCCAATGACAAAGTACAAACAAATTTTGGACCTGGAAGAACACCACAAGGTTCCAGTCTCTAATCCTTACAGAAATAGCAGCCAGTGTGGAATCTTCGTCGACTACATGGCTGACGACCTTGCGCGGTTGACAGCGAAAAAAATTGCAAATGCAAATTTTTTAACGTTCTATGGGATGGGACACTTGACGTTACAGTCAAGAAAAGGACTCACTATTTGTCATGCTCCTAAACAAGCAGGCAGAAGGGATGGGAAAAGAGTTTGTGTCGAAACAGAACGCCCGGGTCTACAAGCCGTGGAACATGCTCATGCGCAAGGAGTGTTTGACGCAATAGACCGTGGATTCCAAAACATAGGTAAGTCTTGTCATTAAGTGAATAAACCTGATCAACTTGCCTTTTTTTATCATTTGGTTTGCTTATAGGTCATAAAAGATATCAAAATACACTGATAGGTCTTGGAGCGGATGGAGCAAGTGAGAATTCGAGTAAGGAAGGAGGAGTACAAGCTCTTTTTCAGGAAATATTGGAGTGGATAGTTTTTGTTTGGTGCCATGCACACAAACTTGAACTTGCTCTAAATGATTCCTTGAAAAACACCTTCTTCAAAGACGTAGACAACCTTCTCGTTAGATTGTGCTATCTTTATGAAAATCAAGAAAAAAGCTGTGCAAACTTGAAGAGATTCATATTCTCATGCGTCAGTGTTTTGAGTTTGAGGAAGGCGGTGGAGTCAAACCAGTTAGAGCAATTGGTACAAAATGGCTTGCACACAAAGTTGCTGCGGTGGAACGTGTTTACGATAAATATGGTATATACATCATGCAGCTAGAAAACATACCTGTTGATCCATCTTACAAAGCAGACCAGCAAGCTAAAGTTTCTGGCTATCTAAAGTCCTGGAAGATGAGTAAAATGCTATTGCACGCCACATTCTATTTGGATTTTCTGACTCCCTTTAAGTGTCTTTCGCTCGTTTTCCAAAAAGAAAGTGCTGACACTGTTAAAGTGGGTTTAAAAAACGGAACAAAAGAGGGTTAAAAAACAGAAAGATATGAACGTCTCTGAGTTTCCACATGTCAAAGCGCTTTCAAGGAAAATCATGAGGAATAATGACGAGTCATTTTCCTACCAAAATATACAGTTGAAGTACTTTGAAGTAGAGCTTGCTTCAATTCAACAGAAAAAAAGACAGAGAGCTCGAAAACTTAATCGAGCATGTCATTGGGCAAACGGGTGATAGAAAAGATATGGATTTCTTTGATGCAGTGGTACAATACTTGATTGGCAAGTTTGGAAGGCGTAGGATCAATTTTAATTTTTCAACTTGGGGTTAATATTTGCTCTAGAATTCCCAAAAATGGTCCATCAAGTTTCAGTCGAGATGACTCGATTTATAGTACTAAGTCACATTCTTCTTGTTTTCACATGTTTAATCTTTCCCAGCAATTTTATCGGACATCAAGATGATGGATTAGGAAGCGAGTGTAATGTAACTAACGATGAAACATTTGGCCAAGATGAAGTGTCGCTGGTTTACGAACGACTGAAGAAACCATTTAAGGTAATATTGAACTTTCTAGTCATGATGCATAAATAGGGCTGGATTTTGTGGTAGTAGAAGAGTTAACCAAACAAAATTTGCTCTGGTTTAATGATCTCCATTTCATAAGACCCAATGCCTTGGTTATATAAACATATTGTGCATCAGCGGCAGTTACGGCATCATTCAGTCTGTTCAGTCAAACTAATGAACCAATTTTTTTAATCGGCATAACTGCGTCACTATTGTCGCTAAATTTGTTTTTAATACATGATCCAGAATGCAGGGTTGTCGTGTACAGAATTCGAATTGCTGGAAGAATGGAGCGAAATGGTTCAATACGCAGTCAACTCATTAAAGACAACAAATTGCAAATATACTTGGTATCGGTTGTTCAACTCGCCTCGATCAGCTCAGTTTCAAAACATACATCTTCTCGTAGAAGCCATTTTCTTCTTACCAGTGTTGTCAGCTGCTTGTGAGCGATGTTTTTGGATGATGAAACGTGTGAAAACCGAAAGGCGATGTAGTCTCAAAACAGATCAACTGGAGGCACTTTGAGGATCATTATTGATGGCCCACCAGTAACGGAGTACGATGTGCGCCCAGCTTTGGGAAGGTGGGCAAGGACTATCCGAAGTGAAAGTCCTCAAGAAAAGAATTGGAACTGACTTCTTTGCATCATCGTCGTTTTCTTCGTCATCTGAAGTATGAAGATGAAAAGGGCCAGGTTGCAGACGTGTCCATTTAAATGAATTAGTGAAATAGTTAGTAGTATACAACTTTCCGGTGTCATTATAATAATACAGTGCAATTTATTTCATTTGAAATTCATATTATTCAATAATAGAACTTTTGGTTTAATTACTTTGGTCTGACTCTTTATTCAGTCTTTTAGATTATTATAATTGCCAAAATTACTATAATATTATTTGCATGACAGATGTTTTGTAAATCGGCCGACAAAAATCGCATTATGTGTGCCTGGCTTTAGGTCAATATGATGAACTATGAAAACTTCTGATCCGGTTGTCGTTCCAGCGAGTCTCATTGCTTTAAACATCGATATATAAATACACTTCGAAAATCTAATTACCTGTTTAATTAATAATCAACGGTTTATCCGTGTAATCGCAACATATCGAAGATCGCTGGCGCTTGTAACTGGAACTGAATGTCCGAAAATTTTGTCCAGCGCACTGAAAAAGTTGTCGAACAAAGTGTCCGTACGCTGAAAATATTTATTTCAAGGCTTGAGTGGGTACGGTGTTGCTCAACTAAAAAAATAAAAATAATCGAAAGTCGCGACAGTATAAAAATCCGAATAAAAGAGCTGGCGCCAACATCTGCTGTGGATATTGCTCTTACTCTCCCATCTGCTAATATTTTCTGACGATTTTTCATCTCCTTCCTCTCCCACATGCGGCAGTTTCATTGAATCACCGGCCAATTTATCAGTTTCTCCTTCAACTTCCTTTTGCACGACTACCTTTTTTCAATGAAGCACTTCTGTTTTTACGTCAGCTGTTTCTTCTTTTAGTTCTTGCACTTCCCCTTCTTATGTACTATCATCTGCAATGTCTAGTGCCAATGTAGAATCCTCTGCTCATGCCATAGCTATTCGTTTCACGTCAACTACAGCTTCTCTTTCATTTTCTTTGTCAACAGCACCGTTTTCTAGTTTGCATGGTTTTCTTTGCCGTTCTTCCGTCGTGCCACCACCTTCTACTTTTGGCATTAGTTGCAATTTACCTCAATCAGCCGTTTCTACGTGGTTCCCTGCTTCAAGTGTGTCACTATCTTTGGCCGGCATAACAGATACGACATTTTTGTCAGAGCCAATGCTATTGGAACTGCATCCCTTTCAACCAGGTCAAACATCTTGCTCCAGTCCTGTTCCCTCAACTACTACTGTAGCTTCCGTTTTCAATGCTCCGAGTTTGAATCCAGCTTCCAGAAAAAGAATAAGACCAGGGACATGTACAAAGCAACGAGAACTACCTGGTATATATGTATAATGGTGTTGTTTTCGTATTATTACCTTTCATGTTTTTCAGCTAGTTTCGCACTTTCATTTGGCTCTTCTCTAGCTACGTTGTAAAGATAGCCTATCCTATAGGTGTTTTAAGAAAACAAAAATTGACTTAATTTACTGTTTCCAGTAAGGACGAAAATCTGTATGAACTGCCTGCATGGGGCTGAAAAAAGGAAACACTGTGGTATAGCTGAAATTTGTTGAGATGTGAAAAATGGGTTTTTATCATTCTTTGATTGTTTTTCACTTTCTCTTTGTGATTAGTTTACTCGTTTTGGAGCAACGTTAGTCCAGAATAGAGACCAGGATAAAGAAAAAATTGTGGTTGCTGAAGGAATAATTGTTCCTGGTTTTCAAACTGAAAATGCTGTTGTGAGCAACAGCTTTAGTCACAAGATCTATGCTACAAAAGTTCTGGGTAAGACTATACATGATAATATATTTCGTCTTGTTGCTGTAGTATATTTAAGGGGGTTTTCCTGATCAAATCAAAGTGTGTGCATTCAGTTTCCATATAGTCAAATGCATTAAATTTAATTTATTTTCAGATATTGAAAGTGTAATATGAAAGAAGGAACCGTTATCATTAAGCCATTTGACTTGTTGCTGCCTGAGGCTGGAATTGCAGAGGGCATGGGTGGGCTGGTGGGCTTTAATATTCATAGGAGCACGAGAAAATTAAAATTGGAAGAGCTGTGTGCTGCAAAGTCTTGCCAGGCTCTTCAGGCCCATAACTCCCAAACTGCAGAGCTTAAATGGGTGCAGTGTGATTCTTCACAGTGTAAAAAGTGGTACCATCTGCAATTTGTTGGAGTTGAAATTGATAGCAATCAATCGAGGAAATGGTTTTGTGGCTGTTCAAAGTTTAACCGAGAAGCTATTCTCAGGTACAATAAGTACTTGCATCTAATTATCATTTTCCAGGTGACTATTGATTTTCAGTCAGCATTCTGATTGCTCAAGATTCACTGTCTGTGAATTTATCATCACCAGCCAGTGATTATAGCTTTTTTCTTTTGCTTTCAAAAATAGCTGAAATAGCTTCATTTTTTGCTTTTTTAAACAATTTCTACAAAGTTGTGTTGATTATTATTTGTACAAACCTGGTAATTTATAGTAAAACAATTTGTCACCCCACGTAGTTCGACCCCCCCCCTCCTCCTTTTTTTCTAAGCGGAGAATAAACTATAAAAAATGGAAGGATTTTCTTTAAAAATGGGGGTTTAAGAGGTGGGCTCATTTAAAAAGGAGGGGATGAGTCAAAATCTCTTACACATATTACAAAGTGTAGTGTGTGATTTTTTCAACCTCTTTCGATTAATGGAATTTTGTGTAGGAGTAATAAAGTTCAGTACCAAAAGCTTGGCAAATTGCTAGATGTGTTTCTAGAAATTGAGGTTTGTTCACTTTGTGATATATTTGACAGTAAAATCTCATTTTGTGAACTTTGTATTCTGCCAAAAGTGGAATTGCTAGAAGTCGAACACTAGGAAGTAAACCTTATTTTAAAAATTGTAGCTTCATCATTTTTATTTTATAACCATTTACAAAATGTTGTCACGGAAAGAATAGCGAGCATTAGACAGGTAGTCTGGACCAAACATTCAAGATGAGAAAGGCACTTTATACAAGAACACCTTTTTGCAGGATTTAACGTGCCTTTAACAGACAATATGGTAAGACATACAATTCCAAGAACCAACAAATGTACAAAGAGTACCTACCACTTAATTAGTGTATTTGTGATTTAACGATTTGTGCAACAAGTTGCCCCTTAATTTGTAGTTTGATGAATTCAGCAATGTTGTTATGGATCTCTTTCTCTCACCGGAAAACAATTGGACAGACGAAAGACATACTTGTATTGACTATTGTCAAATCATCCTGATTCCAGAGGTAATTAAAAAAATAACTGCAGTGAATAAAAATATTTACTGTTATTATGCCCCCCTCCCCTAAATTATATTAATGAAAACTGTTATTTTAACAAAAAATATCTTATAGGCATTTGTCAAACTTCTGATGGTTGTTGAAGGGCTCAACAGAAAAACTGCAAAAGAAATTCTTTTCAATTGGACGGATAACATCCCAGCATTACTTGCCTGCTTTCACAAGAAATGATTTAAATTTCTGTTCATATTTGAGTATACCAAACTATCTATGTTGCTGTCCATTTCAGGTCACTTTTTAAACCCCAGTTCCAAAGTTTATTGTGAATACTCCCAATTATATTTCAAAATTTAAAATTATGAAATACTAAATTAAAGTACTGAACAGCTGAACAATCACTTGTATTGGAAGTTTTTTGGAAACGCATACTAACATATTTGCCGAATTACTTACTCAAGCTTTAAAAATACGTTTGATTTGTAAAAGACTGCAAATCATAACTTTGGTTCAATTCAGTGATAGGATAAATAATCATTACATCAATACTTAACTTTACTGCACAGCTTGTAAAGCCAAACCATGTAAAGTAGGCTTCAGCAACTTCTACACCCACGGAAGATTACAAATTTGGAGACGTAAACTCGGAACCGAACTTTAAGAAGTGGCCTGAAATCGACAGTAACGCCTGATATAATTATGTGAATAAAATGTTTCTCGAGTTATTCGCTAAAACAAGTTCCTTTTCCTTCTACAAACATTCATCAATAAGTTAGTACTTTTTTAACAACTACTGAGATTAGAATTTTATTCCCATCTCATTACTTTAACAACTACTGAGATTAGAATTATATTTCCATCTCGTTACTTTAACAACTGCTGAGTTTAGAAATACATTCCTATCTCGTTACTTTAACAACTACTGAAATTAGAATTACATTTCCATCTGGTTACTTTAACAACTACCGAGATTAGAACTACATTCCCATCTGGTTACTTTAACAACTACTGAGATAAGAATTACATTCCCATCTCGTTACTTTAACAACTACTGAGATTAGAACAACATTCCTATCTCATTACTTTAACAACTGCTGAGATTAGAACTACATTTCTATCTCGTTACTTTAACAACTTCTGAGATTAGAACTACATTCCCATCTCATTACTTTAACAACTACTGAGATTAGAACTGCATTCCCATCTTGTTGTTACTTTAGCAAGTACTGAGATTGGAATTACATTCCCATCTCATTACTTTAACAACTACTGAGACTAGAATTACATTCCCATCTCATTACTTTAAAAACTACTGAGATTAGAACTACATTCCCATCTCGTTACTTTAAGAACTACTGAGATTAGAACTACATTACCATCTCGTTACTTTAACAACTACTGAGATTAGAACTACTATCCCATCTCGTTACTTTAACAACTACCGAGATTAGAATTACATTCCCATCTCATTACTTTAACAACTGCTGAGATTAGAACTACATTCTCATCTCGTTACTTTAACAACTACTGAGATTAGAACTACATTCTCATCTCGTTACTTTTACAACTGCTGAGATTAGAACTACATTCCCATCTTGTTACTTTAATAACAATTATTTTATAAATTGCAAGCTGCATTGTGATGATGATCTGAATTAGGAATAAAATGTTTTGCAGGGACAAAGCCAAAGGGATTTGTGATTGGTTGCAATTTTTTCTCACTGCCACCAGGGTGCAATAAATTAGGCCTTTTTCAGTGAATTTTTCTCAATGGGTTAAAGGAGGGAGGCGAGGATACAAATGACATTATTTGCTGTTTATAATTTGTGACCTTGATTTTTGTAATGAATAATATCTTCATATATAGGATAGTTGGTTGTACATAAGTACTTTTGCAGCTGTTCAAGAACTTCAAATTCAACTAACAATTCCATCATTCATATTCTCATCTTCAAAAAAATTCCCAGTTGAATCTGTACAAAAAAGAGATAGTAGCTCCCATCAGTTTAGTATGTTATTGGAGAAATATTTGGTACACATTAAAATATTAAAATGTAGATTCTATACAAATCTTATAATTTAGATGGCTGTTACAATACTCAATACCCATTAAATGGCAATGCTCTAACACTGACAAATAAAGGATGTATCAGAGTAAAATACTAGACATCTAGACATTGCCAGCTATTTGTACATTTGGAGCCTTTTCATTCCAACCCTGTGTTTGATATGGTCACAAAAACTTTACCTTGCTAGTTTGTTTTTTTTCATGTCATTCATATGTGCATGTGGAAATGCTGTATAACAGATCCTTTCAAATGACTAAGACATGGTATTCTATTAACAAGTATTCGCTGTATGTGAACCTTGAGATTTTTACAATATGCCAAATGGTCTTCTGTAGTTGGAAGTACTTCTAAGTTGTCAACCTCCATTTGCATGCAGCATTTCCAGATACTCTGTTGAAAACAACATTTGCATTGACCCAATGACAATCAACGTTTTGGTTTTGTTCAGTCATGTTGTTGACATTTTGACCAGGGGCGGATCTAGGGGTGGTCAAAGCGGTCATGCGACTCATGTAAAAAATGCGCAGGTAATTAATATTCAAAGTTAATCCAGTTAATTACTTTTCGTGCAGCGGCAGCGGTGTAATAATTGACATTCTAGTCCAGTTAGTTAAATTCGTTCAGTGGCACAGCTTTGGTAAAGCAATACTATCAAGTGATGGACAAGCGGTATTACCCATTAATTTTGCCTGGTCACATGTTAAATTCTAGCTATTTGATTGGATCTCCATGGAGATCCGCCATTTTGACCGATCCTTGCGAGGGTCTGACCGGTTTGTGCAATCAGCATGTCTTCTGATTGGATGATTCAAAAAAATTATCCATTCCTATTGGCTAAGAATTCTTGACCGGTCATGACCATATATGTCAATGGCCATGACCGATTTGCATGCCGCATGGCCGGTATAAATACGTCAGATTTTAGCTGACGAATTATTCTGTGTTAATTGCTTGGCGAACGAAGTTTACTTCAATTGAAAGCGATATAACACAGTGTATCATCGAAAATGATGGGTATTCGAGAGACTGTCATTTCGGGGTTTCGCAGGAACGATCTGAAATGTCTTGAGGACATTTACGGAACCCTTTTAAAGGGTATTCAATCGCTTTGAGTGGCTTCAACTGCTGATCTGCTCGATGCGATAAACAATACAAATTCTAGCCTTGCTAGAAATTTCGGCGCTGAGAATTTTATCCCGAGGAATGTATTTGAACGAAGAATTGATGGCAGAAGGAAGTGTTGTATGGCGATAAGGTAAAGATATCGATATTCTATCAATATTTATGCTTTTTGAAAGGAATATATTACTGAAATTTGCATATAATCGCGGTCTGTTTAATAATCTTTGTCATAAGGTCAAGAAGTCATATGCTGTCATTAAATTATATTAGCATATTGTTTATACTTGCCCCGTCGTATCGTCCTTGGTTCTCAGACCTCAGTAATGGCATTTACTCCTTTATAGAGCATGCTATAGCTATTTAGCCTAGAATAGTTGCATATTAAATATAAAATGATATTTTGTTTTGTTATCACCATGTGCTCTGCCGTCCGTCCATATTACTATTCTTATTAATAAGTAAAATAGTAAATGTATTTATTTTGCATACTCCATAGATCTGAAGTTTCTGGCAATTGCTTATACAGCTCTGCATCATTGGCACTGGTAGGTAGTAACACGTTTGTTAATGATTTGAGAATGTTAACATCACTTGAGCTTTTTATTAATGCAAATTTTTATTCCCAACATCCATGTTTTTTGTCAGCTGTAAATGACCATCATGAATGCTTTGGTAACATTAATAATCTTCTGCCTTTGTCTGTTTCTCTTGCTGCGCTTGACACAGGTTTAACCAAGGATGAGTAGGTAAAGCAGGAGGCCATTCCAAATGTTACTGATGGGAAATGGGCATC
The DNA here is from genome assembly GCA_963855995.1 of Muricea muricata. Lineage (NCBI taxonomy): Eukaryota > Metazoa > Cnidaria > Anthozoa > Malacalcyonacea > Plexauridae > Muricea > Muricea muricata. The sequence goes on along the minus strand of OY979716.1, from coordinate 85,494,671 downwards.
ATTTCTTTGTATTTTAGCTCTCTCTTCTGTTTTGTGTAGAAATATTTATTCCCACTACCCAGATTGTGGTGAACTAAGGTATAAATTACTATATAACCGCCTCGTCCACTTACGTCAACATGTTAAGAAAGGGGTAACTGAAGATGATCTTCATATTTTATTTTGTTATGAAGGTACTGTTAAACCTGGAGAAACCTTTCAACATAACCATTTTGTTCCTCCCATTTTTCATCAACACCAGGAGAAACGAAAACCTGCTGTTCAGTCAAGGTTGTCGGCCACAACAACTAAAAAACAAAAAATTTCTAGTTCTACTATTTCAGATTTTTTTACTTTAGCACCAAAGATAAATGGTAATACCACAGATCCAAAAGGTTCAAAAGCCCCTAATGAGACTTTTTCTTCCTCTGCACAACTTGCTGCTCATAAGTTGTCTGGGAATTCAACACCTAGCACTTCAACTACGGGTACTTCTCTTCAATTAACAAGTAAGGTTAAAATTGAAGAGGTAAAACATGATTTTACTAACAATTATGATGTTGCATTCTTTAGAGACAAGGTTAAAGGTATGGATACATCTCAAATTTTTAATTTAGTTAAAAATGTTTATAAACCTGATAAACAGTACTCTTTCCCCAAGACTAGGTAGTTCAGGTATGATTGGTTAAAATTATATGCCTGGCTTTGTTATTCACCCTGTAAAGATGGTGCATTCTGTTTGTCATGCGTGCTTTTCGGAGATCGTTTTCCTGGTAAAGCTAGGAAAATCCCGAAATTATTTTCTCAACCACTTTCTCGTTGGAACAATGCTGCTCAAAATTTGAAGCGCCTTGCTGGACATGGTACAGGAGGGGAAATGGGCCTGCATGCTTGTACTTTCGCAATTTTAACCTCTTTGATTCCACAGATGTCAGGAGCAAGAAAGCCTATTAAAGTTATGGTAGATGCCAGCTTCAAAAAAGAAATTGACGAAAATAGAAAAAAACTAGCTCCCATCGTTGATACTGTTGTTTTTTGTGGTCGTTTAGGTTTGCCACTTCGTGGGCATCGTGATGATGCTAAATATCATCCAGAAGTGGGTAACTACTCTATGGGGGGAGTGGGCAATTTTGTTGAATCTCTTAATTTTAGAGTTCGAGCTGGTGATAAAGTGTTGGAAGAGCATTTAAAGACTTATGGTAAGAACCAAAGTTATATTTCTAAGACTAGTCAGAACAAAATTATTAAATGTTGTGGCCAGGTGATTAGTGAGGCAATCATCAAGGATATCAAGAGCAGTAAGGTTTATTGTGTTATTGCTGATGAGGCTTCTGATTCTTCTCGTAAGGAGCAAATGTCACTTGTGTTACGTTTTGTTGACAGTGAGATGAACATCAGAGAAGAGTTCATCGCATTTTTACACTGCAAGTGGGGGTTGAGTGGTGCCCAACTTGCAAAACTGATTTTGGAAGCACTTGGAGATTTAACCTTGTCAATTGAAGATTGTCGTGGGCTAGGTTATGATGGTGCAGGTGCAGTGGCTGGACACATAAATGGTTTATCTGCACATATTTTAAAGCTAAACAGTAAAGCTCTTTATACACACTGCTACAGTCATAGATTAAATTTATCTGTTTGTGATGCTTTAGCTATAGTTGAAGTAAAGAACATGATGAAACATGTCAATGAGATTTCCCATTTCATCAATATCTCTCAAACACGCAACATACTTTTTGAGGTAAGTATAAAGTCCATTGTTCTGCATCAGACACGAAGAAAACGAAATTAGTTGATGTTTGCAGAGCAAAGTGGGTAGAGTGTATTGAAGGTATGGATACTTTCCAGGAGCTCTTTATGCCTTTGTATCATGTACTTGAGGATATGGCAGATAATGCGGAGGGCAAGTATAACCCTTCTCTTTCTAGTGATGCTCTGTCTCATTTTAGACGTATTTCTACTTTTGATTTTATTGTAGTATTTCATATTACCAGACATGTACTAGATGTAACTCTGCCTGTGACACAGTTATTGCAAGGGAATAGTCTTCATATCATGGATGGGATTCACTTAATTACCAGCTTAAAAGACAACATGATTTTAATGAGGGATTCTGTAGACACCTACCATGATGCCTGGTATCAAGAGGCTGTTGTGTTGGCAGGTGAGCTGGACATTGAATAGTCAAAGCAAAGGACTGTGGGTAGACAGACTGCGAGGGGTAATCACCCTTTCACATCTGTTTCAGAGTATTACAAACGTACTATTACCATTCCATTGATTGATCATTTTAATTTATCTTTACAGACACGTTTTGTTCTAGATAGTGTTAATGTCTATAAAGGATTATGTATCGTGCCAACAAAGATGATATCTTTGATTCGTATAGAGGTTGATTGGAAAAAGGAGTTCAAGACTGTTTCCGTTTTTTATTATGATGATTTACCCAATCCTTTAGCTTTAGATGCTGAGCTTTCCTTGTGGGAAACGTATTGGATGACTTTTGAGGGACTTCGCCCATCTAATGTTGCATCAACTTTGAAAGCTGTCAGTTTTCATGGTTTTGAGAATATTAAAGTTTTACTTCAAATTTTAGGAACACTTCCTATTAGTTCATGTGAATGTGAGCGTTCAATTTCCCAACTTAGAATGCTGAAAGACTACAAGCGCAGTACCATGGTTGAAGAATGCCTGAATGGTCTCGCTTTGATGAAGATTCATCAGGAGATTGTTCCAGATATTGGAAAAGTTATTGATAAGTTTTCCACTGAGAACACAAGGTTAAAATTTAATTGAGAGTATATTTCTATTCTATGAGTTCATAACACTATTTACCGTTTTCCAAAATCAAAGTTTAATTTATGCTCTATAAATTTGTTTATAAGTTTATTAATCCTTGTCTATCTCTATCTAGCACAACGTAACATCCAGAAAACTATTTAGTATTACTATACAGTGAGTGTCATTGTGGTCTATCATACTCTTTCTTAACTTGTTGCATACCGCCATATGGTAATGCTGTGTCAGTGTGACAAAATTATTCATCTTTCCTAATTTTTTCAGTTACCGTGCATTTTTACATGTATGTGTATCTGTCATCATGATAAGTCAAAACGCTAATGATACTAGGCTAAAGTCAAGGTAAATTGTTTGTCTAGATGTCATAACAGTGAAATATTGTATTTGTGCAGTCTGACTTGGAACTACTTGATATAAAAATAACACAAAGTGATTGTAGTGTTAACTTTTTACAGCTAACAAATGTTGCACAATATCTGTCATCATGATAAGTCAACATGCTAAAAATAGTACGCGAAAGTCAAGGTAAATTGTTTGTGTAGTACCTTAGGCTTAGATGTCATAACAGTGAAATAATACTGTATTTGTGCAAAGTGTGACTTGGAACAACTCAATATAAAAATAATAACACAAAGTGATTGTAGTGTTAATATTTTACAATTAACAAATATTGCACAGTTTAGCACTTCTGCTAGAGTGATACCATGACATTCATCATATCTTGCATAAGAAATATTGTTACCTTTTAGTGTTCGTGAATTTTAGATTTATTTGTCTTTAATAATTTCTTTTTATTTCTGTATGTTTGTATATTTGTGCGTATTGACTGGGATGATATGAAACTTGAGCAATTTCATGTCCATGAAATGTCCCATATGTAGTCAATTTTTTCCTTATCATACTTGATACTTTTTCTTTAAAGGTGAGTCTCTGGCACCTTAAAACCAGGCTGCTCTTTAAAAGATGAGTGTTTGTGCTGTCCATGGCTGTCCATGTCGGAACCACCAGTTTGCTCTATATGCTGCAATTCTGCGATTATATTGCAATGTGTGTTTCCTAGGCATGCTGATGAGCCCTGACATGGGGCGAAACAGCCTTTTCTAAATTACTTCGAAAGTTTGTCCATTGCAAAATTGAATATCGTGAACGATCGTGTCACGGGGGTTACGAAAAAAGCAAGACCATGTCCTCGACCACGCCCAGCATTGACCACGCCCTTCTGCCAAAATACATTTGACTCACGTACGAAAATTCCTAGATCCGCCCCTGTTTTTGACCGAAATCAATGTTGTCAATGACAAAATTTACCCCATCATCATTTTGTTGTTTTAGACTGTCTAATTTCTTATTCAGTTCATTGGTCAATGATTGATGTGATACCATAGGATTGGTATTTCATGACTCCATGGGTAAGCTGGAATCTGTAATGGTAGAGGCCAGAAGGGTTGGAAGGGTGTTTGGTGATTCAACATTTTCTGGCACAGTTGATGTCAACAGGTTTTCTGCATTTTCCAATGCAGTTTGAACTTGAGATATATTTTGGGTTTGTTTTGCCTTTAACTGTACATTGTCCTTTCATGAAGATATTTTTAGTCCTTAAGTTTGACCAAATCTTCTAGATGTTTCAACATTGTTACACTTGATAAAACCAATCTCATGCTTTTAATCTATTGAACATTGTCTAAAGAAATGAGAAACAAAAACATTGCTTAGTACATTATCACTCTTAGAAACAGACTGCCAGTGGCCAACTTAAAGCAAGAAATTTGTCAGAAAGTTTTTTGAACTCTTCTACCAAAAAGGTGCAAAGAATGCATGTCTGACAGCAAGCACATCTCAGCACTGGATGAAATTTCTTTTTTACTTGTTTTAAATAAAACTGCTAATATAAATACCCAAAGTACAATCAATCAAACAATCAATCAATCAGAGCACAAGTGTAAATGGTGATAATACCTGTAAGCATTTGCTTACCTGATAAGAAATAAACTTAATTATCATGCTAATAAGGTCCTGAACAGCATTCAATTCTTTGCATCTTTCTTGGAGTATGACTGAAGCAGCAACTGCAATGCTTGGGAGGCACAGATATTGCATCTTTATGCCTAGAAGGCATAGCTGCTGATGCTAAAAATGCATAAAAAATTGGAGTTAGGTTTGACCATTCAGAACATACATCCTCAATTTTAAGTTTTATAAGTGCACCAGCTGAAGCACTACCGCATATCTTCATTTTGAGCATAGTCCTATAACCTCATTCACCATTTCTTTTAAAAACCAGCTTTACAAGTTCCACTCTTATAGCTTTATGCCTGTAAGCAGCACTGACTATTTGTTTGAATGCCCCTCTCACAAGAGCTTTACCTAATAGCTCTAATTCAGTTTGCAGTTCTCGAGTGCGGGTTTGGGACGGCCATTTGACACTCACCCAAAATGGATGGATTAGAGAAAGTTGCAATTGATTACACATACTAGATTCATATTAATCTGAGACTGCAGAGAACAACGAAAAATCCATTGTCTCGAGCGGGATTCAAACTCACATCTTTGGGTTTCTAGACCGTCGCTTTACCAATTGAGCTATCGAGTCAACTGAGGATGGGCAGTGTTTCAATTCTATTTCAGAGATATGAAATCCTCAGAGATATGAAAAACTAGATTCATATTAATCTGACACTGCAGAGAACAACGAAAAATTCATTGTCTGGAGCAGGATTCGAACTTATTTCGTGCACTTAATTGGATAAGACTCACTACCAATCCCAGTTGGCTCGATTGTTCAATTGGTAGAGCAGCGGTCTAGAAACCCAAAGATGCGAGTTCGACTCCCACTCGAGACAACAAATTTTTCATTGTTCTCTGCAGTGTCAGATTAATATGAATCTAGTTTTTCATATCTCTGAGGATGGTTCTGAAATTACACATACTGTAATATCATACTTGCATAATACATCTACTGCTACAATTATGTACTTATTGATGTATATTAATCAAGGGAGTATGCTATAGAATGGGGATAAAACGATTGTGTTTGTTTTTAAAACGATTGTGTTTGTTTTTAAAACGATTGTTTGTAAATAAACGTTTCTGAAAAGCGCTTATTTACAAATAATCATTTTTCGAAAAATGATTGTTTGCAAACAGTCATGTTTTGAAAATGTTTATTTGTCAATTGATTGTATGCACAGCTGGTATGCGCAGTAACAAAAGTGTAGCATTCGCATATTATGTCCAGTGGTCACACCTATTGTAAATATCTTCATATTTCATCAACTGGGCAATTTTAACGCTGAAAATTCAATATTTTGATTGCTTAGTTTAACTCAGATGAATTGGGAAGAGTTGTGGCAAGCGCAGTAGCGACTTTTCTAAGTCCTTTACCAGCAAATTCAAGAGCAGACGCTGGTACATTGACAACGTCGACAACAGCAGCAACATCAACGACAGCTACAACTTTGACTCCGTCGGTGAGTGCAAATTTAGAAAAATGAATTGTTGCATTTTTTCCAATTATTATATATATCAGTATGCAACATGGTTGTGGAGAGGGATTAGCCTAGTTAAAAAGAAGGGGCCACAAAAAAAGGGTACCTCAAAAAATTGTGCAGAATAGTTAATGAGATAGCATAAAAATGACAAAAATTTTTTTTTCGACATGACGGGATATATACCAGCACTTGGGGTCCAGAGGGGACATTAGCAAGAAGCCCACAAGTATGATGTGTTTGGGAACAAAAAAAATTCTTCTGGCATCTCTTTGTAAAGAGAGCATTAATAAGCCTTCTGAGCCTTGTTCAGGTGTTAAATATTTATATTCAATTCAGTTACCTGAATGATGCACCTAATATTCAAGTCTGTTTTCTTTATGAAAGTGGTCTATGATTCATTTCTGTAGGTTGGTACAAATTGTGTGGAAACATAGCAGATCATGGAATCTGCAGAGGAAGTCCCTCTTTCTGAAAATCAAGAAATGGACAGTATTGCTTTGGCTGGGTATGAAAAAAAAAATTCAAAAATTGATTCACATTTTCCATTTAAATAGATCTTGTTTAACATTGTCAGTCTTAACAGCTATAAGTGCTATCTAAATTCTTAGAAGTGTTGGAAGACCTAAGAAATGTGTTGGTGCTAACCAGTTGAAAGAAATGATTGCCCTGGGTTACACAAAACCACACGAATTGCTAGCCTTCTTGGGGTTTCATGACCAACTGTATATCGGATGATGCATGATGCAAACATTTACCTGGTTTTTCGATACACAGATATCTCTAAACATGAATTAGACCAGAAACTTTCCAATATTAAGATTAATCGCCCTAATATTCTAGAGGTTATGACAGAGTGATAGAGAGTGATGAAGTTACAGCTGTATTTCATATTATACTAATTAAACAGGACATGGATATATGCAGAACCCAAGGAATTTTTGGGGCCTGGAGCAAAAAAATTTGTTGCCCTTAAAGGTTGAAATCTACACATTGTGAGCGACTGTATTTTCTGATGCTCAATACATACAGTATGAACCACGCTATTAGTTAAACTAGAAATTCCCCTTCTACATGTCCTCAATAAGCACCTCTAATTTGCAAGGAACGTGAAAATTGCGAGCAAAGGTGTGGAAACACCATTCCAATGTTTACATTTGTAAATGTCACGTGAATAAGGAGTTAGCGTCTGTGGTGTATATAACAGGTGGCCCACTATATTAGTTGTACTCACTCATTTTCACAATGGGAAGAGGTAAAGATCTCAACGACGATGAAAAAAGGCAGATTATAAAAGAATTAGGCAAATCAACCCCATTGGAAAATATTGCAAAAAAAATCAATCATCATTTAGTGACAGTAAAACGGTTTTTGCATGATCCCATGAAGAAGAGGAAGACTCGCTCTGATCGTGGCATTCTTAAGTCAGTGACAAAGCGAGATCTACGTATTTTGAAAAGAAATGTACGAAAAGTGCCTGGAACAATCAGCAAAAGAATTTTTCAAGAGTCTGGCATAACAGGCATCCCCAAAACAATGCGAAACAGGATACTGGGCCGAATAGCAAAACATAAAGCTTCCCAAAAAAGGCTGCCACTCTCATCAAGGCATAAAGGTTTGCATCTCAACTGGGCCAGGAAATACATGAAATCAGACATGAAGTACGTCCTTTTTACCGACGAGTCACGAGCTACATTAGACGGCCCAGATGGATGGGCAAAAGGATGGGTCATAAATGGTGATCAAGCTCCCGTAAGAAGAAGACGTCAGCAAGGAGGAGGAGGCGTCATGATATGGCCAGGAATTATTGGCGACGAGCTTATAGGTCCTGTACGCGTTCCACAAGGAGTAAAACTTACGTCTGCTACTTACCGTCAGTTCCTAAAGAATGTACTCGAGGAATGGCTAGAAGAGGTACCATTATCGCGATTGAAGGTTGTATTCATGCATGACAATCCACCATGTCATGCTGCCAAGGCAACCATTAAATGCCTACATGGCCTTGGTTTTAAGGACGAAATGCTAATGGTTTGGCCGCCAAATTCACCAGATATAAATCCAATTGAGAACTTGTGGGCAATAATCAAGCGAAGGGTCTATGCTGATGGGAAGCAGTTTTCCACGTTACATGAGTTATGGACAGCTATTAAATTAGAATCTGCTGCCATACCACGTTCACTTGTACAAAAACTTACAGATTCTATGACTGATAGGCTATTTGACGTCATCAGATGTCAAGGGGGGTACGTTAATAAATGACTCCCTACCTATTGTGCTTATCACGTGGTTTTCAGAATTTTCGTGGGTTGACCAGGAACAGCCTTGAAGAAGTGTGTGTTGTTTGGAAGTGTGGGGCATACAATAAATCATTTTGTTCACTTGCTTTGTCAAAAACATGTTTTATCTAATTGTAAACTAATAGCGTGGTTCAGAAGAAAATGACTAATATTTCTACCATGAAATTACAACATGTGTTTCAATTGTTTGACTCCTTTTATGTTTCTCATGGGCTCATCGTGTTCTTTGGTGGATGTTGTCGCGATTTTTTGCATCTACACCATCTTTATTGAGCGTATACTTTCACATGTCAAATTCAACTAATAGCGTGGTTCATACTGTATTAGTTCATGGGCATATGTAAGTGAAGTTAGTGTGTGAGGAAGAAAATTTTGAAATAATTGGAGTCGCTAGATAAACACACTGGCCTTGAAGTTTCTGTGCGAGTCAACTTGTACAAGTTGGCATGCCCCATATCTTACCTTTGGGGGCTCTGCTTGTTAGGGGCCCAGGGCAAATTGCCCCTTTTGCCCTCCCCCTCTGGGTGGCCCTGAATATATAAAATATGCAGGACATACTGTGATACAATATATATACAGCATGTAAAATGACAACTAGATGTCGATGGTGTAGTGATTTACTCAATTACAGAAACATGTTTTATGTGACATTTTGTAACTTAAGCACAGTCAGCCCATATTGTGCACTGAGTCATATTAGACAGTACAGTATATTAGGCCTATATATAATAATATTGGCTTGCAAATTCTAACCTAATATACATCCATACACTGTCATAATTTTAATAAATATATATGGTAAAAATTACGTCGCTATTTTCATCAACATAGACCTCGAGTTGTATATAAACTAACCCATTTCAGATCATGTGATATACAGTTATATCAAACTCGTGAAAAACTCTGCAGAATTGTTGTCCAGACAATTTCTTGCTTTTCCAATTTCAATTAGTGTAAATATAACTGTATATCAACATGGAAAATGTTTATACTTCTTGAATGTAACCAAAAAATATTTAATAATATAAAGCGTGCAAGTTGCGAGGTCCATTCTATTTGCACTCGTGCCAATATCTGGTCATCAGCTAGACCCCAAACTCATAGGCAAAATTGACCAGTTGTCACTGTCAGAGTGTACCTTTGCCTTGTAAGATTTCCTGATTCGACACGATTTCCCGATTTGTTCGTAAGTTTGTTGAACAATGTGGTTGTAATATAGCAGCAACTGCGTGCAACAAAAGCAACAATTGAATTCGCCAAATTTCTGTCTCTGAGTACTCTAAGACAGATCATCACTACAGACAGTAACACACATGCAAAACAAGTTCGTTCAGGAGACAATAGGAAATTGAAGGCATTCGTAAATCAATACTACAAATATATTGTCGGCTAGTGATGTAAATCATACTGATTTACATTTACGTAAATCATACTGATTTACATTTATTAGCAATGATTATTTGACATTACAGACAAATCTTTTTGTGATCTAAAACACAAGTAACTGAAGTAAAGTAAAAGGATCTGCGCGAATTAAAACACAAGTTAAATGGATCGTAATCGTAAGTTGGTCTGCCTATGCTATGGAGCGTGAAGGGCAGAGCAAAAGGAATCTGTTTAAAATATGACTATTATTAAAATAGTTCAATTTAAACGTTTCTTTTACGAATGACATCACCACAAAATTTTCTACTACTGTAAATGCTTAGCATTGGATTTAATGATATCTATCTTCCAATAATATTTGTTTTATTGATTATTGTTATCATCATTATTATTTAGTTGACAAAGATGAATATGACAAAGACGAAAACACATTTAAGCAGTCATCGCTTAATTTGGATGGTAAGTAATTCATGAATTCTGTATTTATGTAAGTTACGGCATGACAAACAGAGACATTGATTTGGGACCGTGTCATGCTATTTTGAGCAAATCTCACATTTGAAATTAACAATTGAGCCTAATAGGCCCTTTCAAAAACCCTTCGTCAAATAGGTTGAGAGTTGCATGTAAATTTGTAAAATTATATATTTCATGGCATTCGTTGATAGTATTGCTACCCCTCCCCCTGCACATTCATATTTTTTATATAGGTAGTCGTCAATAAGTGTCATAATTTCTGGGAAGGATTGAAGTTATATTTTGCCATATTGCAGGAGAAAACAACACAACCTATTTGACGATTCACAAATATAAATCATTGCAATGACTTAAACATTTTTGAAGTATGCCCAAAATAGTAGTTTTATCTGTGATCTTTTTCTGTACAAATACGGGACTATCACTTATTATCATCAATGACTTCTTTTCATTATGTATTACCTTTTCGAGTTTTGCATATGAGAAAGTAATATACCTGATGCATTGACTTTCCATTCATTTGTACTTTATCAATTTCAATATTATCTGCCTAGAAACACTAATGGAAATATTACAAGACTTTCAAGAAAAAATTCAATGAAAGGGTCCGATGTATCAAATTACATTTAATCGATCTAAGAAAGTCCTAACAGAAGTGGTACGAATTTACAAGAGCAAAAAGATAAAGTTAGATTGTACGCCGGTTGTGTACTTCTCAAGTGAGGACGAAGAAGGCGAGTTAATTGAGGAAGAAGCTGCAGATGTTGGAGGGCCAGAAAAGGAATTCTTTTTCCTGGTGTTAAACGGTATCTTGAGTTCTACTTCACCACATGTTTTTGAAGGAGCTGTTGACCACAAAATTCCTGTTCACTCCCAGCAAGCTGTTTTGGGAGAAATATACCTGATGACTGGTAAAGCCATAGCCCATGCAGCAATTCACGGTTGTGCCCCCACAGTAGGACTTGCAAAGCCATTAAAAGAATATATTGTCAGTGGTTGCGCAGAAGCTGCAAGTGAAAAGGTTACTACTGAAGACATAACAGATCCGTCCATAAGAAAAATTGTAGAAGGTATAGGCAATGCAGAGTCTAATCTTTTGGATGAAGTAAATAGTGACGTAGACGTTCAAAGCTTAATTCATCAGAGTGGTTGTTCTCATGCATTTATTACTTCGAGTAATGTTGTCATGTTCAAAGTAATGGTCTACATTATCGTCTTCAAACGCATTAGAGAAATGGAACAGTTGAGACGGGGTATTGATTCATTCTCCTTATGTACACTTCTTCAAAAAAGCCATAGCTTGGTCCAGTTTTTGTTTCCCACCGAAGCTGAATCTGTGATAAGTATAGACGTTCTGAAGAAAATCATAAAATCCGATTCAAAGACAGATGATGCTAAGAACACTTTGGAATTCTTTATTCGCTATTTAGAAGAAGTATCCAAATGAAAAGAAGGTATTGCATACTAAAATATGTTCATTACGATACTATCATTTGTGTTTGTTTTTCAGTTGATGGATGTCAAGATATTTATTTGTAAGCAATTTTTTTTCGTGCAAATCTCGATAACTGGTTTGGAAAAAAGTGTCGGAAAGCCTAAATATAAGGTTTAAGAGGACCCTGAAAATGCCATTTCCAGCTATTGATTAAGGCTCCAAATTTTCAAAAATTTTCTCACTCAGCGTTAAGATATAATGGCACCTTGTGAGCTAGGATGTCATACGTCGTTTTCCAAGTGAGCTAGATCACACGCAGATGCCATAAAATTTTGCCCTCCCCATCATCGGGCAAGAATATGTTTCACGCTAAAGCTTATACCCAAGTTACGTCCCTGTTAGCCCCCACGGCTACATCTGTGCATCACTAGAACTGAATCGTCTTAGAAAAACGGGGGTCAGCAAAAGTGCTTTGATAAAGCCCTGGCATACAATGCACTTAATAAACAATTCTAGTAGGTCATGGCCTACCTTCTTAATTTAAAGAATGTGTATGAGGTAGTTTAATTACCTGAAATAGTTGTCGCTTATGTAGTTGGCGTATATTTTTGCTGAAGGTAAATCGATTTTTCGAAATAAATTTTAAATTTATATGTTTTTACCAAGCCAACTATTTACCTTACCATTTCCATTGACCATTGTCACTTTTATTATTATCAAATCATTAAAATTTAAAAATAACTTTTAGGTGTTACCATGAAAAGAGTAATGAGGTTCATTAATTCCTCCACAAGAGCAGACTCGCTCGAGATCATTTTTAGAAACAAGCCACGTGCATTACCAGATCCTGACACCTGTTTTGGGAAACTCATTTTGACTACTACAAGATGTTACAAGGAGTTCAGAAAGGATTTTGACGTTGTCATAGATATTCAGGGAGACGGATATGAACGCACCTAAAACGGGTGTGACTAGAGTAAGAAAACGGGGAAATAAGAAGAGCTATAATTCAGAGAGTTAGATTTGGGTCATACCCAGTTTTGTTTCAGGTCACAAAAACTTAATTCTCCCTTTTTAACTCTCAGTTAAAATGCAGAAATAAGATAACTGGTTGATATTGTGTTTAGAGAATGTATTTTACGAACTCAAATAGGTTTCTGTTCTTCTGTTGTACCCAACATTCAACGAAACAATTGTATGAATATTTACAGACCGTACAGTTGGTACGTTGAGTTGCGTGCATGCATGCATATGCTGACCATATCTATGGTATTGACACTTAAAACTACACATATAAAGTACTAATTAAAATTAGAAGAAAGTTGCAGTTTCTGGTAGTGAATCGTAGATCATGCAACATTCATGAAGTCAACTGGTCAATAACCAGTAGATATACGCCGAACTTAGTACATACCGGAATTCCAACAAAAAGACAAGTATAAAGGAATTTCGGTCCATGGGAGTTTAAAATAGCGCAGCTGTCGAAATTACTACACACTCGAGTTCATAAAGCAACGTTTTCTTTTTTTTAATTGCGTAGAACTTTGCGTAGAATGTTGTGAGTTGAAACTTCAACGTGCATGCACTAATAGTTTGACCTGTTTGCAATTCATTCTAAGATCTGAGGGGCCTTATTTTATTTAAGAATAAAGCTTTCTTATTTGAGAACAAAGTACTTTATTTTCTTTGATAATTCTGGAGTTGTGTTTTTTAAATGCCCTGTGTTACATCTTCTTGTTTGCAGACATCTATTAGTTTTGGATCCTAGCAACTTACTTGTGCCACTAAATTTGTTACAATGTTGACACATTCGAGGTATATGTTGATTCCAAAGTTGTCACTTTGACCAAGTGGTTCAACTCTTGTCTTTAACTGTTCGCTCATCATCGTTTAGTGGACATTTTGTTTCTGGCATGATAACTACCCTTCCTTCTTTGCTAATTGGACAAGGACCATCCCAATTAATGCTATACTCATCCTCTCCATTCTAGATACAGGCAATAGTAAAATTGAAGCCATAACACTATACAATACGTCTTTTGAGAACACATTAATCATTATTTTGTTGAAAAAAGTTGAATTGAAACCTGGCTTGACTTCATACTGTGCATTTTGTATATCTATGTTAATGCATAATATAATTACCAATTGGTGTATATATGCATAAAGTTATTGCAGTTTGGTGTGCAATAGCGCATTTATATGAGAGTGTATACTTAAATTTTAGTGCATGTAAAATTTTTCACTGTCCTGTAGTACACGAAAAGGTAATGTACGTCTAACCTCATGTGACACATTACTTTCTTGATTTACTTTGTGCAGGCCATAAAACCATAATTGATTAGGAGTAAGATTTCTCTCGGTGCTTAGGGGATCGTTATCCCATCCTTCTGTAAATTTCCTGAGGTGTTGGCTTATCCTTGGTGTAAAAACGTAAGATAAACAAAACATGGATTTCATTATTTATGTCGAGAAGTATGTTTTCCTTAAGATAGTGGAAAAGCCAATAGTAGACGTAAATGCATCCAATAAACACATTGCGCCACAACCTCTAATGCAATGATAATGCACGCTTTTGCTTGATATGTAGCTGCCACGCTTTGGTCCTCTTCTTGGATGTGCTAACATATACCAGGCAACGTTGACATTTTCTACTCCCTGATCCCCTAGTACACGTTGAGGTAACCCAAACAGACCGACAGCTTCCAGAAAATAATTAAGCACTGTGGATGCTTTATTATTTGTACTGCATGACAAGAACATGATTTTCCTTGAGTAGCCATGTATACACCCATGGATGACGAAATGCCATCTAAAATATTTTTGCTTTGTTTTCATATACATGTACAAAATTTAAAAGCCATATATAGATCAACACACAACTACCAGCCGGTTTTCAATATACCACTTTTACCTTTAAACAAATCATAAAATCCACACAAAAGAACTAGAAATTTTGATTGCTCTTATGTAGCAGGAAATTAGACTGAACAGTTTTCTAACTGGTTTCAATTTCCAGTCATGTCTTAAACGTTATGTCAAAGACAAGCTCTTTTAAACTTTGCAGAGTATTTGAGTTTTATGGTTCTTCACTGGTCACATTTTCAAAAACAGCCAAAATCAGGAAAGCATTACAGGCCATTTTTCCCAGCCAAGAAGACAGTACAAGAAGACAAATACATGTACGTTGCGTGCTTGTTTTTCCCCATAGACTGGCGAGTTCCATTACAGGAAAATATGAGAAATAATTGACCGGCGAAAGTGCTTATGGGCCAGTCAGGGTACACCTTTTCGCAAATGTTGCCACAATATTTAGCAATGACCCTTAGATATTAGTTATTACTGATAAAAATATTGGTATACCTATAGCCTACAATTACCTTATTAATTTGTAGTGACCATCTAGATGCCACAAAGAAAGGGGGCTTTTCACGTTATACCTTCATCTTGCTATCACTCTCAGTTGTAGCGATCTTAACAACACACCATCTGGATCTGTTCTATGTAGTGCTTCGCGTACCCATGCCTGTTGAATTTGAAGACCTTTGGCCAAGAGAAAACCTGCCACGCGCTTAGAACCACAATTTGGAAATTCACTTAATATTTCCGATACTACAGCACCCAAGTCCTCATTGCTCAAATTAGAAAAAGGCTTTGGGTTTATATTGAACTCTTCAATTCTATGCCCGACAGTTTTAGTGCTGACGAAAAGCATCTCACTGATTTTGCTAAGTGAAAAACTGTAGCGGAAATATAACTCTAACTGCTCTCTGGAAATGTTGTACTTAGGTCTACCACGATTCCCTGAAAAAATTTGCCCCGTTTGACAGCAATGATAGATATCATTGTCCGCTTCACCTAATAGGTTTGCTGCATGAATGAGTTTGTATTAGCTCATTGTCAATTTGAAATCTGGTCATCATATTGATTACCCAGTCCAGTCTAAGTCAGAGAGCATCAAGTTCATCTCCGCTAACGTTTCCCTCACCTACTGCTTCCAATACCTTATGCACCACTTTGAATGCTGAAGTAAAAGAACTTTTGAATTATTTTCGTCAACCATATTTTAAACGTCCAATTCAAAAAAGTTTCGAACAAATTAAAATTTAAGCACCAATAGAGAATGAGCAATACTTCATTTTACACAGTTTACTTTGCGTACCTGATGGTTTAAACAATTGGGCTCGATTTAGGAACTTCATGTAAGTTGTTTATTATGATTTATTATGCCCGCACGATTATGCCTGCACAATTATGCCCGATGGATTATGCCCGACTGATTATACCTGCTTGATTATGCTCGTTTTGACCGAGTTCAACTGAAATTATTCACTATACAGTTTAATTGTTTAACACCCAATTACTTTAAGCCCGTATTAAGTAAGCAGTGTGCGATCCAATTGTATTTTTTCCCCAATCCACACCTCAGAACCACAAGTTGGTTTGTTGGGGGTTTGTAATTCATGTGGCCATAGATAGATTTAGTAGCAGATTAGTGACTTTTGCTGAAGCTTCTAACAATAATCTTTCCACCACTCTTTTTAATCATTCAATCAGCAGTTGCACGGTTTCGCCTTCCTGCCCGTGTAAGATCAGACCATGGTGGGGGAAATGTCCTGGTATGGCAGCACATGGCAAATGCTAATGGTCCAGACAGTGTATCTGTTAATAGCTCAGTTCATAATCAATGTGTGGAAAGATTTAATCTGGATATTAATACTAATGTAACAAGGCAGTTTTCTGCACTCTGAGACCTCGAGTTTGAAGGGTGCTTAAATGCTTCCAATAAAACTGACTTGTTCTGTTTCCAATATGTTTATCTTCTGAGAATAAACAAAGTTTTGCATCAATTTATAGCAGCACACAACCATCATGCTCTTTCTAGTGAAGGCTCTGCAACACCACTGCAACTATTTCATGCATATCAGCATTTAACCAAACTGTACAGTTCATCTGTTCACAGTGCCCCCTATCCAGTATTAAACCTACAGAACCTTCTTAGTAGTCCTGAGGAACTCCCTTATGTTAATGTTCGAGCCAGACCCTGTCCATTGGTACTGGAGAAATTTGCAGAGTTGCAACGTTTAGTGAATCCGATGAGTCAATCTCTGCGCTTTTGGAAAAGATTTATTTGATAGAACTGTTCACTTTGTTGCTCAGTCCTTGCTGGAGTAGTTAGTAAATTTCCTCACGGACACAGCCGGAGTTGACCTAATGATCATGTTGATAGTGTTGGTGATAGTAAACCTGTTTGCACAGTTAAACTGTATTTCTCTTAGTTTTATTACTGTACAGATCTTGTAAAAATGTTACAACAGAAGGGAGAAAAGTGCATAAAATTTCCATAAAAGATAACATTTCAAACCTCCCAGTCAAACCTGAAAATGCTAGCAAATGTTTTATTATTAAAAATAGATCCAAGCAGTACTAAATTTACCTACAGTGCCCCCTCCCCAAGAAGGCCACTTTTTAAAGTCAAGCGCTAGTGCCGCATGTTAGAACTTGAATGCTTTAACTCCCCAATGAACCCATGGGTGTGTAAACTAATTTGAAATGCGTGCATGAAAATTCTCAGTCCTAACGTTTTACACATTCTTGGGCTCATTGGAGAGTTTAAGAATTTAAATGCAGCACCAGCACAGGACAAACTGTTTAATACTTTTTTCTCTCACAATTTACAGTTACATTTTGTTTGGGTTAGGCACGTCCAAAGCCAATTTTAGATTCCATTGTCCATAAAATCTTCACTCTTTGTAAGGCCTGTTCCACATGTCACGCTATCATCGAATTTAATTCAGATGAATTTAATTGAACGAATTAAATGCAACATTAGTGCGTCATATGAAACAAATTAAATTTGTCCGATGAATTAAATTCGTCCAAGACATTGTATCCATCACGGTCAGATGGATACAACGTCTGTAGCGCATCTTCGTTTCATACGATGCCATATCGTCTTGATGAATTAAATGCATAAATTATGATAACAAATATTTCTGAGCCCACAGTTTGTATTGTTGCAGTCTCTTCTTTCCGCATAAGCGTAGTACGTGAAATTTCTGCTCCTGGCGATAAAATAATGTGCGAAACCTTTGATATTACCAGTTGAATGCAATATAAACAAGTATTTTATATATAAAAGAACTGAAGAAGAATGAATCCATGTACAATTTGTGGTGAAATGACAAAATATGGTTGCATATCATGTTGTGAATATGTATGCTTACATCCAGAATGTTCTGTTGCTGAACCAAACAAACTTGTACCTGGTTGGCAAGAATTCAAGTGTGTTTCTTACTGTATGTCATGTAAGCTTGAACAAGATTTCAAGAAAAAAGAAAGAAATTGCAAAGAATCAAAGTGTGCAAGCAGTTGTTCGACCTCATCTACAGAGTCTGCTCGCTCCCTTAGCCCATTTGATTGTTCGAATGAAAACAGCAAGTCAGGGACAGAAGGTGAAAGCAGCGATAGTGATTCAGATAGTCAAACGAGCAAAAGTCTTGAGCAGGCTAGTAAATAGAAAAAGTTGGAGTGTGAAACAGCCTATCAGGAGAGCTATGTGGCAGGACAGTCATAACGGCTGTGGTGGACATGATTGTGAACGACGAGGAAATGGTGCATAAACTAATATTTACCAATGTGAAAAAGAGAAAAAATAGTGATGCTTACCAAAAAATTTTACCCAAGTTGAATGAAAAGTATCAGGATGAAACTGGAAAAGATTTCCCTTCTACAGTACACCAAATGAGAAACAAATTTAAATGGTGCATAAGCACTAGTAAGCAAATTTGCCAAACAATAAAAACAGCTACAGGTGTTAAAAACTTAGTTGAAAGTAAAGGATATGGAGGATGGTTTAATGTACTGTATCCCCGGGTTAAATCAAGAGACTCTTGCAAACCAGAAAATGCCACAGAAGTTTCTGCTAAAATCAATGAAGATAACAACAGTACCTCTGAGGATTCTTCAAGCAAGGTCGAGGGAGACAAGGATATGTCTGTGCCAGTAAAAAGAAGTTCGGCTTAGAAAGCAAAAATTGATGTTACTGCAAGTTCTCTTGAATTATTGCAAACTACTATTAAGAATGATCCAACTAAAAAATTGCTGCAAAGGCTGCAAAGCTTTAGTTGTGTCCTTCGAGCATGGAATTACAGACAGAATGCGAAAGCCGGAAGCTAAGAGATTAGAGAAGCAAAGCGTTCAAACATGAGCTTGCGCTCCCTTTGTCCTAGTTTAATGCACAATCTGTTTTTCGACGATCGACTTAGGATTAATCGAAACAGCCTTCGCTTAATAAATTATAGCGTTATGTTGAGACTTTGCAAAATGTTTTGTTTTGGTTTTGTAATAATGTTTTCTAAACATTGTGCAAAACCCTTTCTACAACGTTTTCAGGTCCACGTATTGAATGTCGCGTCTTGGTCGTATTCAGGTTAGGTCGGACCTAACCTAAATACGACCGAAATATAACGTTATGTGCTAGCTGGGATGTAGTTTTTTAGGGCAGGTTTACTTAGTTTTGTGTCATGAAAATTTTTCTTCTTTGACAGGAGATCATTTAGAATTACTGAAAGGCAATTTACAAACTAAATTGAAATAGAATTAAAGCTGGGACATTAATTCAAATTTACTACACAAGTTTTAAAAGTGCTGTAACTCATGTAAGATACATATATAAACAAACATACCAAAGAAAATATAGCTATAGTTAGTGGAATCACAACTATAAGTAACTTTTCATTGAATCACAATGACTTTTTGTTACAATTAAAAGCAATTTTTCTCTGCAGTATTCTGAATAAGCATGCACTAAAGGGAGTTCTAAAAGGGGCTGTGTGTGTTCTCAATTAGTCAGCCCATGATTTCACTAAATCAAATTGTCCATGGAAGTGCTTCAGTCCCATATAAATTTCTTGTTGCTGTTAAATCTAAATCCCATTTTTCATGTTTTTTATAGTTTTTTTGGCCAGTGAATCACAATCCCAGTAACCCAAATTGTATTTTTTCATCTAATAAATAGGTCAATCCCCAGTTCCCACTTTACCCCTTCAGGAACCTTTAGACACTGAATGGGATTGTAGACTCATTCCAATTCCTCATTTCTGTTCTTTTATTAAAGATATCCAACATGAACTAACATGTTACTTGCAACATAGCGCCACACCTTTAATTAATAAAAAACCACTTGGGGCAAGTTTAAAATTTTACGACCAAATGTTAGCACTTATTTGTTCTTAATACATAAGCTATAAGCCCGTTTTCCACTTTATCATAGCGAAAAGTAAGCGTTTTCTATTGCGAGTCTTAATGAAACAATAGAGACCTTTAGTTTGGCGTTTACGGCAAACGGCAAACCTGAGACACGTCCTTTGAGATAGAAATAAAACTAGTGACCGTGAAATGTTTTACCTATACGAACTATTAATAAGAATAAATACACTGCACATAGATAGATTATTCGATCACAGACACTTGCTGACTGACGTCAATTATTTTCCTGCTTACATGGCTTCACGTTTGAATTGTGGCGTTTCATGTTTGAATTCTACAATTGAACTGCTAGACATGCTCATAGCGGCTCACTACAAACGTGAAACGTCACCTCAAACGTCAAGCGATTGAGGCCCTAAACTGTTTTCCGTCAGTGATACCTTTCGGTGTTCATACAAGCACATCGTAGATCAGTATTTTCGATTTATTGAATACATCGTTTAGCTTGAGCACTTCACGGTTCATGCTTTCATTTTTATAATAATGAACACGCTTGAGGTTTGCGGTAAACGCCAAACTAAAGGTCTAATTAATCAAATACCCTACGTTTCGCTACAATACGGTTGAAGTGGAAAACCACCTATAATGTCATGTTTGGAAAGCACAGTCAGGGACGAAAAATTTATGTAGAATTATACTGTTGTCGGTGAATGAAAAATCTGAAAGGGCCTGGAGAAACTGTTCTCACTAAGTTAGTATAGTATAGGCATAATTTACTCAATCAGTGTATTTTAAATCATTTCATTCTAAATAATATTAATACACAATGATCCTATTTTGCTGTAATGGCTTATTCTGAATGAATAAAAGAACATGATTACACCCAATGGCATATGCAATCTGCTGCAATTTTTTATTATTTTACCTCTTATACTAGTTTGTGAAGAAATGATACTCAACTATCATACCTATAATTCTTATACCAAAATAGAATATTGATTTGGATCATAAGTATTTTTGCATCACTAAATATAGCCATAGTTATTTTTTATAGCCAGAGTATATTTTTAGTCATTTTGTACTGGTTGCATCACAATCCTATTTTGGGCCAGACTGGAAAGTCCGTATGTTACGCCGGATATATCCAGCGTAGCATTTACTTGACTGCGCCAAAATTGGCGTACTTTTGCCTGCTATATCAAACTGGCGTGCCGTAAACAGATTATCTCATAAGTCGTTGGCGTAAATATGTACTTTAAAATCCAACTTTACAACTCCAAACAGGTTTCAAACTGGTAAGATTTCAACAAAAGTTTTGCAATTTTGCGTCCGATGGTTTTGCTATATATACTTCATATATAGTTTGATCAACTGTGTATTGATATTGTAAAATTTATTAGAGGAAAGTGGAAACACCAAACGCGTTACACGTGTTAACCTATTGGTTGTCGGCTTGTCGCTTTGTCGGTTGAATGCACTGAACTGAATCAATGGGTGATTTTATTAAAAATATAAAAGAAAAAGATTCCAGGCATCCACTACCAGGCAATGCTATTCATTTACTTGTTTAGTCATCTACTGTTTTTGTATTAATATTTTGTGGTTTTAAGTTTTTACGTTTATAAGTTACTATAACAAACCTAAAAAGGTAAATTGGTAGCTAATCATGAAAATTTTTGATTAATTTTCATCATTACTGAGTGTACTCTTTGTGTCTGTCTTCTTGGAGTTTATGATGACTTTCAGTTGGTCCATCGACCATTGTGAAATGTGATTAATATATTTGTTATTTGAAAGTTAATATTATTAATAAGTATTGATATCAAGAACTGAAAAGCATTATCTTAAAAAAATCTTAGTTATAAAGCATTTTGTGCAAGAATATTCATGATTAAAAGTAAAATTAAATAATACCCATTCCAAGGAATCCAAATAATACAAGCTGACATTTATAGACAGTCATAGTCACAGCATGTAGCCATGCAAGTGCCTTATGAGTCTTGGCTTTTGTATAGCTACAAAGTAGTATGATTGTGTTGTTTGAAAGAGGGATAATATGAAAATTGGCAATTCTCTGATCCGAGTCTACGTAATTGGTGAGTACATACACATGCGCGAAATACTGCAGTGAAAACAATCGCGCGCTAATGCTAATTATTGCTTGATATTTGATACTTTTGTACACGCAAAATGGCATCATATAACATTGAGACACTCGACACTGAAGCCAAAAAACGTTATAAAAATAAACTGGAGATGATTGGAATGACAAACTGCCCTTATATGTTGCCTGCTGATATTTGGACAAACGATCCAACAACTTGGCCAGCTCTTGAATATTCGGAAGTATACTCGTACCTTATAGAGACTCCTATTACCAAATACCAAAGTAGTATTTACCAAAGAAGCAATGAATAATCGTAAAAGCTTAGAAGCCCATAATCAATTTAGAAGTGGATGGGTACGTATCATTTTTCATTATGACATCCCTGCAACAAAATTTGTAATCATGAAAGCAAGTGTTAACCCAATGCAGCGTTTAAATGATGAACCCCACACTCCATGGGTCGCCATAAACAGAGAGAGCATATCTGTGATGAATGCTCACTGTACCTGCATGGCAGGACTCGGAGAATCATGTACTCACATTGGGGCATTGTTGTTTAAAATTGAAGCAGCTGTTAGAGCTGGTTTCACCAGAAGAGCTTGCACTGATGAAGCTTGCCTATGGAATGATGACTTCAAAGAGAATGTCACTCCTGCAGAATTATGCAATATCAATTTGTATAGTGCAAAATCGATTGAAAACTTTAAAGGAAAACAATCAAACAATTCATTCCCTGGTACTGCAATACAACCAACACAAAATGACATTGATTCCTTCATTCAAAGTTTATCACAACAAAAGGGAAATAAACCAATTGTATGACATGCATATTCTAAACATGAAAATTACATCCCCAAGTACAAGCCACCGGCTAGGGCAAAACTACCCAAGTCACTGCGAGATTGGTATTCACCCACAAACAAAGAAAAGACAGATAAAGAAATATCTACCATATCCAACAAAGTTTTGGAATCATTAAAGTGCTTATGAAACGAAATTTTCTCCAACAATTTTCGTATTGCATTGGAAAGATCAGTTGAAATCACTGTATAACTTCTTTGATAGAATTTTTGTAACCGCCTTACTTTTCGAGATGTTCAATTTTATTTTATTTGAAAATGACCTAACCAGTGACGTCATACTGCATAATCACTTTTCAAAAAAGCTGAATTAATTTAAAAAGTACTCAAGATATAACACCTATATACCCAGGTCTGGATGTTAAACATAGCCATAAACATATGTTAGTGTAGTTTTAGTTATTTTCCACTATTATATGCTACAAAATAAGCAATCTAACAGTCGCTCATTATGCAGTGTGACGTCACTGGTTAGGTAATTTTCAGATCAAATAAAATTGAATATCTCGAAAAGTAAGGCAGTTACAAAAATTCTATCAATGAAGTTATACAGTGATTTTAGCTGATCTTTCCAATGCAATACGAAAATTGTTGGAGAAAATTTCGTTTCATAAGCACTTTAACAGTATCTGATGAAACCAACAATTATTTGTAGAAGATAACAAATAAACAGGCAGAGTCACCTGTATGGCATGATATACGTTCTGGAAGAATCACTGCTTCACGTGCCCGTGATGTTCTTCACACAAGCATGGAGAAACCTGCAGAATCTCTAATAAAAAAATCTGCCAGAAATCAAAAGTTTGTCGTGCAACTGTTCCATCATTAAAGTGGGGAATAGAAAATGAAAAAAAGCCATTGATGATGCTTATCTCAGGCATATGAACAATCATTGGAACTTTTCCATTAATTCTTCTGGAATGCGAGTTCATCCCAAACATCCCTATATCAGTGCATCTCCAGATGGGATATTTACATGTCAGTGTCATGAAAATAATAGGCTGGTAGAAGTAAAGTGTCTATACTCAAAACGTGAC
Organism: Muricea muricata; assembly: GCA_963855995.1. Lineage (NCBI taxonomy): Eukaryota > Metazoa > Cnidaria > Anthozoa > Malacalcyonacea > Plexauridae > Muricea > Muricea muricata. The sequence continues at coordinate 85,470,601 of OY979716.1, read as the reverse complement.
TCTTTCAGTAGAGGATGCAGTCAAAGACCAATCATTTTTTCTTGATAGTGAACTGAATCTCAAGCAGGGACACAAACACTATATCCAAATACAAATCCAATTGTTTGTCTTTAATTTTCAAGAATGTGAATTTATTGTTTGGACTCCACAATGGATTCATAGTGAAATTGTGTCATTTAATGATGCATTTCTTAAAAATTCAATTCCAGTTCTAGACCAATTCTTCAAAACACATATCATAGCAGAATTGTTGACAAGAAGGCTGGAAAATAAAGATGAACTGCCAGCACTGGCACCAAAACGTTATTGTGTCTGCAACTCAGAGTACAACGACGTTTATTGACATTCACATTGTATTACATGAAGTATTAACTGTAGTAGCCGCGGACGAGTGGCTCGGAAAACGTAGAGAACACGTTGTATTGAACTTTATAGCTTTAAGAACGCTTCTTAGTCATTTTATTTTAGTTTGTCGTCAAATCAGAGGTAAGTTTAGTCGTATGTCGTTCTGTATATCATCTTTATCGTTTCGGTGCATTAACACTTTTCGTGATGCGTTGAGAACGCAAAAACAACAGCAATGAGAACTGGATTGGATGTGACTCAAAAAACTGCAAAGGCAAGTGGTTTCATTACAAGTGTGTTAATGTCAAACGGCCTCCAAAAGGATGCTGGTATTGCCCATCCTGCAAAAAATTAAAAGGTGCAAAAAGGAAAGCTTGAGACAGTTGTGTTTATAAAGATTCTATGATAATATATTATTTTTAATGTGCTTCCTAACTTGCTTAGTCAAGTTTAAAATAGATCAAATGTTACAGATATATCTTGTAGCATTGGGTTGTTCTAGAAAAGATCCATACCCCATGGAGGAAATTTCTGCCATCCAGGGAGGGGGAGAGGAAATGTCTAAAAATATCTAAAGGAGAGAGGAGACATGTTGACATGATTGCCCAAGGGGTGACACCTTGTAAAAAACTGCAACAGTCACCACAGACTGTAGTTAGATGTGAGATTTATTAAAAAATTAATGCAATTCCCTGGCAGAGAGTTGCTTTTTTCCTTTTGTAAAATAAGGAATAATTAACTCAACTCCACATCCAGCAGCAAACTCGTCTGCTAGAGTAAACCCACGATCAGCTAATATCTGATCTCTAGGATGGTGATATTTGTTACTAATAAAGTCAGATTGTTTGACAAGTACAACATCTGAAACTCTACCACCCCAAGCCTTGGATACATAAGAGATGGAACCAAGGGGTGTGCATGCTATCAGAAATTTAACAGTAGAATGTTTTTTGTAGTTTGAGTAAACTTGAGCTCTGGCTTTCACATTTTTGGGGCGATCTATAAAGAATTAAGTACAATCGATGATTCCAGTTAGCCTTGGAAAATACTGTTGAAAAACATGTGGTAAAGTTTTCGTGCTGGCATCCATGGTCTGGCCACTTCATTAAAAACTTTAGTTTAGTGTATAGCAAGTTTATCCACCTTCTAAAATATCATGACAACTACTTTTGGCTAGTCCAAATTGATCTGCCAAATTTTCAAACTGTATGTCAAGTCTTAACTTGATCAGAGTCAGGAGCAACTGGTCTTCAAATGAAATTTTGCTGTGGCATTTCTTTGGCAAGGACATTGCCCGGTATTTAAAAATATTGTCAAATGTTTCACATGTGATGCTAGTATAGTACTTGAATTTCTCACTCTTTTTTTGCTTAAGGTTGTTATATCCCATGAACTTGCGTTTAAGTTCTTTTAACCTCTTGAAGTGCTGCATCTCTTTCTATCCAGATGTTATCTATTTCCATCATAAGACTGCGTTCATAAATCTTAATTTTAGTACATGCCGTACATGATGTTGAAGCTATTGTTTCATTTCTGTGAAGTTGTGTTGACACTTGAAGAGAAGAATTTTCATTTGATTCCAAATTTCCAGCAACAGGATCAAGCAGAATGTGTGTCTCAGTTAAACTAGACCCCTGATTTGATAAACTGTCTGTTGCAACTGAGTGACATACTGTTTCTTCACTTGTTTCAGCTGAGTGTTCAGAAATATGATCACCATGTAATACTGGTGGAATGGGTGTTTCAGTTAAACTGGACCCCTGATCTAGTGACCTGTGTACGATGACTGAGTGACATACTGGCTCTTCACTTGTTTCAGCTGAGTGTTCAGAAATGTCACCGTGCAATGCTGTGTTAGTTTTATATTTGACGCAAGCCACTGTCCAGTTATTTGTAGTGTCCAAATTACTAGACGTACTTTCTATGCCTAATCTCTTTCTACAGACAAAATCAAAACGTCTGATTTTATTTTTAATTTGTTTGGAACTGACCTGATTGTACGTAAAAATAGACGGAACATAATCAGGGTGGTTTGGATCTTTTCTATGTGGTTTTCCTGTCAAAAAAATGGTCACCGCATATATACACGTTTCTTCCTTTTGGGTTCCATTCTGAACCATCTGGATTTTGTCTCCTGCACGCTTTTACCCATTTTCGTCTGAGCTCTTCATTGTCATTTGGAAACCTGAAGAAGCCTGGTTTGTTTTCTTTTAAATTATGGTTCGTACAGCCGCAGCAACACAAGCCAAAGGCATTTTAGTTGCATATCAAAGTCCCTTGTTTCAACCCAGGGCACATTGAAGCGTGCTTTGTTTTCACTGCAGCGCCGGTTACTATGGCAACATAATTAATGCTCAAATAACTAGGATCGGAGAATTGCCAATATGAAAAAAAATTTTAAAAAAATTGAAAAACTATATCTCAATTTAAACATATCTGTTAAAATACATTACCTGTTGTCTATCCAAATTCAATGTTAATATTCTATAGTTTTTGCAGATATTGAGTGGATTTGCCATGCCTGTGAAAAGGCTTGTTCAAGTGCACATATTTGTTTGAAATGCAACAAGCCAGTACATGCTGTTTGTGGGGAACACCCAGCAAATGTTGTTGAGGCATATGGTGCTCCTGTTGTTTGCTCTATGTGTGTTGAGAGTAAGTTTATCCTTATAGATTCACATTATAAAATTAGTAATAATTATAGGGAATTCCCTTAGCCAGCAAATGATTATTCTTTATAGGTAGCAACAAGCAAAGAACAAAGCGATCATCAAACTTCTCTTGGTATGTACCAATTATTAAATAATCTGCAACCTTTATCAGGTATAAGCATTTTAATCGTGTTGTTTAAACTGATTTAGATATAATAACAAACTTGTTTTAGATGCAGAATGTAGTGATGCTGATCTACAAAAGTGGTGGTTTAAGTCAGCCCACAAAAAAAAATGTGAAACAGCAACAAAACAAAAAAATACACCAGAAGATTGGGGAATATGCATTACCTGTTTTAAGTATGATGCTTTTTTATCACAGTTACCTTTAATGGCTTTTTTGTTTTAATTCATATTCTACATTTTGCATTTTAATGTATATAGGTCTGGCAAGAGGTCTGCAATAATGAAACTACGCAGAAGAGATAAGTCAACTGTTGACCATCAAATTAGGCGGTGCCACAGCAATGATCCAAAAGTTGTTATAAAACCCTACATTGATGAGACAATTACTGTTGAGAAAGCTCGGGAGTGTCTTTAGAATCTAGCTTCTGATCAACTGAAAACATGCGAGTGGCCATGTCGTACAGCATCTTTGCCTAGCAACAGTTCAGCATCTTCTACACGTGTAATTTAAACTGCCTTTGTTCAGTCAACCATTGTAGCCACAGCAAACACAAGCAACCCCTCTTCTTGTGTATTACCTTTGACAAAAAAAGAATCATCTAACAGCACAACTGAAATGTCCACTCTTCTCAGTAAAGTAGACAAGCTAATTGAAGAATTTAGAGAGTTAAAAGCAAACCCATCAGTTAAAAATGTAAATCAACTGTCATTATTATTATCAATTAGAAAGAAAGCATCAGGAGATGTTGCCGACATTGTTTCACAGTGGCCAGAAGTGAAAAATATACTTGAGCTTACTCGATTGTGCCAAAACATCAGATTCTTTCCTGGAGACGTTGATCAAGGCGATTTATTCATAATACGCTGTGAAACGTGCTTTAACTACTTAAAAAGTAAACATATTAAGCCATCTGATAAGTCATCTCCCGCACAAGTTGCCAAAAAAGGCATTGGAGGATAAACATGTTTAATTTCATTTTCAGTTTTTAATAGTGTAGTCTATTTAGCAACTACTTGCCACTATTTGCGATTTAATTAAATTTTCTATTATATTATCTTGTTCTATCTAGATACTCTGGCTCACTCTCCACTGGGTTGCTTATTACTCCAGAAAAAGCTGTGCTGTATTTGGAAGGTGAAAACAAAGAGTACTATAAGTTAAAAAATGCAGTGAAAAACCACATAACAATGGCAGGTGGTCAAGCGCAAACGTTTTATGAAGCCTTGCAAGTTAACATATGTTATTTAAATCATACAGTTTAGCTGTAGTTTATCATATCCTTTCAATATATGTAGTATGATCGTGAATACAGGAAACGGATGGAACGTGGTGTGACAGTAACTCAAAATCTAGTAAGCATAGCTATGACTGTTGTTAAAGCAAAGTCGGCAGCCATTCACTACAAGACAATGGTAGCCCCACATGCATTTACAGGATCAGACGTTGGCAAGCTCGGACACAGTCATAAACAATTCAACGAGATTTTGCGATGTGCAGATTTGTGGTGCAACAGAGAAATCGCAAAATTTTTACGTAAACCGTTAGTTTCGACAAGGCTTCCTCTGCATTTTTATGTAACATGCGATAAAGCTACGCCAAACAGATTGACAAACCAAGCCGTGATGGTTTGTCCTGTTGTTAATGGCAAGCGTGAAGCAATAGCAGTCAGCTCATCAGAAGTGTATCATGAAGCAAACAATGGCGTAGAAGGGGATGTAAATGGATCAACTGCTGCAGAATGGGCATGCATGGTTTATGATGAGATAAAGAAAGCATATCCTGCAATTGATGATGAAATTATGCAAGCATGAACAGGAACTGCATGCAATGGAGTGTACCAAACTAGCAAATTCAATTCTAATCTTAAATCATTGTTGATTCCAAAAGAGCTTGACCAGTCGATCTTTTTTTGGATTCAGCGCATTTTTTAGATTTAGCCTTTTCCGATGTTTTCAAAGGAAAGATTTGGAAATCAAACGTGTTCGTTAATCGCTTGGTTGAACGCACGTGTGCGCTTCATAAAATTTTCCAGCGCAGAAAGTTATTGAAACATGCTATCGAAATGATAAAAACTGACGATGACCTCGTTTTGAGGTTAACAAGTCGAACATGTAGTATATTGCTTCCCAATATGTCAAATTCAAAAAGTTGCTTAAAAGCCTTCCAGTGTACATGAAGACATTTTGTGAATTTAATTTCTCAGAAGTAAAGGATTATATGATTGCGAGGAAGGATTTTGTAATAGACCTTTGTGGAATTGGTGATGCCTTGGCGCCGTTAATCGAACTGATGGTGGAAATACAGAGCCTAAATCTTACGTGCTGGAAAGTAGTGACATGGTGGCCATGCGTGAAGAAACATCTGGAATTGATGAAGAAAAATTGATAAATTTTTGCAAATCCCATCAACATTGCTGCCGAGTTGAAGAAGCATGTTGCCGAAATTGAGGCTGGCTCTTTCAAAGGTTAATCTATCTACTTTCCAATCCAATCTGCTGAATTTACCTGAAGTGACTTCTATATAAATGTTAAAATAAAACCAGGTATATGAGACAGCAGACAATACATGTTTTGTGTTTTAGGCGTAGAGCTCGTTTGTGGATGGAGGATTGTTTCTTTCGAGACCATTACAGACATAGATGGGATCAGGAAAGAGGTCTATAACTGGAAAGTTAGAGAAATCAAAGATGTTGAGGACGACCTTAAAATACTTTTGACAGAACTCCTTTTATCATTTGAAAACTGTGTAAAGAATTGCACAAAAGAAATGCAACATGTACTAGCATGTCTAGACTTGGACACATAAATTTCTTTAATGTGCGGTAAAAACTGGCAAGCGGACTTGCCCTTGGACAAGGCCCTTTGAGTTTCATGGTGTGGACGATTTTAGTAAATTCTACTCGTATTCCTGTTCTTTTCCTCATGTAAAACAACATGCACAAGAAGATACATTTCTTGATTCAGTATTTGCAAGTACAGTTTTTCACCATATAAAGCAGGCTCTTAACGCCTATATTTAAGGAGAGATGTAAGTGAGCATCTTGTAAAATGGTGTTCAATACCAGCATTGTCTGCAGCCCTCTCAAGAAACTAGAAGTAAAGGACCCTTCCACTGAAGCTTCGACATCTCTTGGCAACACCTTTCAGTTGGCATTAGAAGGCAGAAAGCAGCCACTCAAACCAAAATTGAATGAAGCAGAAGTGTTTTGAAGCATATACACGGATGAGACTCTGTCCACTTCCATTGGCATAGAAGGATGTATTGCTATCGACATTGCGTTAGCGAAGGGTGGTACAGGAGCGCGATTGAATCGTACTATAGTGTCATGAAAGGTCAAAAGAAGTTTGGTTCGCAGTCTAACGAAACCTTGGCTTTAAGGTAAAAGGTATACTGAAATTTCTAGTTTTGTGGAGTTGCACTTCTAACTGAAATTCTAATTTTAAACATAGAACAAAATTGGATTGGTGTTTACCATCTATTTCTCAACTTGGAACAGCTGTTGCAGAAATAGCTCAAATCTATATCAATGGTGACCAAGAACAATCTATTTCTAAGCACTCCCTACCAATATTGGCCGATGGTGCTAAATATGAAAATGAAGGGAAAGTGATGAAGCGCCTGCAAAACAAAGTTGTTCGATTACCATTTCTTCTGTAATTGAGAAGATTTTATATATGAACTAGAACTCTAGAAGTCTAAAACTGTTGAACGTGGTTTGTATTTCATCAATTTCGTTTACTTTTAACATTATTAATGCATTGTATAAGTACTTAAGTATAGTAATAGGCTTAGCACTATACAACGTGTTCAATGTATTGATGTACTACATTTACTAACCAGGGCCGTAACTACAGCGTTAATTGGGGAGGGGGTGCATTTACATATATTTGTGTTCTGCCCTACTCATTGCTTTTGAGATCAACTGTTATTAAAGTTGTTACTAATTAACGAATATGTACCCTCCAATTTAATAATGCCCTAGTAACGGTGCTGGGTTTCACAACAGCTCAGTCAAACGTTACATGCATGTGTCAGATTATAGAAAAGCGGCAAGCACGGCAAAATTTTGCCTAAATTGTATTTGCATACAAAGGAGTGTTCACTGAACAAAAACATTAAGAAACCACCCGAAAATATAAGGTGGGGGACTATTTGTGTTTTGCTAAGAACATTTTGCTAATTTTACCTTACGTGAGTGGTTTCTTAATTGTTTTTCCATGTGACACTGGTTGTTGCTTAACTCGGCACACGTAAAAATATCTCGTAATTTTACTTACCCTTTTTCTGGAGGTTTATGAACGCAAGCAGAAGTATCTTCTTCCTCAGTCTTTTTACAGCTGTTGTTGGCGACTCGAACAAAAGCTTGCACATGTGCAAATGTTTGACCGCAGTGTTGGCTTTAACAATGAACTGCATAATTACAGAATTATATATATCCTGAAAGATACTATACATAGTATATTATCAGTTATTTTCATATTTGTTTCGGAGACTACAGGGCTTGCAATACAAGCTACAATGTTAAATATTAAACTCTAAAATTTAATAGACTTCGTCAGTTTACTTTATGTTCGATAGTCGTTTTGATAGCTCTTTGGCGTAAGAACATCACATGCTTTGGCGTATAAAATTAAGGTAACAAACAGCTGGCAAAAATATCCAGCGTGCAGATTACGAACTTTCCAGTATGGATTTTGGGATAGAAGTATATTGCCAAGAGCAAAAAAGCATGTGCTTATTTTATTGCATTGTTACCTGTATTTTGGTAACCAAAACACAAAAAACAAATCAACATGGAACAGTTTTTAGATGCATATTTTGTTTAAAATAATACACACAATATACATTCTTTTTCTGGGTTGTACACTCAATATGTCTGATGTAATAGTTTAAAATTATCTGACTTGTCAATCAGGATCAATTTGGCAGCCTAATGCTGATTGGCTGAGTTTCCTATAAATACTCGGAAATAACGTCGAGATTTTCATTCCAAGCTTCTCATCCGAAGTGAGAAGACCTGAAAACTCTCCAAGACTCAAGACATTGAAATCATCTCGGGTCAAACCATGTCATTAAGAACAATGCCAACCAAGCGAAAGTCCACTACAATAGAAGAAATCAAAGGGTCACCAGTTCCATAATCACTGCGAAAGATCGTGGAAAACCTAGCTTGTGCTATTGTTAACAAAAGCAATCTACGTTCAACAAAGAATGGCAAAATGTTTTCGATGAACCTCTGCGATCAAAGTTCCAAAGCTACAATGCGAGCAGTTTGCTTCAAGAAAGAATGTTTTCAAATTTTGAAGCATCAAAATCCTACAATATCAGTTCCTTCAAAATAAAGAAAGCGTTAAGCGACAACAACTCGATTGACGCCTATGTCAATAGTGCAGCCACAGAAGTGCCAGTCCTGGCATGTTCGAACTTGAAGATAAAAGATATTCTTGCTCAAGCCAAAAATACACCGCAATTTATTAATGTCGTTGCGAAAGTAATGACCATTCATAAGACATGCGAAGTCGGCACATTTCCAGACATAAGGATGAAACGAGAAATCACTTTTGCCGATGAAACGGGCCAGATCGACCTTGTTTTGTGAATACAATGTGCTGAGAATGTGGATTTCAAGTTTGGCAGAGATACCACAACAGTGTAAACCAATTACTGCGGGCCCTTTACACAATAATACGCACAATTATTGTAACACACACACAGTACATGGACAGGAAACAATTAAAAACAACAAGTTAGTTAGGAACGTAAGTAACGATTAGTGTTACACTTCAGACATGTAGTCTTCCATGTCCTCGGATCTTCTTCGTTGAAGTATTCTCTCAGGGCTGTCAGGTAGTAATTTTGTAAATCAGTTTTAAATTGCCTAATATTAATGCCAGGAGATCTTAGTGTAGGTGGTAAAGATTTCCAGGTTCTAGTTGCACAAATGAAGGAGCGTTGGTAGGTAGTGGTTTTGCATTTGGCTGTACGGAAGGAAATTTGGTTGCAACTGGAGGATCTGGTCGTTCTGGTTTCAGAAATGACTTTAGGGAGGACATCATGGGACACGTCGACCAAGCCGTTCACCGCTTTAAAAAAGAACACGAGATCCAAATACTCATGAATGCTAGTAAGAGAGTGGTAACAAGTCGTTTCCGTTAAGTCTTGCTGCACAGGTACGGAAGGTTTAGGATGTACTTCGTTGCCCTCCTTTGGACCCGCTCCACACGTTGGATAAGGGCAACGGTTTGAGGCGACGTGTTCTTATAGTCATTTAAGCCAAGCCATTTAAAATCAACATTTATTGTTAGTTTGTTCATTATCTAGCAAAAAATAAAAAGTAAAGAATTAACAATGCAAGAGAAATAGCTTAGTACTTAATGATTGTATGTTACCTACTAATTCATGAAATATAAATTGTTTTTTTTTAAATTTTTTGTCAATCATTTTCCAAACTCTGACAGTTTTTGTTGTTAGACTGAGCACTGTATTAGCCTTAATCTCATATTCTATGTGAGAAAGAGTACTCAAAATTTAAACAAAGCTGTTAATTCAATAATTAGGTCTCACACTTGTCAGCAATGGCTTCAGTTGGCAATATTAGCTGTAGGTGAAGGTGAAAAATGTACTAGCTCACTTGTAGAGTCTGAGGCACTGAAGCGAAACAATATCTATGATGTACAGCTGACTAGTTATCATAAAAGCTACATAATTATTAAGGTTCTATTGTTTTTGCTCAATGACTAAAAAGTACCTTACCATGCAATTCAGTTGCAATTATCCACAATAAATTTATAACAGGTTGAAAAGATCTTGAGAAGAGAATCTGATGATTCTGGTCAAATTTAAGTCAAGCTAGTTATAGCCAACATTTTTTATTGGTGCGCTTATAGTCTATAAAAAATGAACAGTAAGGAAATTAACAATGCAAGAGAAATAGCACACTTAATGATTGTACGTTGCCTGAACCTCATTAAATTCTAATTTCTTTAATTTTGCATTGTTATTGATCATTTCCAAAATTCCGACAGCTTCCGGACAGAACAATGAATTAAACTTTAAATCTCGTATATTTCATGTGAGAAAAACTAAATAAGTCAAAATTTAAATTTATTCGCTAAAAGTATCTTACCATGTAATTCAGTTGCAATTATCCACAATGCATTTCTAATACAATCAATGGTTCCATTATAGTTATTCAATCTAAGCCAGTTATAATCATTTACCATTGCTACTTTGTTCATGCATTATCTCTAAAAATAAACAGCAAGGAAATTGATCATGCAAGAGAAATAGCTTACTTAATGATTGCCTACTTAATGAAACATAATTTTTTTCATCTATCATTCCTAAACTCTGACTGTTTTTTGTTCGACTGAGCAATGAATTAGCCTTAATCTCATATTCGATGCAAGAAAGACTAATTAAAATTTAAACAAAGCTTAATAAAAAAGGCTTGGAAATTTTGGAAGGAAAAAAATGTTAATGGAAGGTGAAAATGCAGAGGTTGGACAGCGTGCCGCAAAGCATCATGGGTATTGAGCGCCTAATTCCACGCGTGGCTTCATTGACTGTTGACTGTCGGACGAGTGAACATTCCTTTGATTATTAAACCAATATGGAAGCTAACGAACGAGAAGAGTGTCAAGCTCCGATACTTTGTGAAAATAGCATGTTATTGCTGTATTGTTGCGATCCTCATTTAACCCGAGTTTACTTTTTTTTAAATTGCATGGGACGTGCTGTCATTTTAGCTTTATAAATAATCCGTCTGAGCAAAGGAGTTGTGTTATTCCCAGTAGCGAGGCTCTGCAGTCTAAGTTGGATGGCGTCAAATCTCCGTGTATCATCAACGTGAAAACAAGCTCAGTATTTAAGGTTAGTATAATACTCTGCATTACAGTCATTTTGTTATTCAGTCAAATTCCTGCTTTGTTGTTTTTATTCTTGTACTGTAATACATTGTGGCATAATATAATTTTGGGTTTTATAATCCCTTTAGTTTGACCCTATTCCTGATGAGTTTGCAAGTGAAAAGACCGAGCATATGCTTTATATTTGGGATTTCGATGTGGATCATATATTGTCAGCGAATACAGGTGCAGTGGCTGCTATTGTGCCTGATTTTGACGAAATTATTGAAACCCCATTGCTGACTGTAGATGTGGTAAAGTTGCAATTGCAAGTTTTACTACCTCCTTTAGATGTGATTCCTGAAAGAAGAAATTCTCCAGAACCAACAGAAAGAAATGAGGACAATCTTGATGGACAAAATAGGAATAATTCAGATGATGAACATCGGTTCTCAGATGAATCTGAAGGTACAATTGTTTGTCTATATATGTTCTAGTGTGTCACTGTGATACATATGTACATGTTTTGTATGATGTCTGTTTGTATCTAGTTGTGGATAGATTTTTACATATGATATGTGTATACAATTAGATATTTTTAAATTTTTATATGTAAAATATTGCCATATCTGTGTGTTGTTCTAATATTACAATAAATAGTGACACACCTTGCTAATTTTAGAGATTACAGTTATGTAATTCCCAAATACAAATTGCTAATTTTAGAGATAACAGTTATGCATAAAATAATAAAAATTTTGTTGTTATGATTTTGTAGAAAGAGATTTACTTGAGTGGTTGGCTGGTTTTGAACCTGGTCAGGATACATGTTACCATGAAGGGGATAGGGCATTACCATGAAGGTGATAGGGCAGAAAGTGATGACCAGTCAAGTGATGAGGATGAAAGTGACGAAAATGAAATCACCCATACTGTACCATATAAGTGCATCGGTGCTGCTTATGAGAAAAACTACCAATATGATTTGGAACAAGCATACCTTGCTCTTCATGAACAAGATAAACCAGTGAATGTAATGCAGCCAGAGCCATTGAATCCAATGGACCCAGATGCAATTGCAATTGATCTAGACTATGGAACTGGATAGGCATGTGTTAGTTATATTGCTTCTGAATTATGCAAGTACTTGCACCCACTAATTGCCATGGGCCGACTGCCAAAATGTCATCGAAAAAGTAAATGTGTATGCACATATCAAGGAACCAGCTGTTTTTTTTTGACACGTACCTGACGTATAGCCCAATAATTTCCAGATGTACATCAATTCGGAGATGTACACATTAAGACAAAAATTGACATTTTGTGCTTGGCCGTCACGAACGCCGGCGGCCATATTGAAATTTGAAAAATAGCTGAGCTTGCAATATTTTTTGTTTACCGTATGTGTACTTCATGTTAGAACCACTAAACATTCCGCTATAAATCTCAATATTAATCACATGTAATGCTTTCTTTTGCCATTTTTTTATGCCCATACGCTTTAAAATATGCTAGTCGCGAAGTCAGCTGAGGTCACAGCATGGTATATGACCTTATATAAAAATATTACAATGAATAATAACAAGCATTCCCACATCTAGGATGAAAGTAATCATAGTATTCCCCTCCCACCAACATATTTAATTCTTTATCTTTGTACTCATCACAGTATAGAATATAGAGAGGGACAGTAATATCGCTTGGCGGTACGATGCTTTAAATTTTGTATGCAAAAATATACAGTTTACTGGCTAAGACCAGCCAATTCAGCGTGCTTATATAAGCTTATTTCACTTACTGTTCAAAACATGCAGTTTACTGACTAAGCAAGATGCGTAATGCATATGCGCGAGGACAGAGGAACCGACATAGGTAGCACTAATGCACCAGTCAATACAAATCCTGCGCACCCAGACCCGGGACATAGCGGGGAATAGCATTCACTTGCTTTGCTAATGACCTGATTCACCAATAAGGAGAATGCCGCGAATCCCCCACTTGTCCCGGATCTGTGGGGGGCAGGGATTTATATTGACTGGTGCATAATATCCCTCACTACACTGTGTTATGTTGAAAAAAAAACTCATCAATTAGAAGGCTCTGTTCCAGTGTAAAATTGAACAATATTCAAGTTTTTAAGTGACAATTTCACTCAAATTCTTCGTCTTCTTCTTCTGAACAGCTATCGCCGATTTCGTCTTCTGGTTGCTCGTGCTCTTGATTGTCTGTGCAACCTTGGCATTGACAAATCGTTGTGCACGGCAAGTTGTCTTTCATGCATCCACATGCACCGCTGCCTCGTTTTCCTGTCATTAAAATTAATTAATACAGATCAATAATATGTTACTTAATTCCAAAAACACTTCTCGACGGTTCAAGCGATGCCTTTCCTTGGCACCTTACCACCCAACTTTTCAATTGCTCTCATACCTGTTAGCCAATCCACATCCACCAGTTTGCACGAACATTGTACTGTCATCAAGACACTCTCGAGAGCACAGGGCAAATCGCACCAGTGGATTTCCAGAACACCTTCATCTGTTAGTTGCCAGCCCTTCCCAATTGGCCCTGATAAATCCTGGGTTTGTTGCAAACTTCGCCTCCAAACTGCAGCTTGGTAGTTCGCGCGTAAAATATGCTTCCCAAGCGAGTCGTTTGTGGGGGGCAACATTTCTTCTGAATGCTTACCCAGGCGTAATAGGTTAAACCTGCAATAATAATGATGATAACAATAATAATAATAATCATAAGCATGATAATAATAATAGTAATAATAACAGTGATGATGATTGTGATTGTACGAGCTACAAACTATAATTATACAATTATGAACATTGCCTCGTTCACATCGGCACATGCGCTCAAACTGAGACTAATAATAAAACATCTGTGTCTACGCTCTTGATGACAACAGTGGAGGAATGACTTGCAGCATAGTGGGCATGTAAAAGCATCCTTGTATCTGCTTCTTCATGGTCGCAACGTAAACTTGCTACAGAAACCACATCAATTTCATTGCCCTCGCCGCGTAACGCATGGCACGTTTCTCCATGAGCCACAAATAATGTAACCCCTTCATCCAATTCAACAGGACACTTCGACCATTCTTCAAACAAAAATTCGACTAGGCGTTCTTGCTATCTGCTAGATACTTGCACCACTGCTTTTTTGGTACAGGCTGTCCTCTTCTGTAGATGCTTAATCTTTTGCTTCCAGTTTCTGCTCTTTTACCTCATTCCACATTTTCTATGCTTATTTCAGGATTACGATCGGTCACAAAATGTATCTCAATGCTATGATGTTGTCTAGCCAACCTAATTATTTGGGTAAGAAGATAAATAGCCAAATCTCCTAATTTCTCTGGTATATCTGGGTTTCGCAGTTGCTGAAACATAACCATTCCATCCAGAATAACGTCAACCAGAGGATTTTCTACTGCTTCGACATAATAAAGAAGATTTGCCTTACTGGTCTTTACAAGAGTTCCTTGAAGACTGGATATGGCTAGTGGAACTGGCCCTAAGTTGTATTTCAACATTTCTTTCAGCTGAATCTTACGAACATTTCCAACCAAAAGAAGTCGAGCAAAAAGTTTATTGCCAGCTTTCATAGTGATTTTGCGCCCAGCCGCTTTAGTTACCTTCTTCTTTCGAACTGTACCAAAGGTGAGAACATTTCGTTTTTAAGTGTCGCAGAAAATTTCACAGAATCACTCTGCACTCTCGTCGAGACAAATTGTAGAAAAAGTTTTTCGCCTTCTGCTTTTGCGATCAAAAGATCGGAAGCAACGGCCTCTTCAGCAACAACGCCAGAAGATAGCTGAACTAATGATGATTCATCGCCAATGAACGAATTTACCATGCTGGTGATTGTAGCCAAGACATTCTGCACATCTTGTTCATCTCGAGTTATTCTTGACGTATCCAGTTCTCTTCTGATCCGAGCCTCTTGGTTTTGGCCAGCCATTGACTTGCACTCCTTTGTTATAAATGCTCTAGCTGGTTGAGACAGAATCCATCGGTGTACAGCCGCTTTGTTTTGGGTAAATCCAGTTAGTCCACCTTTAGTCTTGGAATCACGATTAAAGGTTTGCGCGATTGTAATGTCACACTCAACTTGGGCAAAACCATGAGCCTCTTGTCTTTGAACGCAGAATTCCCCTGCCAAAAAACTTTTATGCACATCGGGATGCGTCTTCGGAAGATCAAGCATTTCAACATAGTATGCAGACAAATATCGACAATAATTTGTCCTGTTGTAAGCAAAGTACCAAGGAAGCATGCTTCGTATAGCAGACAAGTGTAACTGCCAGTTTCCTTCGCGTGTAGCTCGTGTGAATAACAGAAGCAGTTCAACCATTTCAATATACGACGACCAAAATGCGAAATTACTGTTTGCAAGGCTTTCGGCTCTAACAAACTCATCATACATCAACATCACCTTCGTAAACTCGTGTCCCTCAAGGATTTTGCAATATTCGGTTGATGGGTATGCAGCTTGCAATTTTGTTATTAGGTCAGAAATAACTTGTGAATCTTCTTCTGAAAGACTGTCAAGAAACTGTTGCAATCTCAAACGCTGCATTGCTTCACTCACGATCTTATGCGTTCGAAAGGCTCAGTTGTAATGGTGCCCGTTCATCACTCTTTTTACTGATCCACTTGCCACCAATCCTGATTCTATAATTGTATCAGCCAAGCCAGCATCTTTGTAGCGTATCCCAATGCACACTAGGTATGACATCTTTGTATGGAAAGCACCAAGCCTGACAAGTCGTTTCTTCCACTCATCAGTATCATCTTCCCATATTATCTTCTGAGCTTCAGCATATATAGCTTGATCAAACACAAGCACAACAATGGCCAAATGGAGAACATCTGCATATTTCATGCTGCGAGTTAGGATGGTTTTCACAGTTTCCATCTTGGTTGGACTTGCGTCAATGGCAGGAAGATACCCAACTGTGGATAATGCAGGAATATTTGACTGAAGTGATGTGTTGAAACCTGTCCAACTAGGAATTGCCGCACCTGTGTTGTTAGTTATTGGCATTCTTGTCATCACGAAAGCTAGGTCGAGATTTCGGGGTTTTACTTGAGTAGCAGAATGGGGATCCTCTTTCATGTCGAGACCTTGACCAATGCAAGCAGGTCTGTCTTTATTTCGTGCTGTTCCAAAGTACGGCTCTAGTCTCATTGACGGAACTTCGATGGATCTTTGTTTGGTTTTCTTGATTGATGGTGTTGGCGCATATTCTTGCATTTCGGTATCCGTCTTGTCAACCCATTGGATAATGATGCCATTTGTACTGTAGGTAGTGCCTTTTCCAGACAACGTTTCCTCACCGAAGTCAATGTTATCCCAAACGAGGGTTGTAAACTTGCCATCTCTAATTCCTTTCGGAACTGCTAGTTCTCCAAGAGTTAACTGACGCTGAGCCAAAGCAGTATCGTGTTCTAATGTGGAACTATGTGAGGCGCTGTGTCCGAATCCATTTAGAATCTGGATAAGTTGCGATGATCTTGTCATGTGCCGGATTGTCATTGAAAGAACTTGATGCTTTGGGGTAACTACCCTTCCCTTCGCCTTGAGGAAAATGATATCTTGTGCAATGGACAATATTTTCTTTTCTTCATTTTCGGCTACTTTGACATATTCATTAGCAGAAAGCTCTTCATTAATACCAGCCGTCCATGCAATCCAGTTGAACAGTCGGTACAAGCAGTGTGGTACGAGCTTCCTAGCAGAATCAGTATTGAGGTTTTCAGCAGTTGGGGGCCATGGATATTTGACCTGTGACAGCGAATCTTCGATTGCATTCTTGACTATCTTTGAAGAAAAATATGTTGTTCGCATGTCATCTTGGTTGTATGAGCGCATGTGGAGTTGTGATTCTTCATCCAGTTTATCAGGTTCATCTTCTTCACTGCTGAGATCTGTAGACATTTGCCCAATGTGATCTTTGACTAAATCTGCAGCACTAATGGCCCCTGAGTAAACAATATATTCCTTTGTAGTATCATAGGTAAACTGTAGTTGGGAATATGTGTAACTCAACCTCTTCTTTAGGTTGATCAATGCGATGTATCAATACCTTCAACTTCCTTGACCATTTTTACAAAAGATTCTTTCAGCGACTGCAACAAGATACGCTTCTCCTTCAGAATCTGTGGCACAACAACAGTGTCGCAAAACTTGTTATATGCTTTCGTGTAGTGACGACTCAATTCTTCAAGATTTTTCGCCGGTTTGGTAAGAAATCTGGTCAAATCCATATAACAACTGTGGTGATAATGTGGTTCCAGTGCAGGTAAATTTCTTCCTGTTCCTTCCAAATGAACAAGAATATCATGTCTTTCTTTCAGACGAGCTGCTTCAAGAAGCTTGCTAGCTGTAAGTGTTTTCACTTTTTTTAATCTCTCGACATTTCTTTTCTTATCCTTATCCACTTTGTACTTTATTTTCTTGCAAATAATGCACACCCAGGGCAAAACTTGTTCCCGTCCTTTTTCAGGCTGTCCAATGGATGTTTGCTCACGACTTAGGTGCCTAAATTTGCTAGCTGAACAGTCTTCTTCCAACTCACCACCTGTGTTGTTAATAGATGTATAACTGTGATAATTGCATTTTTTAATCAACATACTTAATGCAAATTACAAGGTATTTTTTAAAATTCTCTCAAACATAATGTAATGTTAAATATTGTCAACCTAAATGTTAAATATTGTCAACCAAACTTCAGCTGGAGGTTCATTTTTGCTTGACAGGACATTGAGTTTAAAAGCTTAAAATGTCTTTGAGGTAGGTAATACAAGAAATAACGCCTAGCCTTTAAGGGGATCTGCTACCATTTTGTAATAGTATTGGATTGTAGTTTTACTGAATTGTCATGTCTGCTAAGATAGGACTTCCCCTGATGCTTACTTCTGAGCAATTATACATGCATGATATAAGGAGAAACATTTACGGCAGTAAGGTTGAACAATACTTTGTTACTTAAATCAGTGTCTGGGAGTAGAACCAGGACCATCTCATTGCAATTGACAGCTTTTCTAAAATCAACAATTAACCTTCTGTATCTTAATGTTGTGATGCGATCGCTCTCATAGTTCAACTCATGGAGATGGACAATTAACACATTACCAGAGAATTCCACCTTGAAGTCTTGTATATCAGTCAGGTTATAATGTTTGAAATATAGAATAGTGGCTTCCTCAGCAAACCAAGAAAAATGGCTTCATGTTGTTTTGCATATATTAACTTACACAAAACAATGTAACAGAACAATATAGTACCTAATAAAAACTGCTTTTTAATATATTTTTAGTAAGCTGTAAACCTCTGGCCATAATCAATGTTTCCCAATGTTTAAGACATGATTGATTTTAAAATAATTGAGCAGTAGACCACCTTAGCCAGGCAAACAGTCCTAATTTTGAAATTTAGGCTACCTATATCTAACAAACTAGTTTATTTGGTGTCTAATACCAGTATTAACCTTTAATATACACCATATGCCTCACTTCAATAGTATTTACTCTAACATCAGAAAATTTTATTCCTTGTGTCAGGCAGTCACCCAATTGCAAAATTTGAGGTAACAATGCACATGTTTGATACACAAGCGACCCAAAAGTATCTCCCAGGGCCTCGGTGTTTTTATGTCATTTTGTATTTATTTAACATATTTTTGTTTACTTGCACTGATGTAGAGCTACCATGTAGATAAGCTGTAATAGTCTATTATTATATTATCATTATAACAACCTGAAATATGTAACTATCAACATGACCCCGTTATTATGCACCAGTCAATGTAAACCTCTACTCCCCCCATTTTGGGCCGTGTGGGTCTTACCAGGAGATTAATGACGTATTTGCCCTTTTATTGGGGAATTAGCTTATTTGCAAATGAAATGATACCAAGTCCCCACATATATTCTAGAGGTTGGGGGAGTAGAGGTTTACATTGACTGGTGCACTAATGTCCAGACATTTCCCTTGACAAGGAAAATTGGAAATTGTATGGCTTTTATCCCTCCCCTTGTTCTAGGAGATAGGTAGGGGTTTGCAAGCAAATGGCATTAAAAATTATTCTGAAAGGGGGATATTTGTTGCCTCAAAGAAGACTGAAGCCTTGCTAATGACTGCTTAGAACAGTAAAACTTCTGTGTGAGCGTGACAGAGTACTAACATACTTATTTCCGATGAAGGGCCTTCTCTCAATTTTCACATATTTACAGGTATTTTATCACACTCACAGAGAAGTTTATTGAAGATTTTATCTAAACTGGCACCAAGTAATCGAGATGTGACTTCTGTAAATATAAATGCTCTAAAACCTACTTGCCCTGCTAGCCTTCTTACAATATATAGCAAGGGTTAACCTGATTTTATTGTAGGAAAGAAAACACACATCTGCGCTGACACAGTAGTTTTACTACAGTTCGACACGTCTAGGGTGCATTGTTAACGACACTTAGCTTACAAACTATTTGGTGTAAGGGTTCAAAATGGACTGCTATACTGACCTCTTTCGCTGGCTTGTTCATCTCGAATACTCGGTCTCTTTTGTTCTCTGCCAAGCATACGAGCGTTGCAAAATTGGTTGTAACAGTCTTGATGGAACTTACAATAGGCTGGTATTGGCAGAAAACCGCCTGATGAACTGGGGGGTTTTGGCGAACTCACCGCCTGATGGCAAGTCATCCAATTTCAAACCAAGATTAGATGTCGCTTCGATCGCTATTCCACCCTCTCTAGTTTGAAATTTTTTCCATTTCGCTGCAAATGACACAAATTTACACCACGACTTATATGTAAATGAAGTAAGCTTTTGCTTTGCATTGCTAATGACATGCATTATGCAAAAATCTTCTCTCTTTGACAACTGACTTACATCAGCCACCATTGTTGAAGAGCTAACGAAGAAGCATTCGCTAAACGACCCATAATTGGCCAGGTGTTAAATTCCTTGCTTCCTGATTGGCTGCTACTAAAAAACATGGTCTTGATTTCACATCAATGGCGACAAAATTATTCAAACAAATAAAGCCGGCTTTATATCTGCTTAATGTGCAACTCCAGAGATTGACATACCGGCGAATTTTCATGTTTAGTATTCCGGCAACGTGCTAGTTAAAAAATTATTTGGTTCCCCAATGGGTGCATCAAAAAATAAGATTTCTTACTGTCGGCCCATGGTCTAATAGGGTTGACTTTTTTAAAATAGGATTTTATCCAAAAAATTTGCATGAATCAACATGGTAAGGAAGAGCATGAGTGTATGTTGACAGGTGTTTCTGATATAATAGCTACTCATTAGGTTTAGCAAGTTATAGAACTGCTGTTATTTCAATTGGCTAACTTTTTAGATTTTTTTTCCAGCATTTTAATGAAGCATTAAAACAATGTCTGTAATTGTATAATATAATTGTAACATGTGCTGAACTTAATGAATAAATAAACAGCTCATTTGTAAGTAGTTTTTCATTAAATAGTTCTAATATTTACTGCATATACAGATTGATCAAAGGTGTCCCACAATAACATGCCGCTGATACTCTGTGGTACATTAAATGAGAATACAAACCACCAACTCTGCATACAAGAACCACAATTTCTCAAGCTTCTGTTAACCTGATTGTATATTTTGGGTGGTTGGTCAATGGTTTTTAGCACAATCATGGTTCTTTTATGTACATGTAGGTTGTTGTTGTATGTTTTCTTATATTTACTCTGAATATGAACAACATCGCAACGTGACTGTAAGTTGCTTTTTGTTGCTACCAAACAGCTGCAGATGTACACATACATTAACTGTCCTGCATGTGCAATATAAACTACAAACTATATACTTTAATGTCAACAACTTTCAACAAATATCAAGCATTGTACAGTTGCAATGTACAGTATTCTATGGAGCAGGTGGTGTTGGTAAGCTCTCTGCTGGTTTGAAATAAGCTGTTCTGACACGTAGTTGACCACACTGAGGGATCACTGCTCGATTTGCCACAAAAACTCCAGGTCAGCTCTTCCCAATATGCGCACATTATCCAGTCATTCTACACCACTGCTAGATGGTACATTGAATGATTTTAATGAACCATCTTTGTATCGGTCATTTGTTGCAGTGTAGTAAAAAAAGGGCAGGTCTGGATCACATTTCTTGGTGTACTCATAGATAACTTTTGGGAAAGGCATCAGGGAAGTCCTTCTCATCAAAAATAGGTCCAAGCAGCCCATGCAAGAATGCAAAGATTCCTTTAGATCATCTGTTGACCCTGCCATATCATGCCAATTCATCATATCAATAACATTACCAGGGAGGTGAACAAGGTTTTCGTCACTTGATGGAGACAGCCTTAGCATCGGAATTCTCGCAGATGTAGAGGGTCTGGACAGTTTGGAAGGACCAATATACGTACAAGGGGTTGCCAAAAAAACAGAGCCCCCTTCAAAAAATGGCTTACTTGGTTTATAATGACTATGAATATGGAGAATGTAAACAAAAGTCGTGTTTTTGTACTTACATAGGTACCTGTGTGTAAGTACAAACAATAATTGCAATTCTTACTCAAATGTGCGAAAAATAGGTGCATTTGGTTAGTTTTTAAAATAAATTTAAAATGGTGGTTTTAAATTGGAAACTTGCTAATGCAGTTGAATTATTTCTTCAGGACGTGTCGTCTCTGCATTAATTGTTCATAAACGACAAGGTGGGATTTGTCGATAAATGTTTGCAAATTATTACTTTTATGTGGAAATTTTTTTGTAGCTTTTTTCTCGACCATGAGGTAGATTTTTACTTCAAAAGCCCTAATCCAGAAATCAAAAACCAAATGTTGATGATTGCTTCTTTCAAGACCCAGAGTTTTTGTTAAAACGGCATTTGGATTACTCTATGTCTCCACCACATTACTGAGTAATTTTTGAATATTTAAACATATTTTTTAGCAAAGACTTTAATCATATTGCTGAATTTTAGATTCAAAATGGCCATCTTTAATTTGGTTTACAACTCATTAAATGGATCTGTTAGTGGGTGTTTAAGTAAGAATAGCAATTAATGCTTGTTCTTACACACAGGTACCTATGAAGTACAAAAACACAACTTTTGTTAAAATTCTCCTTATTTATGGTCGTTATGAACCAGGCAAGCCATTTTTGAAGGGGGCTCCTTTTTTTTGGCAACCCCCTGTAATTTGATAAGCCTCCTCAGCATATTGTGGGGAATTTATTCACCAGGAATCTTCTTACTTTGGCTCTGCATGCAGATCCTAAATAAACATGACTGTAAGCATTCAGCATTAATTATGGGTACTTGGTGCTTTATTTTGTGTTTAAACAATATATATACAATATGTTGAAACTGTTATAGTATATAAATTTCTTTAGAAAAAAGCGAGTAATTGCAGTTTATTCATGATCTGAGCGACAAAGCAGCATATGTTACAGAGGGCTACATTCAACGGTGAATATTTCGAAAACGGTTCCGTGGCCAAGAGGGGCCGGCCAGATAGAATTAAAGATTATACTTTTGTTTAACTAATTTTGAAAATAATAGCCAAATTGAACCATGGCAATTTGAGATTTTTGTCCTCAAAGATTGTTAACTGAAACGGCATTAAATTACATGACGATGACATTGGGTCTAAGTAAAAGGTAAAAATAAACTGGAAAATGACGCTTACCTTTTAAGAAATCGCTCCAATGGGTGATTGACTGTTATAAAAGTAGCAAAAAGTGAAATTTCAAAAAAAAATTGCATAAAAATACGAAAAAAATCAATATTTATGAGCGGTATGTAAATTTTTGTCAACACAAGCATCATGCGAGCATTGGTCGAGACATTTGCCCAGATTCTCCTAATAAGCTGTCCAACCTCCTCTGGTGAAAATGTTAATTGGCACTTCGTAGAGAGTCTGAGGCACCCAAAACAATGTTTAATTATGATGTACACCTGACTGGCTATAAAAAAACTACAAAACATACTAGGTTCTGCATGTTTTTCTTGTTTAATAACTAAAAGTATCTTACCATGCAATTCAGTTGCAATGCACAATGAATTTCTAATAGGTTGAAAAGATCTTGAGAAGAGAATCTTAAGGTTGTGGTCATTGAAGGTATTTAACCCAGCATTTTCCATTGTTACTTTTAGATCTATAGTAAAAAACATTAAAGAAATTAAACAATGCAAGTAGCACTTGCAGCAAAATGAACATGAAATTTATTTACTAATTGCAATACATGTAAACCTTAGCATGTAGGGTAGTAAAACAATCCACCATATCTTGAGAAAGAGAGCTTTTTAAGATGTAGGATTTGTATCCTTTAATATAAGTTGTTAATTAATAAATTAAGGAAGGTACTGTAAATTATTCTCATTGATGGCACACATATGTCACTGTACGTATGTGTGGCCATCTAATATATTGCTATAGAAATCTAAAATTAGTACCATTTAAACATTTAATTAATAAAGGTACCATATTTTTTATTGATAACACATGTGGCCTTCTAATATATTGCTTTGGAAATCTAAAATTAATACCATTTAAAAATTTGTAACATTTAATTAATAAAGGTACCATATTTGTCATTGATAATACAAGTGGCCTTCTAATATATTGCTTTGAAAATCTAAAATTAGTACCATTTGTAACATTTAATTAATAAAGCTAGGTACCATATTTCTCATTGATAATATTTTTAATATATTGCTTTGAAAATCTAAAATTAATAATATTTAAATATTTGCAACATACACCAAGAATGAAATAATTATTTTAAATATTGCAATGAGTGACAACAGCATCATGATCAGAGTAGTAACCGCTTACTACAGAACAGTTGATTACTTTTACAGATGTTGTTTTTACATATACATGATCCAATAAAGTACCAGCAGAAACAAATGTAGGTTCAGTAACAATTTGACTGTAATTTAAAGATTCCATTAATGAGCTTAATGTGTTCGAAAGATTTTGACTAAAGTTAGTTGATATTAAAGTCGCCAAAGACCACATCTATGTTGCAACTAGTTAAGATATATTGTAATGCTTCCATATACTGTGAGATATTAGAATTGTTTTTTCTATAGAGCAGAAGGAACAAACATGACTTTTGTAATTTTATGTCAAACAGATTAAACTTCAGTGCATTTAGTGAAGTTATATATTCATACTCACTTCTGAAGTATTTTTAACACAGATATCCATGCTTGAGTACTTGTCTGTCTGATGATCTTGACGATAAATTTGGAATGGCTTAAAATTTTCTGTAATTTCAGTACCTGAGACATCACATAAAAGTTGTGTTTCAGTAAATTCGAGAAGATCAGATTTGAATAGTTCAGAGTGAAACTTGATGTCTTTACTATGCTTTCTTAAAGATCTGATATTCAACAATGAAATGGTTAGACTTGAGTCCTTATTTTCTGTTGCAGTAGTTACAATGGCACTACTAGAAGTACGAAGTCTCTTATATTCTGTGTTAACCTTAGGGTTTGCCTTTATATGTTTACTTTGTTTTTCACCAAGTATATGCAAATCGTTTACAGATGTTACCCAGCTTAAAGCTACAGAAATCTGTCCATAGTTGAACGATCTTTGCTTTGTTAGGCCACTATTTGTTGTATATTAGTTTCTCATTCGTGACTTCACCAAAAGTTGATGCGGACGGGCGGCCATTACCATTATGCCATTATTGGCCGAGTCTCCCCTTTCCACAAAATCTATTTTGGGAAAGTGCGCATTATAGCATTTTATATAGTGCGTTTGGAAAAATACAGGAATCGTTGTGATTTTTTTATAGAGCTGCAACTTTCAGAATGTTTCCACGCGATTTTGATGTGCCCCACGCCAACATAACAAAGTTCAAGGTGTATTGTGAGTTTTATAACACGTACCTCTCTATAAACACCACAGTACAGACAAATTTCACCTCCGTCACAAATTTCACCTCCGTCACAAATTTCACATACGGCCCAAACAACAAAATTACATCTCACATGCATTCTCCCCAGGACTTCCGGTAGAACTTAGCTGGCTTTGGATATTAAAGCGTACAACTGTAATGCGGGAAAACTGACAGTTTTTTTAACGATAACAATTGGTTTGGGAACGTTTCTAATTGTCCTTCTTTCAATATTTTCACTTTGAAGACATCCCAAAATTTAAAATAATGGTCAAAAATGGCAATAAGGGCAATAATGGTGAAAAAGACCATTTTCTTAAAATGCATGCGGGCGGGGATGAGAAACTAATATACAACAAATAGTGGCCTTAAGTTCATACTGACAACAACATTCTTAAGAGTGAGAACCTGGGCTTTGTGAACTGTACATGCCCAAGAAAGTGCAATAGGAAATTGTATTCTCTGAATTTAAGGTGAGGACAGTTTTCCTGGTCCTACTTTGATTCTTGCAAGAATAGGTTCAATTAGTACAACATTTTGTTGGGGTTGGTAGGGTTATTTATTGCTGTTTTTCATCATCAAACTTTATATACAGTACAGTCGGTTCATTACTCATGTTAACACAGGGGCGGATCCAGACTGATGCAACTGATGCGAATGCATCAGTCAGAATTTTTTGAGCATAGAATTTTGAAGAAATTTAGTGTGCTAATTATAAATAAATAATACCTATGTTAAAGCGCATAGCAATAATAACATTTTGACTATAAATGACACAAGAATGCAGTTCTTTCCATATTATTTCAAAATGAAATAAATAGTAAAACCATACTACTTCTTGAATTAACTCAAAAGTTGTATTAACAGACGCGAATGCCATCCAAAAAACGAGTTCCTGAACTCGTACGATAACTTGTTGGCGCACAAATCTCGCATTGCATTTCACCAAATATGTCGGCAATTTGTTGGAACTTGGAAGTGCTCTATTGCGCTACTACAGCTCAGTGGAAGCTTAATTTTTACGTCACGTTGGGAAAGAGTCCATCATGACGTCACGTTGGGAAAAAAAGTGCATCAGAGGTGCATCAGTCCCGAGTCTTTTTGACCGAGTTTCCCCAACGACACGTCAGAGAAACCATTGTTTTCATGGCTATGTAACGTTGGGAAATGGATGCTGACTGATGCATTTAGCCCGTGATCAAAATAATGTGCTTGTGACTGATGCATTTTGCCCGCAGTCAAGCGATTTTTTCGCCAGCGTTTCTCGAATCATCATGGCAGAACGTATGCAAATTAACTACGAGCTTTGATTTACGGTAGTGATAAATAGATGATAGCACATTTTGATTATTTTGTTTTTATAAATCAACAACTATATAAATATAAAATGTCAAAATGTGTGTTGAATTTAAAGTTTATAAAATAGAGCGTTGTTTAATATTTGAGGGGTATTTAAGGATATTCATTATCACTCATGGTTAAGAGGCAACTGAGGTATGGTTAGATTATATGTATACTGGCGTAGGGTGAGCTGCAGCATGCAACCAACAGGCGACAGCATTCACAGCAACCTGCAAACCTAACCACTTAGGCACTTACCAACTACTTACGCCAGATCAACTTAAAAGGGATGCTACTACAAGCTGCTGTTGACAAAATAATGTAAACACGAGTGTCCTGTCAAGTGAGATAAAATATAACAATATTAAAGCAAAAGTTAAGTTCATTTCACTTACCATTCTAGACTGTGTTGTTATGTTGTTCAGGCGGCCTGAGTTTAATACAGTACAACTGACCTGTTTATGAATGATGAGTTGACTGAAAAGTACACACTGGTCACAATATATCTACATTATAATTATAATTATATTGGGATAATAATATATGATGGGATAATAATATGTTATATTTAAGAAATATAAAACATTTTCCGTGTTGATATACAGTTATATCAACACGAGTGGAAATTGGAAAAACGAGAAATTGTGTGGAAACACGATGCCCGCAGGGCGGAGTGTTTTCATACAATTTCTCGTTTTTCCAATTTTCACGAGTGTTGATATAACTGTATATCAATACGGAAAAAATGTTTTATATTTCTTTTATAATAATAGCACAAAGAACTTCAACAGAAGAGAGGCGGGAAATTTTCCGTGTTGACATAGAGTTATATAAACACGGCTCTCAGCCAATCAGCGTTCAGAATTTACAAATGCTATATTATAGTATGATATACATGTATAATATAGGCACCTGCACTTGAAATAGAGGCAGAGGCCCAATATTATCCATTGTGATTGTAAGCAAGTAGTTTTGCCTGCCGAATAATTAGAGAGAATGAGATGCTAATTAATGATTGAATAGTCAATATAAAATGAAGTTTATGCTTTTTAGAATGGTCCAGTCATCCTGCTACTTTTAGAATAATTTTAACTTTGAACATTTAACTTGATGATTCAGTCATCCTGCTCCTGTTGGAACTATCTTAACTTTGAGCATTTAACTTGATGATCCAGTAACCCTGCTGCAGTTGGAATAATCTTAACTTTGAACATTTAACTTGATGATCCAGTCATCCTGCTCCTGTTGCAATAATCCTAACTTTGAACATTTAATTTGATGATCCAGTCATTCTGCTGCTGTTAGAATCCTACTCATTTTTAGTGCAAAGTTCTTTGAAACTTTGCAGATTGTGATGAGTGGCAAAAATTTACATCGGCCAGCCAGCCAGTCATAGCGTAAACTCCGGGGGGTTGTGCAAATTTCGAACACGCTGCTTAAATGTCATTCTTACAAGGTTTTAATCAAAATTACTTGAATTTATCAGAGTTTAGTTATACACCAGTGTCTGCTGTTGTTCGTACCGATGGGAAAGATAAATAAGTATTATGACATCTAATCAGGCTAATATTTGTATTGCACATGTGCATAAACAGTGTTACCAAACACCCCCAGAATCTCAATTATTCGACTAAGCACGTGTATAATGCGCAGCGCTTATAGTCTTTACATGTACGTCTCTAGGAGTGGGTCGCAAACATGACTGTATTTCTATGACTATAAGAACACTATTTTAACCGGCATGGAAAGAATTTCAGTCTAGGCTATTAGTTGTTCGTTTACAATGTGTAAAAAGAGATTTTTAGCTTGGAAAGCATCAAATTGAATCGAGTTTAATATGAACTGATGAGTTATGTTCACAGTATAAACATATATAGTAGATACGACAAATATTTTTGCTATGTTACGTTGTATATTTCATAAATTACTCTAAATGAATCACCATAGTTTTCTCCACATTTTGGCAAAGCTTCATGTGAAAATAATAAAGAGCAAACAAGCTACAGCGAAATCTTTCGCATATTATAATGTAGCGGGCGCTTGCCCACTGCTCATCGTTAGTGCGAACGTACACATACATCTGTATATTTAAAAATTTTATCATATATTCATATATTCGGCTATTCCTTTAGCGTATATTCCTCAAAATATCACCATATAAAGCGGTGTCGTTTTCTTAATATTTTTGCAAAGCTTCAATCGAAAATACAAGAAAATAGACAAGATATAACGAATTCTAACAATATAACGTAGTGATTAGTAAAGTTTAGTGTGCGAAGTATTTATTAGAGGTAAACAAAATTAACCGGAAGTACTATATTTCGTTTTAAAACTGCGCAAGCCAAAGGCGAAAATTTTGAAAATTTTCAAGTTTATGCAAACATTTAGCGATAATCCTTAAAAAGTTTCGATGTCATAGATTCATGTAATTGAAGTGGCTTTATAATTTCTCTTAATAAGAGTCCAGTTAACGCTCTCAACCCCTAACAACGCAATGAAATTGTATGTTTACATACTCAAAAGGCTCGACTCTAAATGCTTTGAAATTTTCAAAAATATATTTTGTAATTGCAGACCACAGTTTTCAGATTTAATGTTCTGTATGTATTGTGTTCATTGTTTCTATTTGTGTCAGTTTTTTATACATTTGTCTGAGTTCTGAAACTTTGCACTATCCTTGGATCCCTAGTTTCTCTACTGCTCTTCTCCAAGCTAGTTTATTGAGATACAGGTAACAAAATCAGTTTGTTGTACAACTTAGGCCTATCACGTTCCACTCAGCGATAGTGTTGTTTTTTCCTGTTTCGCCGATTTTTACTTGCTATAAGTCAGTACCAAAGTGCGTTATTTATTCACTTGTTATCAGCTAAATGTGTGTAATCGATTCATAATTACAAAGGATTTTCAATAAAACGACTCAAATAAACCTCTCTTGCAAATATAGCATGTATGTATGTCTTTGAAACATTTTTAGCTAGTATACACTTGTGCGACTTGCATCCAGTATCATTTCAAACATGACAGGGCCCCACAGCAGCTCAGATTTCATTCGGCATCGAGGTCTTACGATGTGAGAACATGATATCTCACCACAGAAGAGATTGCGTTCCCACGTTTTCACTGGAACCCTTTGGGACGCATTCGGAACGCAAATGGAGCGCGTTTGGAACGCAAATGGAACGCAGTGTTAAATTATTTCTGAGCAGTATTGTAAGCTGCAAGTTTTTTTTTGTTATAGCATATGAGAAGTAATTTAAGGGGGTCCGCTACTAAATAATTTCCAAATTTATCAATTTTCAAAATTTGCAGAAGATATTTTTCATGACGTTCTATACGCATTCCCAGAGTTTGAAGCACACAAAATGTTTATTAACGGAGAAATTGAGAAAAATGTATATCTTGCATGATTTTACCCTGAACAAAAGGGAGCCTTTCATTGGCTTTGTTGAGCATTTTATTGTTCTGATGCATTGTTTTGTTAAAGTTATTAATATATGCAAAAGAAACATTAAGCTATTTTCTTTGGCTGTTGAAAAGGACAATTTTCCACATTTCAAACACAACTCAGCTGATACTAAATATTTAAATGTGAAACTTTCTGATAACGCAGTAACATCTCTTCGCTAGGAGATAAACCTAAAATAAGCGATCTTTTCTATAATTTAACCAAGATATTGCAATATTGAATGCACAGTTTAAACATTCAAAAATATAATTGTTGATTTCAGAGGTGCTTTTTGCATTGTTATGGAATAGTTTAGGTTCACTTTCTAGACATTGTCTTTGGTAATAAACAAAAATTTGTTTCAAGTTTCTATCATCTATATTTCTTTCAAAATCATGCATACAAAATTGCTTAAATTTAAAGCTTAGAAGACACTCTATTTCGGTAACTATGACAACGTTAATACTTAACATCACATTTTTCAGGTCAGAGAAGGAGACTTAACAATATAGTTAAACTATAGTCTGATAGCATCAAAAACGAAAAAAAAATTTTTTTAGTAATGGACCCTAACTTCATTTGTTAAATGTTGCATGATTATATTGCTTTCGTAAATTTAATTACGAAATTTCAAACGATTTTTTTTTCGGAAAATTCAGCATTTTTTTTCAAAATTTCAGAGTCAAAATTTTAATAAAAAGTACGCGAGGATGTCTCTGGACCACCCTACTTATGCGTGGTTTTGGAGTTGTGCATCAGTCAGCCCGCATGCTGGATCCGCCCCTGTGTTAACATTGATTTTAACTACAGTTCCCATTTGACCATTTATAAGTTGATCTTGTATGTTGATATTTGTAGTGAGCATTATTCTCGTGCCTTCTTTCACCCCAACCTCATAATCAAGGCCATGTTTTCAGATCGTTTTCGAGTCGAAACTTTATCAATATCTTGTTTATTCACATGCTTTGGATACTGATCTTTTGCTTTGAGAATATATAATGTCCTTGGATTGCATTTTCAGCCTAAATATGTAGTGCATCAAATGGATAGTTAGGATCAGATGGTTTAATACATCTTGACTGAGTAACTTTAATATCATCTTTTGTATGGGTAGCTGTTCTTATTCTGTTGAGTAATTCAGTAAATGCTTTATCATTTTTTTGTCTCATAATTTCTGTAAGTTCTATCATTCTAAAAACACCCCATGGATGACAAAGATTTTGAGATTGAATTTTGTAAGTGTCAAAAACTGCTTTCTTCTTGATTGGAGGAAGTGGGTATAGATCACCAACAGCTACTATGCTTAGTCCTGCAAATAAAGTAGTAGAGGAGGTGCCAAAAATATCCTTTAGTCGTTGGTGGATGTGTAATAGAGTTGTGTTCCCAACCATAGAAATTTCATCTACGATAATCAGTTAAAGAAATGTGGTCAGACATCATTTAAGTTTTCGGCCGCCAGAGATTGGAATTCACTGCCAAAGGATATACGAGATCAAAAGACACTTGTACAGTTTAAACGTAAACTGTTTGAATATTTTTTGGATGAGGACGCCAGCACACACGTTTGTAGTTTATAGTTTTCAATTATTTGACCTTAATCTATTTTTTACCTAATACATTATTCTCTAAATCTTTTACATAATTGTATTTTTATTATTATTATTATTATTAAGATCTTTTAGAGAAAGCCTGTATTGTATTTTCCTCTGGTCAGACATGGCAGGAAGGTAATCATCTGTTTCTGTAGGAATAGCAAGTCCTGTAGTTACTGTGGTTCCATCAATAGTACAGTTGGCAACTCAAGATTACAAGGCGGATGTCTGAAAGTTTTTACTGCTGTATGGTATATTGTTTTAATCAAGTGACTTTTGCCTGCACCACCACCTCCAGTAAGAAAAAGACAAATTGGATCTACTTGAACGGGTTTTAAGCTTTTCATATTTTTCATCAATTTCCTGCACCACAAGAAAGTACTATATTGTATGCATATCGTTGTTCTGGGTTCAGGGATCTAACTGATTGGTGTAATTCATCATCAGTAATTTCAGATGATTGGTTGTGATAACTAATGATTCCCATGGAAGGTTCATTTGATTGCACAGGGTCAAGATTTGAAGGTTGTTGTTCATTGAATATTTTGTTAGGGTCTTGATCATTTGGTAATTCCTCTTGTAGATCTGCATTTTCCTGATCATTTACAGAATCATATGAATGAATGTTTTTTCCTGGATTATTTTTGACACATTCAAGTGCTTCAGTTATAGCATCAGCATCTGGTTCAAATATTGCTCTGTTTTGTTCAATGATATTTTGTACCTCAGAGTCACAGAATTTGGACACATATGTTTGATCAGAACCTAAGAGCTCTGTTTCATCTCTCCATGGTAAGTACAACATGAGTAAGTGATAAAAATATAATTCTGGTTCTTTGCTTTTATTTGGTGTATGATATCTTACAACAGCATTAATCTTTCTACATTTCATGTACTCATTCCTTCCCATGAGTTTAATTTTAGGAGGAAGACAAGTTTCTTTTGCATCTTCATTGAAATGCTGTGACTCAAGTAATTTATCATTTAAAATGTCAGGTTGTGAATCTCTTGTGTCAACATCATTTGTTCTGTAGTCCTTGAAACTGAATACAGCAAACTTTGCAAGGCATAGTTGATCAACAGAAGGAATTCCGTTCGGTCTTAGATTATAATGCTCAATTATGTTAGATTTGTATATATCAGTGCTGTCATTATCAAGTTCATCTAGCTTGTTTTGAGTTTTGGTTACAAGTACCCTTTTGTCTGGTAAATCTGTGCTGACTAAGACCGTTTTGGGAAATATTTTTCTCAACCATAATTCAGGCACACATCTGTACATACATTCCAGACAGCTAACCTCTCTTGTAGAGAGGAAAGCAGCTCCAATTTTTTTCAATCCATCTCTGATATTCATATTAGAGGATCTAGCTTCCTTTGCTGCATTAGCAATAGCCTGAGAACATTCGGTTTCATCTTTTGTGAAGTAGGAGCATACATATGTTATACATTTGTAGTGATTAAATACAGGTTGTAAATCAACATTTGCTGCAAATCCTTCAATACCAGCAACAAAGTAATTATCAACCTCGTACCCAGGGTCCCTGTGTTTAATGTCGTGTACGCGTGAGGGACCCTGGCAAACTCTGATGACGTCACAAATCTTGCAGATTATGCAATTTGCAACTTTATGTTCAGGGGGGCGATGGCCATTGTTGGGAAGGGCAAACAACTTTGCAATCTTGAAGCAAATAAATTCATATTAAATAGTACATAAAAGATATCTAAACACGATTATTCATATAATTTTGTTTACCCAGTGGCAGCAGGAGTCCAAACGAAGCAAAGGTGAAAATTATATGAATCAAATTTTACAATCAAAGTGGCGATAATTTTGTGCACGTTCATAATGATATAATGTATGAGATCTAAAGTGCAGTTAATATCGATTCTTGTTGGATAAAAGGACAATTTTAAGAACCTGACAGAATTCAATTTATAAGTTTCATGTATTTCAAATTGGCATGAGTTCAGTGTAAAAATTGTGTTAATATTAAAAATTGCTGTGAATTCAATCTAAAAATTGTATGTATTTAAAATTTCTAATTTTGTCATTCCATGTCTATGTAAATATATCTTGGAATTTTTCAGTTTGGCATGTAGAGATTTTAAATATTTAATTCATGATCATAAAACTATGATGTTTGTACAGTTATGTGTCAGCAAAATCCTGATATAGTTACTTAACATGTTAATAGGATTGGCAGCAATTAAACTTGCCAGTTGTTTCAACCCCCCTTTCCATCACAGATCAGCAGAAGTGTATATGTTCATTGTAGTGGATTGCACGAGTCGGTATAAGCCTCTGCTCCCCCACCATAAGGGGGATTAGGAATCATTTGGTTTCTTATTGATCTAATTCACCAATGAGAAGACAAGGAGCTGACTAATCCCAACTAATCCTGCAAAAGCCTACATTGGGGGAAGAGTTTTACAATGTCTAATATACATATTAGACCAATTGTAGATTTATACACATGCATGCTTTGCCATTTAACAGCTGATCAATGCAGCTTAGCATGGTATGAAGTTTTCATTCCAAATATTCTGCAACTGCACATTCTAAGGTAGATAACACTCTTTACTACCTTGGATTATTTGGTAACCTGGCAGTCAGAGTTTGCCAGGGTCCCTCACGCGTACACGACATTAAACACAGGGACCCTGGGTACGAGGTTGAGTAATTATTAATAAAACAGCTGTCCACTGGTCGTTTGAGATGTAAGTCAAAATCAGAATCTGCCGAAATCGACAGAGCCCAGTAATACTCGTCTTTTGTAACACCAACTGAATCCAATATATCATTTTCACTGACAGTAGCATCATAGTTGTCTTTTGATGGATTTAACAGTTCATCAATTTTTTGTTCAACTTTGGTCAGGATTTCTTTACGTCTACTTAATAAGTTGCTTTTAATCTCTGGATCGATATTCTTATCAAGAGCTTCAGCTACAATAGTTTGGTTTGTAAAAAATTGTCCAAAATTTAAATGGCATGGAATGTTTTTGTATTTTCTGCAGGTTTTTGAGTGGTTATGTCTGTGATAGGTTTTGACTAACTGGTGCAATTCTGATTCATCTTTTTCACTGGGAAGGTTAGCTCGCACTTCATATATGAATTTTCCAGTAGGGTGGCATACCAGGAATCTGTCTCAAAAATAAGTATGCTTGATCTTGACAAACCATGCTTTTCAGTTTGTTTACATCTGATTTTATCTGGGATGCAGTAATAGGTTGTTTTGTATCTTTTTTAAAGCAATGTTAATACTATCAGCAACCTTTTGTTCAAGTACAAATTGTGCAAAAAATAGATATTCTGAATTTGTTGCAAATCTCCCACTGTAATGCAGAAGGCGGGCATTGAAGTATTTCACAGGTGATAATTTAATCTTTCTTTCGTCAGTGTAACCAAAGCGTCCTTTAGGAAATAATACTGGGATTGCAAGCTGTTCACATTTCTTGTCAGTCATTATGGATGCAGGGTGTCTATTTTCACCAGGAGCAATGTCGTATATTTCATTACCTAATGAACCACTCGGTTGTAATGTAACAGAATAGTCTGCTAACACTCATTGCAAACAAGTTTCATTCGTTGCTTGTCCATGTGTATTCAAAGGATCTTCATTTTCTTCTATCTCTTCATTTTCTTCAATCTCGATATGGTGATTTGGTGGCAATTTTGCATGAGATGTACTGGAGTCTGTCAATGTATCATCTTGTTCCAAGTTTTTAAGATTCTCATCGATGTTACTTATATCAGTTATAACATTGCTGTACAACGGATTATTTTGCACTAACCAATTCAATGCATTTTCAGCTAGTTCAGGAGGAACTGCTTGAAAATAGACATGACCTCTGAATTCAAGTTTACATTTAAGTTTCAACATTATTATACCGGACCTTTCAGGTGGTTGTGGTAATACTTTACATGTCTGATGGTTACAAACAGTACATATATAATAAGGACCTTCTCTTATTCTACTTTGAAACTTCGATATCCAGTAGTCTAAATTAACATCATCTAAACTAGATTTACACTTCTTAATATGTTTTTTGATTTTTTTAGCTTTTCGAGGTGAATTGATAACATGATATTTACGTTTCATGTTTGCTCTGTTTTTCTCACGATAGGCTTGTTTCTTACTCAAATCCATTGCATTGTAAGCCATTGCTTGCCTTTGAAGAAAAATCTTTTTTTCTGAAAGTTCCATCTCTTCGTATTTAAATTGCAAATTTTCAGGAAGACTTTGTTTATGGACAGGATCCATTTCTTTGTATTTTAAGTGTAAATTTTCAAGAAGACTTTCCTTCTTGATACAATCCATTTCATTGTATTTCAACTGTACATTTTCAAGAAAATTTTGCTTACTCGTAGAGTCCATTTGGTCATACTTTAGTTCTAACTTTTTAAAGAGAGCTCCCTTTTTTGTTGAGTTCATTTCTTTGTATTTCAGTTTATGCTTTTTGACTAGAGCTTGCTTTTTGACAAGGCTCATAGACTTATAAGCATTCCTCCTATTTTCAGGTACCATGTTTTGTTGATCATTTGACTTCTGTTTTCGAAGGACTCTTTGTCTTTCTTACTTTGGAAGTACGGATGGAATTGACAAAAATTGAAGCATATATTCAACATCATCAAGATCAGGTTCATTTAAGTTCAGTATATCACATAATCTACCGACAACGGAATGCAAGTCTGGTAGTGGTTTGAATAAATTTAGTTCACGAGTTTCATCAGGTGATGCAAGAAAATATTTTGTCCTTTTGTATTTCTTCTTAACAGACATTTTATTCTCGATTATACAAGCTAAAGCATAATTTCCCAACCGTATCAAAAATCCTGTATTGTGCACAGTGTTAACAAAGATTAATTCTGCTAAGGCTAACTTACGGACTTCCGAACTGAGACACAGTGTTCCCTTGTGTCTAGATGTATAAGTAATTTTAATTATGGAATTCGTATGCTTTCTGGCAAATTAATTGACAGTATACTTTCATTAAGATTTTCATCAAACAATTCTATAGCATGTTCAACAATAGCATTTTCTGTCTGACAACTCCAATAATTACAACTACTAATTGTGAAGAAACATATACCATAAATAAAGATAAAGTATCTTCGTGTATTAAAAATTGAGTTGTCATTCAATTTTTCTTGTGCAACTGGGCGATGTGAACTCTCGTGACTTTTTGAGCTGGCATTGTAAATAACATTAGTATCGACATTTTCTGTCAGAGCACTGCAAGCATTATGTATTCTAACATCTTTGATTTCGTATATAAAATCAGGCCTGTACAAAAATTTAAAATACTCTATCAAATTGTTAACTGAATCAAGTTCTAATAAAACACATGTTCCATAGGCATGTGGCATACCAAAGGAATCTCTAGTGTGAGAATCAAATACTTTTACTAGACTATTGGACTGAATAAAGATAGATACAGTGTTGTATTCAATAGTTATAAGATACGAATGAAATGCTTGTTGTAAGGTAGAATCCAAAGGCATGACAAATGGCACACTTTCATTCATAACTGGTAAATGAAGGTTACTAGTGTAACTTTGACTGCACTCAGTTGAATAATTATAGTCTTCAACCGAAACCATTGTTGGCAGTTCTTTAAGTGATAAATACATTTGTCTTGTAATCTTGATAGGGTGGAATATAATTGATTTCCAAGGTTCATTATGTTAACTAAATCACCCGAGTCACATATTAAATTGTTGTGATACAAATAAATGAGGGAACGTAAACTCATAAGGTACACATTGATGACCAGCATTCTCCCCAAATATATCAGTATTACCTTGACTATAAGGAGCATGGATAGTTTTAGCAAGATTATTAAAAGGTCCTGGATTTGTTTCAATGTCTCCAGACAGAATAACTTTGTAAAAATTTACCATGTGGTTGTGGTTTAAATCCTTGAATCTAGGCTTTACTACCACATTGTTGTGAAATTGGTGCCTCTTTTTCTTACCAACTTTACAATTAATTGGAGGTGTCTTTCAATTCAGTTTTGTTTTAATGAACTGATCAAAACATTTGCAACTTAAAACTCTCTAGCACTCTTGACTGAAAGCTTGGGTGTAGCGATAAACACAAGATGAATTTGGTATATTTCTTTTTATTTTCTTTCGAAAAGCTTTCCTTAACTTTCTACTCTTCGTCAACACGCGACAAATTTTCTTAGCTGTCGTTCACGCTGATGATGTTGGCAACATAACCAGTTACTGTGTTGATAATTTCCAATGAAAAATAACTGATTTTGAGGATTTTTATCACATATGAATTTTACATAACATGATCTGAAACTACCAGCACTACTGGTACATTTTTGAAAACATTTGGTATTACAAATGCTCTTGTTATTGGTACAATTTGATGTTATGCTTTTGGCATTCCTTGATTTAATTTTACCATTTAAATGTCTAACCTTGCAATTAACATATTTGTGTTCAATTAAAGTAGCATTAATAGCATTAAAAGTTAAGTTGGCATTCACGGTGTTCAAAGCAAGGTTAACTTTCATAGTATTCAAATTTAAGTTGGCATTTAAAGTTATGTTGGCATTCAGTGTTAAGTTGAAATTCAGTGTTAAGTTGGCATTCATTGGAATCCTGTCATAATCCAGCATCATAATCTAGAAGAGACAAAATAATTGTTATTAGTTATTATTCCGAGATCTAGAGAGTAAAAACCTACAACTATTTTTAGGTTTTTGCCCAATATTTGCAACAACTTTGTAATCAGGGTTTCATTTTACACTCCACCCCACTTGAAGGAAACCCTGGTATCGGCTGCTCATGTGAACAACTAGATTTTAGCAGATTAGCTTCTTTGATATTGGAAAGAGACTAGCTTCTTTGATATCGGAAAGAAGTTACCCAGCAGTTGTTTTATTGCTGTATGCTACCAGTGTCCCCATGTTGCTGCCTTATTACTTCAGAAGCATTATTTGTTCCAGCATATTCCATACAAATTTTAAATGGCACATGTTTAAGAATGAAAATCTGATTGACAATTTGATTTAATTGAGAATTTGAATCCCGAAGGATGTCAAATAGAACTTTTAGTTAATACGAATTCTAATTTACTTTTATTCACAAGAATTAATGTTTTGTGCAATTTTTATTTTTAAAACTAAACTTGTGCAAGGCACATGTTGCTATTGTTACTAACATGTTACCACAGAGCAGCTGCGTATTTGTATGAAGACAATGCATTTTCTGACAGAGAAACAGAAATATTCCACAAAGAAGTTTGATTTTCATTGCATAATGAAAATGGCCATGTACCATATAAATCTGGCTTTTGGACCCTCTTGTCCCTAACTATTCAGTTTTCACATCCAAAGAACTTATGCCACCTTGAGTTTTAACCAACACCCATTTTGGAAAGCAAACACATGTGTTTTGCATACTTGATAATTATACAGTTATATGACTACTGATCCAGAATTTGACTTAATATAATGCATGAGTCATACAGGATTGATAGGGGGATAGAAACAATAGATTTTCACAATTGATAGTTGTTTAAATTGTTGTGCATTTATGAATAGGCAATTTTGTATTTGTTATTTGACAGCATGTGTTTCATACTTACAGTTGATATGTACTCTTGTTATTAACATAGAACATACACTACAAACAACTTTTTTACCAGTGTTTAACCCAGGTCAGGGCATTTTTTGACATTTGGAACCTTTTACCAGTCCCTACGACGTGGGGCTTTTGAGAACATTTGAAAAACAAGGTCAAGTTCTAACCCCACTCACAGAGTTTACATTATGACTCATGCATAAAGCAGATTCAGAATACCAAAGCAGGGTGTTAGCTGGAAAACCAAAGTTAAGTCCGTTTTTGGTAAATTAGGAAAATGCTGTTTTTATTTACAGTATTTTCTTTATAATATAGATAATGATAAAAGTAAACAAAGATATACACAGTCAAATTCATCTCATAAAATAGAAACTTCCTATTTCTGATTGGGAAAGTTCTTTAGTTATCTCAATTGGGAAGAGTTTGTCTAGCTAACGCCCTGCAAAGCCATTTTGGAAAGCAAACACACATATAATTTTCCATAGTTGATAATTACAGTTATATCACTAACAATCTAACATCCAGACTTCAAATTAATAACCTTGCCAGTGTTCGTAGTGCAGTCAAAACCACGCAAAGATACAGGTTCTTTTATTGCTTGAAATGATGAAAACATAATTCGAGGCTCACAGAGAAAGGCATTCTGCATCCGTCAGGATTCTCATTTATAAAGGACCTTATTAACTCGATAACTAATTCTTTAATCTACCAGTTCAAGTGAAAGATCCTATATCCTCGAGTGCTATTTCAAAATTTGTTTGAGCCAGGCTATAATTAAAATAAACTCAAAAAGAACACCATGAACTAAACATGCAGTGTCTCAACACATGCTTTTAACAGGTAACCTTTTATTTAATATATAGAGAGCATACAGTTCAAGCTGGGTGCACACTAGGTGATTTTAATAGTCGTCCGATTTTTGTCGACTGGCTAATGATCGTTGCATGTGCGGTAGCAATATTAGTGGGCCGATTTTAATATTAAAATTGGCCGACATAATTTGTCCTGAAACTCTTAAAATAAATCATTATCAATTACCTTAGCGGCTGACCTTGACGCTGAGAAATTTTTCAACTCCATATTTATTTATAGTCATATAAAACACCACCGAGAGAAATCAGAGCATTCGAGTAACGCAGAGTCGCAGAAGAAAATATGCAAGCAAGCAAATTCTCATATTTTCAATATCATGTCAATGCGTCTAGATGTTCCCAGATGTCCCCTAATGAAACCTAATGTACATATGCATAAAACTACGGCATTAACCTAACTTCTTGATGATGAAATTAATATCCTTCTTGTTGCTGTTTTTGTTTAAAAGCGTTTTGTAAAGATTAATCAGTACAGAGTGGGTTGTATCAGACTGGTTGTATTCCCAGGCTATGTGGGATTTTTAGTGGGATTGGGCAAGATTGGGTGAGGTGTAGAAATCTTAAGTGGAAACACAACGGAATATGACGGAAACGCGCCGCGATGTTATTCGACTTTATCGCTGCTTGGCGAAACGATGGTTGTGTAATCTGTCCTAATTTGTCGTTATAAAACTTTTCGAATGCCAATTTTTGGACGTGGAACCTTGTTGAAGTTTAGATGTTTCCGTATCCGAGTTAAAATATGTATTTTGTAGCGGTATTCTGCTTGAAAGTCAGTTTAAAAGATGTGTAGTTATAGGCTCTCTCGCATGGGTTCAGCAGTATCACCCATGAGCGCAGCGCCAACTTGAAAAAAAATTAAAGAGAAAAAGAAATTTGAGATCTGAGGAAAAAGGGATCCGAGGATAGTGCAAAGTTTCTAAAAAGACATTTGACACTAATATTACATTTTTCAATTAAAAAATTAAGGGAACATTGTTTCTAGCTTTGCAATTCACTTCTTCAAATGGTTTGGTCTATGAACTATTCTGCCATAAAAAACCAAGTAGTTTAGCACCTTATGATTGCAGAACTATACAAGTCATTATTTAAATAATATATTTCCCCATATCATACAGATATGACAAGG
Organism: Muricea muricata; assembly: GCA_963855995.1. Taxonomy (NCBI): domain Eukaryota; kingdom Metazoa; phylum Cnidaria; class Anthozoa; order Malacalcyonacea; family Plexauridae; genus Muricea; species Muricea muricata. The sequence goes on along the minus strand of OY979716.1, from coordinate 85,429,673 downwards.
CTTAATTTAGGTATAGGAATGTCTTTCTTCGAGTATATAGCTATTATATAAAACTGACACCATAACCATCGCATTTACAGTATAGGTGTGCTTGGTTAAGTCAGGAATGTTCTTTAGGCAGGATAACTGAAGACATTTGTGGTTATACAAGAAGTTCGTATACTGTGTTGTCACATTGACTGTAATTTTTGAAAGCACCAGTTGCACCATTGTCTTTATTGATATGAGAAATCATGTGAAATTCTTCTTCGATCATGTGTTTAACAAACGTAGAAATGTCCATTCCATTTTTTGGAGTTAAGACCTCGTACAGTATATATGTTTGCTCTACCAGTACGAACAATTGTAATTTTCTGACTTCCTTTCTTTTTAAACTTTTGAGTCTTCTTAATAGCACGACATGGCTTTACAAATTGCCACATGTTTACATTTGTTGGTTTCTGACTGACATATTTACGGAATCTAGTAGAGCAAATTGTGCCAAGACGATGATTTAGGAATATACTGCTTTATGAACCTTTTTATTTTTCGCCTTCTTGTTTTATTTCAACCTCGTACCCAGGCTCTTTACCTACGCCCGGCGCTGCAGAAAAGACCCTGGTCGTAGCTGGTCACGTGAACCCCCAGATTTTGGGGGTAAATCGAATTAGCGCGTTTTTGCTACAAAGGGAGGAGTGATAAAAAACCAGATAGAGGAGCGTACGCGTTTCTCGTGTTTTAGAATTACAACATTTGTTAAATAAAAATAGTTTTCAGCAAGAAATTGGGAGAAAGTTGTATTTTTGCTGTTGTGATTTCTTTCTGTGCATGAAATGCGTATTGGGTTACACCTAGAGCACAAATGTGGATCAGATTTCATCTTGTCATACATCGCAGCAATTATGTCGAGGAGAAAATACTTCTATAATCTTTGGATTCGTGTTGTTGGCGTTTGCAGTTTATTTTTTAAACTATATACGATAAGAGATACTAAAGGACGCCGAGCCGGGATTGTTAGTGCGAAATACAGAGAAACAAGAACCGCGCAAAACGACGGCAAAATGTGTAAACAATGTTCCGAGTTGACTGAGACGTATCGTGATGAGGAAATACATCCACATTATGTTTGCTATAACGACGACAAGAATAATTCAAAGACTCGTCTATACGCGTATATTTAACAATACAATCCCCAAATTGATCCGATATGGCTGCTAGTATGCCCTGCATCTGTGACACATGTAATACACGTAAAACCTTAGACAATACAAAGCATATAATATATACTGATTTTGATAGATATCCTTTTATATAGAGGATTATTTACTGTTCTTGAACATTATTAAAAGAAGTATATGTCCAGAAGTAATGAGTTTTTAAACATGTTGCGAAAAATTAGTGTATAATGTATGTTTAATATATTGTAATTGTTTTTGTATTTATAATGTAATATTTCTGTGCATATTGTTAAGGCCCTGTTTAGGGTAGGCATGCAAGTCGCTGCTTTTATTTTAAAGATACAGAATATGTTGTTTCTTACAAACAATGCTGTGTCCCTCTTTTGACATCTGATTATTATTTTTCCCTCACATGTATGAGCTGTCGCAATTACGACAAATTTTATGTCGCCAATTTAAAATTTTCCCTAACAGGGCCTTACAATTTCTTACTTCATATGTATGCATTGCTGTTATTATAATACAGATATTGTATATAATATAACAATGAACAATGTGCAAATTTCTGTTGCAAAAGGAGATATTTCACTGCATGGGGCTGATGTTGGACATTCACCTTTTTCGTATTAAATTAAATTTTGTAGAAATTCTTCTGTATCTCTCTCTTTTACATCCCAGTATTCAAGTTGGGCTGTGAACATTGAAGATAAGTAACCCAGTAGTTATTGCAAAGCTGTTTTACATGGTTTTTGCGTGACTAAGAGTTACATAAAGTCAAAATGTTTATAAATTCGCTTATCTATTGTGCCCTGAGCAACACTGACATTTTGAAGTTCGCAGATGCTTTGCGTTACAGGTGCACTGCATTATACTTGCATCGGTGCAAACGTTAACATTCTAATGGAATGTTCAGAGGTTATGTAATATTTTAGGCATAAATTGTATATGTATCAGCGAATAAAGCAATTATGAGAGCCTGTTTTAATGCCTTTTAAAATAAACACGACAACGAAACACCTATAAACTTAGGATAGCTTGACAGTTGCCAACACCCAACATAGTTTACTTATCGACACTAGTGCTTTCGGAATTCAAACGCTAACAATAATAAATGAAATGAAACACACAAAATAGACAAAAATCGATAATTTTAGATTAAAAAGTTTATATTGTCGTTCATAGCAATCAAATCTCACTCCTTGCATTTAAAATGTATCACTTGCATGTGGAAGCATGTAATTTGATACTTTCCCCACCCTATAAAGTAACGGATTTTTTAAAGAGTCACGTGACCAGCTCCGACCAGGGTCTTTTCCGCAGCGCCGGGCGTAGGTAAAGAGCCTGGGTACGAGGTTGGTTTTATTTTTGCTCATTAAATGAACTAACTTTTTCATGAGAATTCTAGAGGGTTCATGATCACACCTCTTAGCATGTATAAAATGTTTAGTTATACATTGCGATCTAATATTTGCATAGATATTATGGCTATCTGGTGATGGAATAGGGTTAGTGTGTTTTTCTAAACGATTGTCATAATATATATGTTGCTATAAAATTACAAGTCTCATTGACCTTTGATATATTCCCAAGGTCACCTTGAGCATCATGAGTTTCTATAATTTTTTCCAATATGCGTAATTCTTTCACATATAAAGTTCTCATCATTGTAAATAAGCTTTTATAGTTCCTCATATTTGTTACTAGTTTCTCATAAATTCTCAATAGTTTCTCTCTCAATTGAATATGATTTTGCACTGCTGTGCTAGACACGTGAACAAGGTCCATATCGATAACACGTTTGCTTTGTGAAACCGTATCTCAGGTCCAGTATAAGCTATTTGCACCAAATAAACACCAGATTAAATGCCCTTTCAAAATAGCTTTCAATTTAGACGTTTCTTTGTAATTTTACTATGCATAGCGGGGTTATTACAAAAGCGGCTTTTTCCTTTAAAAGGCAGCAAACTTCACAATTTAAAGTCAATTAGTATGCAAATATTATATATCTGAATATCTCAGCCGAAATAGTACATATACTTTTCAAAATAACACCAAAAATATCGCTGCATTTTTTCTACATCTGCAAAAATCCATGCCATCCCTCATTGTATCTTTCTTAAAATACCACTGAATGAATCGCTACCGTTTTCCCCGAGATATTTACCGCATTTGAGCAAAAAATATTCAATATTGAAGACACTACAGCGAATTGCAGCGAATACATGAACATAGTACAAATGTCTAGCGCTTTGTTGCACCGTCGAACAATAGCCGCTGACCAGTGCTGAAGTAACTTGGTCTTACAGCTTGAAGATATTAATATCCCAATCAACATGCATCAATGAACGTAAATACAAAAATATATTCGATTGAAACGTATGTTTATACTAATTCATTACGGTAGCCTGTGGGCCACTGAATACTTGATTTCCACTTCGCTCCTAGTATTCACCATTACGAAGCGCTAAATCCACAGCAAACACGCCATTTAACCGTGCTTTGGTTCTAAAGAAGGACGAATTGGGTGTTCCGGAGGAAAGAATTTAAAAATTCTGCATGGAAAATATTGTTTACAACAATTTGATGTGAATTTGTTTCTTTTTTTCCCAATCTTACAGGCTTGGACAACAACCACATATAAGTCCGTGGGTATCGTAGTATTAATTCATACTGTTTCAAAATTTTGAAAAATGCTTACTGCAAACATTTTGAAGTAAAAGACAAAATATGCGTGTATTACCGCTCCCCCCCGGAAAGTTTACACTATGACTGATTGACTCACTGACTGATGTGAATTTTCGCCACTCATCACAATACTGCAAAGTTTCTTTGAAACTTTGCACTAAAAAGAAAAAAAACAAACAGAAACGGGGCAAATTTAAAACTCTGCCTTGCCTACTGCAGATGGAGTAATTAGTTGATTTTGGGAGGGAAATTATTTGCATAATAATGGAGGTTAGGGTATTTAAGAGGGGATAGTTTAACTAGATACACAACCACATCAGTTTGTAACTGCCAACTTATCGTGTTTAAATAAATGCTATTACTATTATTATTTCAGGTCTAAAAACTCTATTAACTTGCCTATTTGCTCTCTGAAGGTTGTACAGATGAATGCCAGGTAATCTGTACAATGTCATTTTGTAAAAAGCCTACACATATTTACCCGCAGGATAGCGATTTGAACGGTCTCAGGAGACTGTATAACTTTATCCGTCGCAGCGCTGGAATTTAACCTGTGAATAGCGCTACACAGGCTTCATACAACACAATTTCTCAAGCGTTTAAATTTTATACCATAATTAGTGACTTAGGTGGATAGTGACTTAAAACACCTTTGATACAACTGTCCCCTGGATTGAAGAAGTGGTGGGACACAGTTGATAAAATCACTGGTAGGAAGACAAATCATACCAATATAAACATTTATCCAAATGTTATAAATAGTTATTTCCAGACAATAAACAGTGATGATAATTATACACCTCCCAAACTCGTTCCTATACCCATTGAGACTAGAATACCAAATCTTGATGTGTCTATTGTTGAATGGTTTTTAGAAAAACAAAAGAAAACTGTACAGACTTATCTTCAGGGGGCATACCGTCTAAATACAATTGTATTGATTGTATTGCATTGTCACGTTTGTGCAGGTCATCTGGTCAGAAGCCAGGTCTAAGACCTTTACCCATTTTAGCGATGTTAGTTGGTTGGTTTTGTTTACACCCAATCCAGGGCAATCCAACAATTCTATATCTTCAAGCTTTTTACATTCTGGTGCGCTTGTACACAAAATAAGAACCACCAAAAAAAGGCCAGACGAAGCATATTTTATTGTTGTGGAGAGTGTTTGGCTCATATGTATAGGAAGCCTTTATAAGAAACCATAGTTGTAATGCTATGCATAATTGTGAGAAAATAGGTTGTTTAAGGAGAAACTTTGGATTTATTTTAAGCAATCTACCTTTTCAAAATTATACATACCCCAGAGTTTCTTCTTAAACAACCTATTCTCACAATTATGCATAGCTTTACAACTATGGTTTCTTACAAATCAAGGCTTCCCATACATATCATCCAAACACTCTCCACAACAATAAAAGATGCTTTGTCTGGCCTTTTTCTTGGTCATTCCTCTTGAGTACAAGTGCACCAGAATGTAAAAAGCTTAAAGATATAGAATTGTTGGATTGCTCTGAATTGGGTGTAAACAGGGGTGGATTTAGGGGAGGGGTGCACAGGGGTGCGCACCCCTGTTGGCCTTGGTCAACAGGGGTGCAAGGGGGTGCAAAAAATCAGTATTACTATAATCTCAGTAAATGCTCATCATTATAAGATTTCGATATTGGAAAGAGAAAATAAAATATGGTTAAACACCAATCAAAAACACTCAAATATAAACAAAGAAATCGTTTTATATAATATTAAAGGCCACTCGTCGAGGCTTGCCATTGAAAAATAGCCTATTTACAAAAATCAAGCAAGTTGTGCCAGAGGACAGATCATTAGCTAGACTTTACCCAAGTCCGTTTTCTGTATTTCCCAGTGGTATTTTCGATTGAGGGTACGGGGGTGGGGGAAGGAAGGGGAGAAGGGGAAAACGGACTTTTCTAACTTGCAGCGCGCCATTTTTTACCGACCAATATCTAGGTCGGTGGTTCTTAACCAATCATATTTTAAAACACCTAAGTAATGACGTCATGGTATTTATAAACAAATGTGTATTAAATGACTATGCAAAATGACTTCGAGAGCAATTGAATTTGGCTTGAATAAGCTTGGTTTTAAGTCTGTAAGAGAAAATCAAAGGAAAGTAATTGAAGCATATTTGGCTGGAAGAGATGTCCTTATGATTGCTCCAACGGGATCAGGAAAGAGTCTGACTTTTCAAATCAGTCCATATGTAATCGACAACTTTAAACATGGCGACCAACAGGATGTTAGAACAGTTTGTCTTGTCATTGCCCCGTTGGTATCTCTCATGAAAGACCAGGTGTCTTTCCTGCGCAAAAAACAAGTCAATGCCGTGATGATAGGTCCAGAGTCTACGGATGAGGAAAACACTGATGCCAAAGCAGGAAAGTATAACATTATATTTTCAAGTCCAGAAGCGATATTTGAGAGTCACCGTTCAATAATTCTTGCGTTGAAAAACCAAATAGAAGCCGTATTTGTTGATGAAGGGCATTGCATTGTTAAATGGTGAGTGTATCTACTCTTTTATGTAAAAACTAAACAAGTTAAAATCCTTATCTTTAAATTTAATTATCAAAATAGACAGTTTACATTTCATATATTGTATTACTTGTACCTATTAAACAGGGGCTATGGAACGGGCGTGGAAGATGCTTTCAGCAAGGATTACTCTCGAATTGCCGAGTTAAGATCCATTTTGAAAAGAAATATACCATTTATTGTACTAACAGCAACAGCAACACAATCCACCAAGGATTTTATCATTAACAAGTTGGTTATGAGGGACTGTGTTCAGCTAATCACAATTCCTGATAAACAGAACATAAGGTTTTCTGTGTCATGCATCGATATTAATACTCTCTCAGTCGCATTTGGTTGGCTTATCGATGAGCTGAGGACTAAAAAAACAAATGCTGAGAAGGTACTAGTTTTTTGTAGAAAGAAATCTCATGCAAAAGATTTATATGAAACTTTCCATGAAGTCCTTGGGATGCAGAGCTATGTTTTGCCCACTGGAGACGAGCCAATGGACGACAGAACTAGATTATTTGCAATGTATCATAAGAAGACGCACCATTTAATTAAGGATGTTGTGGAGAAAGAATTTTGTAAGGTTGACGGAACAGTACGTGTTGTATTTTGTACAATAGCGTTTGGCATGGGCGTAGATGTTAAAGGTGCTTATATGGTAGTACATTTAGGACCATCTAGTACTATCGATAGTTACATTCAAGAATGCGGCCGTGTTGGTCGAACTAATGAAAGAATGAGCCATGCTATTCTTCTTAAATATTCAGGGTGTACAAGAAGCAAGAATATAGAAAAAACAATGAAGAACTATGTTAACAATACAGAACTTTGTAGGAGATCTTTATTGATGAAACCTTTCTTGGCAAATGGGACCATTTTAAATGACAATGAACTGCCACCAATTGCAGGACATATGTGCTGTGATGTATGTGCTAAAAAATGCATGTGCTTGTGTTCTTGTGCAGGTAAATGTGAGTGCAACATGGCTTGCAACAGTGAATTGTTTTACTCACCATTTGAAGCCTCCAGTATTATGAGTGACAAAGCTACTACGAATGACAAAATGCAAAGTTGTTTTGATGACACAACAAATAGTTTAAGACATACTATGTTTAATGAAGAAATAGTGGCAAATGTTAGAGATGAACTTTTACAATATCGTGCAAGGCTTGCAAATGACATACCTGAGGAACAGCTATTGACTGGGGTTGATATTGCTACTGGATTTTCAAAAGTTCTTATTGAGCAAATTGTCAGTAAAATTTGGAAAATAGAAAGTTTTGACGCACTCAAGAAAATGATAACATTTTTTAATGAGGAGCATGCATTACAGTCTTGGTTTATTATAAGCAATGTGAAAGAACGGTTTCCACTTAATCAAGAAACTGCAAACAACTCTGAAGAATGTGAGTTAGAATGGCATTCATCTTCAACATCTGCCCATACCTCAGATGAGAATTGTTATGACAGTGACAGCTCTGGTATTTGCAGACATAAAATTTATATTGATATAAGTGAAAACGATTCTGACACAGATTAAATCATGGCTTAATTTACAGGTATGTTAAACCTTAAAATTACTGGGTAATTAGTTTATGAACAATTTCAATGTTGGTAAATGTTAAAACACTTAATTACATTGGCAAAGACATAAGTTTATCTTTTATAAAATAATCACAACTTGTAGTAATGTTTCTTTGAAAATCTTTTCAAAGATTTTGAAATCCAACTTCCCAAGTTATGGACATCAATATCTGCAAGCAAATTATACTTCATGTTGGGAAATGCAAAATATTTTCTACCTGGAATAGTTTTGCACAACTTTTCCTGTTGTAAATGATCAACTAATGTCATAATATCATCTTTAGTTGATTTGGTTGCATGTTTTCCTGATGGCTTTCGCACATGGGTAGACTGGTCAAAGGCAGAAAGGATGGCATCTGTAGGTTCTGTGGCTTGACTCACTCTTGCAATACTCTTATCGGTTATTTCCCCCTTGAAGCTGTGAATATCAGCTTTAAACGCTTTGTTATCATGTTCCACATCAAGATCCATTGGAAAGTTGGTATCTACTTTCCCTTGATGGTTAACAAATCTATTCCATGTGAGTGAGTGTGCTAATCTTGGACTCAAAAGACAATTTACTTGTGCTTGCAAGTGCAGAGAAGCTATGGCATACTTTGGGCATTTGCTGACTTTGAAGTATAAACAGAAAAACTTGTAAAGTCTTAAAACCCTTTCCCCATCACGGAGTTTAATAGCATTATTGTGATCCAAACGTAACAACAACAGGACAAGGGTTTGATGTGTGTAATTGTACACCATGTCTTGCTCCTTTGCTTGTTCAGAAGCTGGATTAAATGGGTTAGTATTGTAATTACTGTTTTGTTGCAAACCATGTACTTTCTCTTCATGCTTTCTTAGGGCATTTGGGCGGATATATTTCTTGTTGCAGATTTGGCAACTTAAACTCACCAGTTTCTTTGATTCTGTCTGTACTAGTGGGATGTTGTGAACAACATGCTGTTGTACAAAGCTTTTGATTGACTTCGTTAACATATGTTTTCTTAGCATCTGCATCAATTTGCTGCCCAGTGTAGGTATTCTGTGTTGGCTTGTCATCAACATTTTCCATACCAAAGTGATGTAATGCCCCACAAATTAGGTACGCACTTAGTACTTTGTCCAGAAACTCGCTGCATCCATAATAGTTGCTGTGTGGATCAGCTGTAACATTCTTGGCATCTAGCACATTTCTTGCAGCATATAGGGTGCCTTTATCTCTGCATGAGCTGGTATCATAAAGATGATGCCATATGACCTAAATGTAGTTTTAAAGCATGCTTATATTCAATATCAACTTCCATCCAAACACCACTGCAATGTAATTAATATATGTTTAAATTTTCTAGGTTTCTGGTTTACCTTGAGCCATTCTGCTTGGGTGTGAAAATCCTCAATTTTTGGGATGAAACCCTCAAGTCGTGCCGAAGGGGTTCTTGCATCCTGCATACTGGATTGGGCTTCTTTATGACGCTCAAACGTCAAGTAATCACCCCCACTCAGTACTTTTACTGGCTTGGTATCACTCTCTTCATTGTGTCCAGGTACATAGGGATGGAGCCACTCAATAATATCCAACATGTCATCTTCATGTTGCTCATTTTTTCTCAAAACACCAAGGTGAACCTACAATTTATATACAAATGCATTCGTTACATGGGAAGTGTAGCTAAAATATTTTAGAAATTTAACCCGTTCAAAATAACCTACATTGTATTAACAAATAGTTGTCATTGGCTATTTTAAACTAGAAGTAGGTCAATTTTGTATTGATGAATTCATCACCATAAAATTTTGTTTGACACTTCTTATGCAATAGCAGTAATTTTTACTATTATATAAAAGAAAATTGTTATGATTGAGCAGCTTATGTAAGCAAAATAACAGTTTAGCTTGTATTGTAAATTTATATGGGCACAGCACTTATCAGGGTTAGCTTAATTAATGGATAATATCAAATCATGAGCTGTGATCAAGTTTCCGATTCTGTTTGCTTAACTGTAATACATAATTAATGAATGCATTAATTGAATTGTCATCCTATTATAAAATTCGAAAAATTCTTACATGTTAAAATTTATGAAAAACCTTTGCATCAATCCAAAATGCACAGAAACTTGCTACTGCTTGAATTGTAAGCTATGTTTTAGTTATTGATGATATATATATACCTTCTCTGTTTTCTGTTTGGTATTTTCCATTTGGCCATGTACAATAACTGGTGGAAGGCTCTCTGAGAACCATTGTAATGAGGGTATATATTGACTCCATATATGGCCAATCAGGATTACCAGCTCATCAATTAAAATGATCTGCTCTGTTGCACTTGGAAGGAAAAGTGAAAGGGGTATATTTTCCACATTATTTTTAGCTTGTTTATTTGAAAAGTGATTTGATGGAACTCGATTTTTAAAAGCAACAATCTGGTACATATGATGATCTTTGTTTTTGTTATTCAAAGTCATCTGCCGTGGTAATATGCGCATGTCAACATTGTCTCCTGTAAAGGAATAGCCTGGGTGCATTTCCTTTCTGTGGTTGTTCAGTTCCAGTGACAGCTTCTCAGCTTCTGAATCACTTGCTCTCTCTAGGCTTTTCAGGATAGAATTTTCTTTTGCAACTCCTTTCTCAACTTCCTCTTTCCATACCTTCAGCTTCTTGTCAAATCCTTTACCAGCACTTTCAAACAGTCTATTTGTTGATGCATACCCCATACAGACATACAAGGGTGACAATCGCTTAAAACCAACTTTCTTTAGGCCTCCTTTCTTCAGAATAACTGATTTCAACTTTCTTGTAACATTCATTTCTTCATTGAATATTGCAATCAATTGACATCTAGCATGGGCCCATTTAGAGCTGATTTTGTCTTTAAAACATTTCTACGTTGAGATGGATTTGCTATTGCTGATTTCAAAAATTGCAAAAATCGTGGAGTTCTGATTTCTAACTCCTCATTTACCTTTCCCCACGAAAACTCAGCCAGTTCTTCATGAGAAGATTTCCTCAGCACAGATGGATTCGTTTTTGAACAAAGACTAGTTATTTCTGATGTAGTGCTTTTGCTAACTAGTTGACAAATCTTCTCATTTACATCAGGTGTTGCAAGTACTGCACTTGCAATTGCTGCATTATCTCCCAAGGCCAATTGTCTTCCAACACTTTGACGCTCCTTTCTCAATGGAACTGTTCGGTTTAGGGCTGTTTGGGTATTGAATTACCACCTGGTTAATATAAAGAAATTTATGTTTAACATTTTTTCATGTTTTCTTCATATTATATGAACAGACAGTCTCTCACTAAAAATTGTTCTGCCAGGTTGTACGAATTTTCGTCTGCCACTATTTTCAATCTTACTCACAAAAAAATAAAGAAAAATGTAATTTGCGAAATTCTGTCCTTCAACTACCCAACCCCTAATGCGTTGACTTTTGGGGTAATACGTTCTTTATATATATTTTTGTAAAAAACCAATCGCTCCAGAGTATTGAATGAAATAGCGACTTTACGAAAGAACATGATGATAATTTTGTGTTATGTACTTTTTATTCACTTACCAGAGTAATAAATATGAGGAATAAGTATACAGTATTTCCTTCATGTATTTGAAAAAAATTGTGATACAGCTTTATAAATATAAAAACGAGTAACTACTTTGAATGCTTACGTGAACTGCTGATATATTACAATCGTCTGGCCAAGGTAATGTTTGAGTTTCTTTTTCTGTTCTTGAGAGAGTTGTTTCAGAAATAAACTGGTCTGCGAAGAGACCTCTTGCTACACGTTTTGTGCCGCTTTGTATCTGACTGTCGACCTTCGTGTTGTCGTGACTTTGTCGTGACTTTGTCGTGACTTTGTCGTGGCTTCGAGAAACTAGTTTTGACTGCGACGAATAGAACGTGTCCCTTATATTTAATATCTTTTTTACTAAATTATTGTTCCGCCTGTCACAGTTTCTGCAAACAATATCAGTATTACAACCAGTTTCTTTGTCGATTTGTGCGCCAACAATTATTTCCAAATTTATGCACGCTTTTGTTTTCTCTACACCCGAAAACAACTTTCTACGATAATCCAAATTTTGTACATTTTCTAAGCACACGGCGCAAATTGATGTCTTGCTATTTGGCGAGATAGACGAACGTGTAATGGTTTTTGTAGGAGTCGACTCAGCCATCAATGTAATTATGGAGTAACGCCATATTGGTATGTTTACACATGTGACGTCATATATATTTCGCGCCATTAAATTCAATTTCTTGCAGACGGCACAAGTCGACTTTTCCCACGTTTTGTCATTATTATGCAATACAGCTCCAAAAAGATGCCTCCTAAAAAGTCGACTTGGGGCAAGTCTAATCATTAGCCAGTTTATGTTTATTACTCCTGACAATCATTTTGTTCTGAAATCTGAATATTGAAGTATCTCAGATCATAGTAAATAGAAACTGTGCTCAGATCAGTATCTCACATAATCATTTCAGTACAAGCCCCAGTGAGTAAACGGTCCATAGAGTTTCTTGTTTTATATTAAAAATCCACATTCGTCACCATTTTAACTTTTCAATATTGCATGTACTTCATGTAAGCGTGCTTTACTTGTCCAGTCATTTTGTGGCCAGGCTTACATGAAACTACATTTTTAAGTCAAGCTAAAGCTCATAATTCAATGTTCAAATTGCAGAAAATTGTACTTCCGCGGTTCTAATTTTCAAAATTTTCAGGCGGGAATGCTCCGGACCCCCCTAGAGGCATCACGCCTTCGCCACTTGACTCACCTGGCACCCCCCTAAAAAACACTGCTGGATCCACCCCTGGGTGTAAACAAAACCAACCGACTACCATTGCTAAAATGGGTTAAGGTTTTGGACCTGGCTTCTAACCAGATAACCTGGATAAATGTGACAATACGATACAATCAATACAATCCCAGACCAAGCAACAATAATCAAAATGGGGTAGAATCAAAGCTTGGTAAACTTAGACAGCTGTATTTGTCACTATATATGGTCTAATACGCTTTAAGGCACCAATTGCCAAAGCAATTTTTTTTAAATTTCATCCAGATGTTTTGTCCAAGTAAGGTGGTTATCAATATATACCCCGAGGGATTTAACTGATTCGACCCTATTTATCTCACATTCATTATTTTTAATGGTGGTTATGTGGTTATTGTGGTGGAGTTATTATCTTTTTGCCTAGATCCAATTGTCGTAAACTCTGTTTTAGCAATATTTCGATTCAATATGCCGTTCCAAACGCTACAAAATATCAAGTTTGCATAACTACATCAAGTTGCTTGTTTAGTACAATAAGTAGTGTTGTTGAATACAACAAGTTACTTTGTTGAACATATCAAGCGCGCGTTTTAACTAAATCAAAACGCAAGCTTGTTGCATACATCAAGTTCTTCGCTGATTTTACATCAAGTGATCTCGTTGCATACATCAATTCACGTTTCGTCTTACATCAAGTACGCCATTGAACATATAAATCAAGTTGACTGCATATATTTACATCAAGAACGCTAAGGTCAATAATGATCAACAAAGTTCAAAAATTATGCAAGGGGAGGTTAACTAGCTTTTGAATAACACTTCACAGGGGGGGGCATTGGACAACTGTATAGTGTGTAAACGTGTGATATGGCGGACGCTCACAACAGGTTGTTTGTTCCAAATGTCGAAAACTTTTTTAATGATCTTCTTCAGCTTTTGTACCGGTGTGACGAAAATGATCTGGATGAAGGCGTTGCAGAAATTACATGCAGGCGTTTGGAAGAATACCAACAGACATTACGCGTCATGTACAGCCGGGTAAGAGAATATAGGCCAAACGAAGCTGTACAATTTATAGAAGATTTGGAGCACTTACTTGTTATTGTAAGCCACAAAATCGAACAACTTCAGTTGTTTTATAGCGACAGTTATTTTGAGCACCAAGGCCAAGTGGATAATTCTAATTGTACAGGGTTGAGTGTTGAAATTCGACATGGCAATGTTGGAAGACCACGATAGGAGATCACGCAAGCACAGATCGAACTTCTACACGATGAACTCGGTTTTAGATGGGTTGATATTGCTCGAGTGCTTGGCGTTTCTTCTCAAACCCTGACTCGTCGAAGGCAAGACTTATTAATGCCAATTGGTCATCAGCAAAATTTTTCAAACCTCTCCGATGCAGAACTGGACCAGATTATTAGTGAAATATTAGCTCTCACACCTCAATCTGGTCTACGTCTTGTCCAAGGGGCATTAAGATCAAGGGGATACAGAATACAAAGACGTCGGGTGGCAGAAGCTTTACAGCGCTTAGACCCTGTTACTTAGGCAGTCAAGGGGCATTATTCGACGGACATATTGTGTGCCTGGTCCAAATTCATTATGGTAAGGTTTGCATAGAGAACATTTTTTTGTTTGGTTCTAATATAATATTATCACCTGAACGTAGCTATTAATTTCTCAAACCATTTTTTGGTGAGATTATTTTTGGGTGGTGGATTATAATTTGGGGGAGGGTATATATAGAGATTAGAGTGATTTTGTAGCAAAATGGGAAAGAAGTAGGTTTTAAGTAGTAGCAAAAAGTAGTAGCCGATTTTAAACTGTTAGGCTGTAGAGCTTCCTCATTGACAAATAAAATCATTTTGTGCTAGACAAGAAAAACTAATTTTTGGCCATTGTATCTTTAGTTAATGGTTAAAAGGACACTGTATAATAATTCTATTGAATGGTGATTGTTAATGATTTGTAATTGTTGTCAGGCACATAGATGGTGACCATAAACTCATTCAGCCATATAGAATTGTTATTCATGGGGGCATTGATGGGCATTCACGAATGATAGTCTTTTTACATGCTTCGACGAATAATCGGGCAGATACAGGGTTGCAGCTCTTCACAGAAGCCACAACAACATATAACATTCCCTCCAGGGTGCGAAGTGACCAGGGCTTAGAAAACATTGAAGTAGGAAGGTTTATGATACATACGCGAGGTATAAATAGAGGAAGCATCATCACAGGAAATTCAGTGCACAATCAACGAATTGAACGATTATGGCGCGAGGTTAATCGTGTGGTTGTCAGTAGGTTCTTGAACATTTTTCTGTTCCTAGAAAGTAATGGGGCATTCAATCCTGATGATGAAATGCATCTATACTGTCTTCATGCTGTATACATGCCTTTAATTAACTCAGCTCTGTGAGAGTTGACAGAGCAATGGAACGATCATCCTTTACCCGGCGAGATCAATTACAGCCCAAGGCAATTATGGGTGCAAGGGATGCTTGAATTGAGAAACTCTAATTTAACTGCAGTGAGAGATGTTGTAAATAACGAGCCAGAGATTGAAAACCTTGATGAGTACGGTGTCGAAGAGGAAGGACCTGTTCCGAATTTGTATTCTGAATCAGTACCAGTGCCACACTCATCTATTCACTTATCAGAGGAAAATGACATAATACTTCAGCATGCAATTGCAGCAGTACCTCTCGATGACAATGGAATTTCTGCATATGTTGCAGCATTAAATGTAATTGCTGGAATGCTTCCCACGTAAAAATAACACCAAATTTACAACTAAACAAATGTTTTTTAAACTATGCAAAATGCACACTTATCCAGGGGTGGAAAATGTATTTTTATAAACTATATGAAAATATTTCAAGTTCACATTTATGAAATATTTCTAGGGCATGCAGATAAAAAATGGACTTGTACACCTTGGAGTTCCTGACAATATTTCGTATTTAACAGGCAATTTACTCGTTGAAATGGGTATGACGAAAGCAGAAAAGTGAAATCATTGTCAAATTTATAGCCTTGTTTGAGAGAGGCTAAACACTCGATAACAATATCAATAAAATGCTAGTCAAACAAAATCACCAGGGGCCGGTTGTTCGAAGCCCGTTTAGCGTAAACGGTGGATAACTCAAAATTAAATAACACTCTTACATCACTCGTTAAACAGTTAACTTAAATATTTTGCAGTAAATATGTAGTTGTAAGCATAATCATTCTATTAAGGTTCAAAACTTTTAGTTTGATTGTTGAATGAATCTATAAACTTGGTTTCTATTTTGAGCTTAACCACCGTTTAAGCTAAACGGGCTTCGAACAACCGGCCCCAGATCATCTCATATTTATCGTACAGTATATAAGACCAGTTGACCACAAGAGATTGAGGGTTACATACATAAAGACTTTCTATATCTGAAGAATTTGAAAAATTAAGTTAGAGTTAAATACCGAAAAGAAGGGATGTATGTCATATACAGCCCCCGAGGACGCGCAGTGTCCAAGGGCTTTATATGACATACATCCCGACTTTCGAGGTATTTAACTCTAACTTAATTTATTTTTGAAGAGGTTTTCTGACAGAGTCTTTTGACTTTAAACAATTTAAGTCGAGATTTTTCCACAACTTTGATCTAATTATTTATTCAAGGTAAATAACCTATAACAACCCGTGGTGTACATCAAAGAAAACCGACTCAAAAATAAATTAATTGCTGCTAAAACTGATCATTGTATTTTTGTGTAAATAATTTCAATTTGCAGAAAATTTATGATGATTTTGGATCTATGGTCCCAGATAGGAAAAAAAATTTTTCCACCCCTGCATCATATGCTGCAACAGTGTAACATACTTGGATTGATGTAAATCACAAGTACTGTTTGAATGCAATGTTCACTTTGTAATAAACAGATTTAACTAATAACAAACCAATTATCATTCTCTCTACATGCATTGGTCAATTTACCTACAAATAACTGTGTACATATAATACTCTGAGCATGCGCATTTGTTTAAAACATTGTAGAGCTACAAGTAGTGTTGCACTCTGAGCATGCACATTCCCTTCAATTTTTGCAAAAGCTTATTGTTCCTAGTTATTAAGTTTTGTGAGAAATTTTGTGAGAAAATGATAAAACAATTATTGAACTCGGTTCTCGCAAAATATTGCGATTTGTTGGTCACTTGCAGATCAATTTTTTGCCGATGCCAAACTGATTATTTTCCTCTGCCTTTGGCGTCGGCAAATAATTGATCTTCTCAGTTCTCACGACCCACAAATTCGATATTTTGCTCAACCTCGTCCAATAATTAATAAATATTGCTTGATATTAATAATTAATATCCACAAAATAATTATGTAAAATTGCTACTGTTTCATAACATGTGAAATCATACCAACAACTTCAATCTAACCTCTTCCATATCCATGATATTGACATGTAATTGCTGTGTTCATCGTTTTCTTAAAGTCGGCGTAACTTTCGTGGCAGGTCGGTAACTTAATGCTAAAAAAGCAAGAGTCAGGGTCTGGATAAAATGTCGGCGTAAACGTAATTTGTAACTGAGAAGAAGGAAGGTATGGATGACCAGCAGCAAATTGAATAATTTGCTTTAAAGTGCCTATCACCCAATTTTTTTTATTTGATTAATCAAAGGTATATAGACCCACAAGTAAGGAATCAATATATTTTTAGGTAAAAAATAATTTTATTCACCTTTTTTTCGTGCAAAACTGTACGTTTTTGTTATTTGACCGAGCGCGTCGTGGCCTGGTACCTGTGACGTAGCAGGAGTAAGTTCGCGTGACATGCTAAATTTGTAAAAATCTTATTTATACTTGAGTTCGGACACATTTCTGCCTTGTTTATTACGTTGTCTGTTTGATTTTACGGCCAGTTTTTAAGTAGGTCTTCAAAGTCCTCGGATTCTGATCAATGCTCATTTTCTGATGACTCAGAATTTAACTATATTCCCGGCAATTATTCTGTTATCGAGTCTGAAATAATGGAAGCTTCCGATGGCGAGAATGGCGCAGACGATAGGGATGAGGACACAAGCGCTGTTAAAACTCACGATGGTGAGCCATATTCATGCGAACCTATGGCAGACCAACAATGGGTAGCAGAATATAGACAGCAACAAGCGAAGAAAGAGCAAAGGCTGGCAAGTTTGAATGATAGGCTAGCTGGAAGAGAAGAGCTTAGTACTTGGTAAGATATGACTTAATTTACACTAATTTGTAAATACGCGAATGACACAATATAACAGGGCCAGCTGCAATTTTTATTGAAATATATATGTATCATTAACTTTTTCATAGGTGCTCTTGTGGGAATTGTTCTGTTCGATTCCTCCAAAATGCAAATGAGTGCTGCTGTTGCCAAGACATGGAGAAATGTGTGGAGGCATTGTCTGATGAATGGGTGCTTCAAGACTTAGAAAATGCTCCAAAATCATATTCTAGGCGCTCGTGTGGTAATTGTTCAATTACATTTCACCAATTTGGAAACGAGTGTTCGTGTTGCGAAGAAATGGACAAATGTACCAAGTCGTTGTCAGAGGAATGGGTGCCTCAAATGAAGGAAGCTCCAAAATGCATAACATTGCATCCAGCTTTTAATACTATTTGCCTTGATAGATGGTCATTGCGTTTGGCATCTGGGAAGTATAGAACTATTGATAAAAAAAGTTATCAGCAAACTGGTTCGGAGGAGATGTAAGTTACAATAAATTTTACCTACCCCCAAAACTTGTAAAAGGCATTATAAAAGGCTAAAAATTCAAAAACTTTATTCATTGCACAGGTTCATGAGAAGTGTGGCGTATCGCGAGTTTATATACTTTGTATATGGTTATATTGGCAAAACCAGAATTCCACTTCCAGCATGTGCTTATGATGCAATTAGAAGAAAATTTCAAAAAAAAGAAAAGGGTGAAGATTTTGTTGGCTTTGCGGATGAAGTTATGGAAGACTGAGATGCAACAGCATAATTTGTATTGTTACTTAATAATCTGAAGCATCAACGTTATGTATAGCAAAACTTTCAATCTGTGAGTTTTTAAATTTGAGTTATACAATTATGTAAAATATATGTTTTTAGATTCAAAGCTTCAATTGCAAATCAGAATTTTGTTTTGACTGTTACCCATTATGATTCATACACTGCCTAACCTAAAAAAACTAGCTGCATATGTGTACTATCTGCCCTACACTACATCTCTACCTGTAGATGCATTTGGCTGTTCAACTACATTTGTCTAGACACAAAAGGAGGAATTATGTAATTTTAATTTAATAAAAGCTAGCTAGGGATGCATATTTCTTGGGCAGTCTTTACCATTCTTATGTTCTTTCATTGAGTGTTTGCACAAACGACAATATCTTGCTTTTTTGGTTGCAGGATCAGTTGAAAGGGATTGAGTAACTGAAACCAAATAAAACAAGACGCCTGCTAAGGCGTTCACTCCGCCTGCCAAACGAAAATGGGCACAAGGCCAGGCAGGGCTGTAACTAGAGAGTTCATTGGGGGTGGGGTTCTGTCCAACTAATTCCTTTTTAAATCAATTATTATTACAGTACCTTCCAAGGCATTTTAAGACATTGCTAGCACATCTTATGCAATCACTAAGATAACCAAAAATCAATGTCTGAGTGACCTGCCAGGCACTCTGTCCAGAGTCCTAGTAGGATTGCATTTTTTAGAATTTAATTTAGATTAAAGACTTTCATAGTACATATGTTAAACAAGATTCTTTTGCCATAATGCCACCAACAAATAGCTGTTTTATTTTGCAAGTAAAGAAAATTTTACTAAAAGTGTATACAATACATCAGTCTATTAAATCCATCAATTTATTTAATATATTCTGTAGCACACTGCCTGAAGTCTCCACGATATAATTTGTTGTCAGTTAAAACATTGGTATATAGGCAGGGTGTCTGATAAAGTTTTGGCAAATTAAGAAAGTGCCAGTTGAAATTTTACTAAATTTAAGTTAAATTTTGTTCTTTTTTTTATTTTGCATTTTTGAGTTTTTTTCTTGCTATTTTAATAATTATAGCAACAATCTTTACAGTAATCGACTTAAAAGTATTTCTGTGATCTGTATTTTCTGTGATATCCAATTTGAAATCCTTTCTCTGAGTCAACTATTCAACAATAAACATGTCATTTTTTTTATAAAGAAAGTTATTATAAATACTATAGATAAAGACTAAAATGCCGCACTCAGCTATGACTGTTGACATTCTAACAAAACAAGTATTAAAATCGCTCATAAAAACAACAAAAATTAAAAATTAGACTAAGCTATTACGATACGATATAATTTGTTGGGAACTTTAGACTAACATATGTATTTCTGGAATTGGAATGTAAAATGTCTCTTACCTTTTATTTGCCGTTTTAAAACATTTCTGGAGCAATTTTTTGATAAAGAGCCTTCCTGTCCCTTTTTGTTGACTATTACATGTTAAAAATTGTGTTTTGTACGTAGATATTTCAGTAGAATTTGCGTTTGATTCTTGTGTAGAAATTTCTAAATTTCCTTAAAAGTAGGAATACAACAGAAAATGACGGAAGCACACTCTCATCGCTCCTCGGTAAAGTTTCGCGGTGGAATTTGTCGTTTTAAAACATTTTGCATGAGAATTTTTGCACGTAAAACCTTCTTGCGGTTTAGATGTTCTAGCATACATGTTAAAATGCGTGTTTTGTTGACATATTCCGCTGGAAATTGAGTTTAAACGACGTGTTTAGGTCGGCTCACGCGGCTTGTGCCCAGCGGTATCACCCATTAGCGGCGGCACCGACTTCTGACACCGAAAAAAAAAAAAACAGAAACCGGGCGAATTTAAAACTCCGCCTCGCCTACGGCAGGCGGAGTAATTATATATTCATTTTTAAGATGTACAAACAAAAATATATATCTACCAATAATGTATCTTTATTATAATAATAAAGGTACACTGTTTGATAGATACATATTTTTGTTCAGCCATATTACATACAGGAGGATATGATATAGTTTACAATACCTGGCAAAGTACTAGGAACCTCTTGTACAACCATGGCTTTTCTCTTTCTCCATGTCTCCGTTGCTTCATTTCTTGGCTGTTTTTGCAACATTGTGTTCATTGGAGCAGGTGCCATTGTCTCCAACTCTTTTCTTGATGCTGCCAATTTCTTGTTCAACTGGCCATCAACAAAAGTGTTGAATATTTCGTCAACATAATCTATGTATAAAACATCATATCTTTAACATTTTTACTCCCTGAGTTTGAGACACCCAAATAAACTAGGTTTTCTTCCATAAGTTGGCTTGACTTTGACATTTCGCACTGTGGCTTCACCATTTTTAAATTTCAGATAGACAATTTTAATTTGCTCACTACCATCTTCATTTTTCCTATCATCCCGTTGCAGATTATTATTGAAATGCACAGCTGCAATTATGTGCCTAAAAAAACAATACATGCATAAATGCTTTAAGTGAAGTGTGGATTTTATATTCTAATTAAGGTCAATTGAACATGATCATACAAAAACTGTAACATGAAGCAGTGCAGCTAAGTGTTAGCCCTTGATTACTGCCATACCATCATTAGTATCTACAGAACACATTTTCCCACGAGAATGATATACAATGTATTTCACATGTACACATACTAATAATTCGTATACAAAATTTTGTATGCCAATGTTAAATTACCTGCAGTACATTCCTTGGTATGAGTAAGCTATCATTTTAGGAGCAAATTGGTTAAGAACTGAATGAAAGCCCTCGAGACAACTTGTTTGTGCAATTGGAGATGCCTTTTTTATGCCTTTCATCAGCGAGGTTTTCTTCAAAACTTTACAAAGTTTTTCATAAACTGGTGTATCTTGAAAATTAAATACATATATGATGGTTACAATATTATAACAATGATCCTCACCCCTGCAAACAGAAAAGTTGTTCATAAATCAGATCCCCCTAGGCTTTTACTGACATTGTTGTGCAAATGGGAGTGGCTTAGTTTATTTTTCCTGCTGATTATGCATGTATATTTATATCTATACCTTCTTCAAGCCACCGTCTGTCAGAGATATCTTCTCCATGAGCACACTTGTTGAAGTTACTATTTGGAATGTCTGTGTGTTTGTTTATAATATGGGACAGAAAAGATTCAAACTTGGCCCAAATTAACTCTCCATCACCAGATGGTGTACTTGTTGCACTCCACATCAATGCCTTTCACAAGGTTTTATCCACTCAGCCAGATTGTCACATTCCTTTTCTTTGCTAATTTTAGTTAGCACTTTGTGAATCTCTAAGTTAAAAAATCATTATCTATTATATACATGCACAAAACTTTTAATATATTCTCATGACTAGCCAATCACATTTCATATTTGACACAAGGCCAAAACTGAAATAATTATCATTTTTCCAATCAGAGCACTTATTTGTTACAGATAATTAACAATACTCAACTCTTTTTGAGGTGCCATAGGTCAAAGTAATGTTTGATGTGGGCAAGGTTTTCCCTCATATATTTTGCAATTGCAGAATGGCGGTCAGTTATGAAAGTATCAAAGACAACCCCAGACACCAGCAGGCTGTCCATGCATTGCTTGAAACCCAACATCTCCATTGCTTGGCCGCTTCCTGCAACATTCCTCTGTCAAATGCAAATTACATTTTTTAAGTAAAAGAAAAGTTGACTCCACTCACTTTATGGAAAAACTCTGACCTACCTGAGTCAAAGAAAAATCAATAATAAGTGGAACTGTGCAACAAAATATTGTGTATGCACAATATTTGGCACTATGCCCCATGCTATCATGGCGACCATCACCAGCAATGGCCATATTCTGTCCAGTAGCCTTCAGTTTTTCTACCATATCTTTTTGGTATTTCTTCCAATACAAATGAGTTGCTGGAAACATCTTTTTCTAAAAAGGCATTCAATAACATGTCATGATAAAATATCTAAATCTATCACGCTAAATAATCAGACTGGCTGGGCATATTCTACCATGGGACAAGGAGATGCAGTTACTAGGGCATAAACTGTAACCTAATAATTTACTTACAGCCTGGTGTTTGAAGTAAGTCTTTAAAGAAATACATGATAGACCCATGTTCCTAAAGACTAAGAAGGTCTTTGATGGGGAAGCACCTGACACCAAGACTGAAAAACATAACAAAAAATTCATTGCAGCCATTTTCGTTCCTGTCATGTTTGGCTGACTGTTCCAGGTATTCACAGGTGAAGGACAATGGGTGAAGGACAATGGGGATTGAAGCATCGTGTTGTCACTTTAACCATGGTGCCAATAACAGCTGTCTCGATAGAAGGTTTCTCTGATTTGCACTTTGGACGTGTATTGAACAGGAGCAGTAGATGGGATAGAAAAACAATGAACTTTGGCTCAGTTCGAATGTTTTCAGAATTTTGTGACTCCCTGGAATTAATAGAAACAAAATATTACATACTAACTACCAAATATTTGTCACTCTGCTAGCAGTGGTTTTTTGTGGTACTAGCAATGCACACTCATTAAAATTTTACAATACTAATCACAAGTGACTTACAATGTTGCTAATTCTGGTTCTTCATCGTCTGAAGACAATTCAGATTCAGACAGATCACTGTTGGATTCAGGATATTGAAACATGTCATGCTCATGTGTTGCATCTGAAAACTGAGGCTCTTCTTCAATATCCACTTCTTCGTCACTGTTCAGAGTTTTATCATGTTCAGCAATAATGTTCTCCATAGAGGTTATGGTGCTGATACTGGTATTTAGGTCCTCTGTTGAAGACAAAAATTGACAATATTGCCATTAGAAATACATCGTTTCTCGTAAACTCAAAATGTAAGTGTGCACAATTTTTCACAACTAACTTTTCTTGATAATACGTTGCGTCTGAAATGCAAATTGCACACGAGTTTAATTATATTTGCCTTATAATAGGTGGGTATAACAATTTGGCACATGGAAATCATTATTCCTTATGCAGTGTGTTACCTTTTTGTTGCTGAATTTGATTTTCCTGCACCTTTATTTTCGCTTCAAGACCAATGACCTTGTTCCTAAGCTGGTGGTTTTGGCTACACAATTTCTTGCAACCAAGACACTCGAGTGTTTGACTGGAAAAATCTTGCGTCTACGAAATAGGTCACATATATTACTTTATATATTTCTATTAGCGCAAAACACTCATGTATTGACTTACAGTGAATGATTGTTCCAAAGTGTGAGCAAAGTCACCTCCTAAATCAGGCTCTGACAGAAGCGCAACACTTTCAGAAGTTGTTTCCGAATCTGTTTCCTCCCCGGCTTTGTGGCTGGTTTTGGTCACGGCCGTCCCGCTTTCTTTTAACAGACCCCTTATAACCTATTCAATCAGATATTTACATTTTCAGATCGAAATATAACAGAAGCAATGCCAAGTAAATCTCGACCAGCCTAACTGAATAGAGAAACATATTTTAAAATATGTACATATGTGTACATACAATTTTACTTACGCTGCGATGCTGTCTGAATGCGAATCGGCGTTGTTGTCATTGTCAACATTGCTAGCTTCAGCTTTCTGGCTGTGTATTGTAGGAACAGCATCCTTTTTCAATATCGCGCGACTAACGAACGCCGTCCCTGGAATTGTTATGAAAGGGCTTTCAAAATCGTCTGCTTTAAAATGCCGTGAACAAAGGCGTGATGTGTCTGTTGGAGACCATTTCGCACGTTTTGTCCGCACAAACGCGATCCAAAGTCTGCGTCTTTTCTTTTCCGAATCATTATCTTCAGGAAATTTATGAAGACCGATACTCTTGGAAGAGTCAGGAACATTCGAACAGCCAGCCGCCACACATCTATTGGGCATTTTCTCTCGAAAAGGACGAACAATTTCAATAGCGCAAAATTGCGGCGTAGATGTAAATAGAATTTGCAAATTACTGCACGCACGAGTTACTCCTCCTACGTCACTCGACTCAATCCTCCGGGAAGTCATTTCTCACGACCAATATGGAATTTTTGACAAAATATGTGCTATTTTGCACTTTCGAGGCGCAAAAAAATATGAAAGACAGTGCCAAATGAATTTATTTCTAGACAATTCCACTATTTGAAGGCTCTACTTTTCATTAATCAAATAAAAAAAATTGGGTGATAGGCACTTTAATGATGGAAGACCACTAAAGATTGTGCCTGCTTCTTCATTTGTTGTCTCCGGACCTATAAATTAAATAAATAAATTATTATCGTATGAACAAATACCTTTTTAGCTTTTTTTATATGATTTACAGTATTAACTACCATGACCATAATCATTCTTGTGTAATTGTATACTCTCAACACTTATATTTACTGAACAGGTTACACCCAACAGTTTCATTGACAAAACTCTTTTTTCATGAAAGGTGCCCTGCAAAGTGCCCGTTCCCAAAGAAAAAAAGATTCAACTGCAATACATGTTTTATATGTAGTTTTAGTTTATATGATTAATTAGTTTCGGTGTTTTCATTAAATACAAAATTGAAGGCAAATTGTATGAAAATACCTGAATCGGACTGATCAACTTCTGTAGCATACTGCTTGAACCATTCAACTACCGTTCGTGCTGAACCATGTGGAGTCAATTTTTTGGAGAAACGTTGAAAGATGAACTTTCACCTCGTTTTGCAATGGAAACACATATTTAATACAGCCATGATTTATATGTAAAAACTGGATAAGGGATACACTTTCTAAACCACATCTCATCTGCTCTAATTCTTCTCTGCGCATTTTAAAAACGACATGATGCATTGGCAGGCCCTATGCCTGTTTGTCATGTTGACAAACTCACAAGTGCAGCCAGCTTGGGTTAACATAACTTGAATATCATCTTTCTGTACTACATCACGTAGTTGCTCCTCACATTGCGCATATTGAATCTATAAATGATACATCATTTAGGCCATGATAAACAAGGATGAAAGTTAATGACATGACAATCTGACATGCAAGTGTTTTATTAAAGTGACAACATGTAGTCAAAACCTCATGAATATTTAATTTTATTTTTAGAGCTTAAAAATGTTGCTTGTGAGAATTTAAATGCTAACTCTCATAGACTGTCATTGAATTGCTGAATAAAACAAATTCATTTGTTGGATTGTGTTTCAAAATTTTTGCCTCAATTCAATTTTGATAAAAGGTAGTTCATTTGAAGCTGTTAATTTACACAAAATTGCAGCAGGAATTGTATTTTAAAAGGTGAGCATCCCAAATTAATTAAATAATTATTTAAAAAGATAATCATGAACATTTGGCTTGGTGAACATCACAAATTAACAAAATATATATATGCACCTCGTTGAACGGAGAACAAAATGATGTACATACATAAAGTAGTTAATTTATCTCGAGTCAAGTGTTTGCAATTTTTTTTTTAATTAGGTATATTTTGTTAAATTTGTGATGCTAACATATTTAAAAACAATTCCCACTACAATTTTAATGTAAATTCACAGCTTATAATTCACAGCTGCCTAAAATCAATTATATACCCAGTCGAAATTTCACTGGTTAGTATGCCCTAAGGCAGTCCTAGCAGCACTCTTCACACAACACCATAGAATCTGTTAAATCTTAAAATTATCGCAGGCATCTCCAGGAAATACTCCTAGAAGTGGGGCAGCACAAATAAAATGTAGTTGTTGAGGGTGGATTTGATTTACCATTTGTTTTAGCAAAAGCATTTGCAAACAATACTATTTCTGTCAATTTGCAACCAAAGCTAAAATAAATACTTGCATATATTTTATTGTACCTGTCTAACGTCGTTCTGCAATTCAAAGTCAGGAATATCTTCTACAGATAGGTGGGTTAGACAACTGTCAATATCCTCCAAAATCAGGTACATTGCTATTACTCTAGATAGTCCTACCAACCCAAATCCTGCGTGTATCACTGAATGGGCAATCAATTTGCCAACATATTCAAAGTAGTGTGAAGCAATAAATTCTTCATTGTGGACAGGTATTAAATGGTCAATTTTGCCCTCAAATAACTGGACTCCTCCTTTGCCATCATGTATAGTAGCCATAACAATGTGGCACAATTCTCTGGTAAGCCCATCTGCATCTATGCCAGCTTCATTTGCAAACTCAACATTTGGTTTAGCTTTAACAATAAATTGCCCTGATTTTAAAAGCCGGAACATTTGTCTGACAATGTTGCTTGAATCGTGACTTGCCCTTATCATTTGATCTCGCACTGAGTAATCAACCACACGTTCTCTAAACATAGCTAATGCAGTTGAAGGTGGTTGTAATGAGGTGGCTACTGGTAGATCAAGGACCACATCTTCAGTGTCTTATCAAGAAATAAGAAATACGTTAATTCAGCCAAGTGAATTATGCTTGGTGTTAGCCAAGTAACATAAATGTTGGAAAGGACCAGTCAAATGAATGTAATGAGAAAACATTGACCGTGATACATACCATTGTTATCACCAAGTATGGCAGAAATTGCAGCATTTAAATCTCGGTGACAGTTTTGAAAAACATTTTCAAGGAACTCCTTTGGCTTACTAGGGAAAATTGTTGCCAGTTGGTTTATACAATCATCTAAATTAATGGTAAACAGGGGCGGATCTAGACTATTGCAACTGTAGCAAATGCTACAGTCAGATTTTTTTCGGAAGAATCTTTTCCGAAAATTATTTTCTATGATAATTATTTCTGGAAATAATTATTCATAATTATTTATTCCAATTTTATCATTTTCCCATCATTTTTGGATCTTATTATATTTTAATTTTTGGAGTACGTTGTCTATGAAATTGTTTCGTCGCTTTCCTGGGATTTCCAGTGACCTTAAAGCCCGCAAATAGGCCTGCTTTTTAGCCATTCGCCTTTCATTAAATAGCATCATTTAGATGGACATCATGACGTTTCATTGTAAGCCTGCGATCAAAATCTTAGTGATTTTGCTTCAGTCAGCGGTGCTTCCTATGA
Organism: Muricea muricata; assembly: GCA_963855995.1. NCBI lineage: Eukaryota > Metazoa > Cnidaria > Anthozoa > Malacalcyonacea > Plexauridae > Muricea > Muricea muricata. The sequence goes on along the minus strand of OY979716.1, from coordinate 85,401,930 downwards.
GTTTTGCAACAGTCAGCGGGGGGTATTTGCTTCAGTCAGACTGTATCTAAACAATCAAAATAACGCATTTTTGCTATAGTGGCTAGAGTTCACTACAGTCAGATACAGTTGCGCAATCTTATGCTGCGTTATTAACGATGTTATATGGTGGCAAGTACAAAGTGCTTCAGCCTGATTTGCAACGATGCCAATGCTGTATTAGACCGCCTGAATTGTACGCTTAACGAGCAAGTTTCTTTCTTCGAGAAAGCAAAAAAGCTGACAGAGATCAAGCGTTTGTGTCAAGAGAAATTGTCTGCCGATTATAAAGCAAAGCGTGGCATCGAACGTGAAGTGTTCGTGAAGTGTTCCCTATCACCCAACAATTGCGAGCGTGTAATCGCTTTCCTGTCAGGTAGGCCAGTGCCTCGTGAATATATTAATATGTTATCTCTTGTCGGTCAAGTTCTTGCTTGAGTGCACGTGAATACTATTATTTATTGAGACACTAAGCTTAATTTGCATTCACAATGATATATTATATTTCCTACATAAATTTAAATATATAAAAATGGCTGGCCCAACTGTGCTGTGCACATGCTCATTAAAATTATTGATACTGTGTGCTATTCATAATAATTAAAGCCTTGTCGGGACATACGAACATTAGCGTGAGTTCTCATCATGAATTTATCTAAACTCTGTCAGTTCAATCACTATAATATAGAAGAATATTGATATATATATTCCCTATACTAAAGGGAATATATAAATCAAAGACTAACCCTCAATATATGATAAAATTCACTGGTACACATGTATGTGTTAACAAAGTTTAGAGTGGTTTATATAACCTACAGAAACAAGAATACATCAAATATATCAGGGGCCAGCTTCTGCCATTTAAATGCTATGCGATCATGAAGCATCAGTGGCGAATACCCCCCTTGATAAGTAATATCATTTGACATGAGCAAGACATATTGCAGCTTGATGGTTAAAAGTGATTATTTTGATAGCTAACTAATTGTTCTGAGCATGTCTTGCCAGGCAGCATAGCAGCATATATGTAGAGCTTGATGCCCATGATATCAGCTGGGTAAAATGAAAATTTGCCATATAATCATGGCAGTGTTGCTGAACAGGGCCTAATATGTTACATAATTAATGCCGCCATCTCAGCCAGTGTCCCAAGATCATATAATTATTTGGTTAGGTAGATAATCTAAGTAATCTATCTATCTTTAACATGTGACCAGACTGACCAGTGTTGGTAGTGGATAATAACATCAGAATGCCATAAAAGTTCCACTACCTAAATAATACAACAGTCAGATTCAACGTTTTGAGAAAATTAATACTGAAAGATAAAAAGTCATTGCTCAAAACGTTTGTATGTACGTTTATATGCCTTCCTTCGTCCTACTGTTTCAACATGGTTTACAAATGAACATTCATCTAACTTCCTTCATTCTGCTGTTTGAACATGGTTTACAAATAAACATTTACTGCTGCATGATATGCTGTTTGAATTTTTTTCAGTTAATAAAGTGCTTTTTTGCCATTTTTTGCCTTAAATATGGCCTGGTTAAGGCCATATTTTATGGCATGATGCAGTGCTCAGAACGTCAGAAATGCCATTTCCGGGCTTCAAATTTCAAAAATTTTTCGGGGGGGGCATGCCCCCGGACCCCCCTAGTTATGCGGGACCTAGGATTTTGCTACAGTCAGATTTTAAGCTGGATCCGCCCCTGGTAAAATTATAAGAATGTTAACAGTAGGGTCATTGGACTATGTGAAGCACATGTCACTTTGCATTTTTGGCACTTTTGTTATTAACCCTCCATCAAGCCAAAGGCCATTGTGTCATATACAACTAGTATTTTTTTACAGTTGGGCCAATTACAGTACCTAACACAGGGAAATTTTGCAAGAACCCATGAATGGGAGTGGATATGGGATACATACAATTTTTCATTACAAACTCACAAAACCCATACTTGGGAAAGTTGTACAAATCAATTTAATGGATATTGCTATTTACATAAATCATTAAAGGTGTTTAACATTTACATGCATGTGATTTTTAAAAACCCATACATGATTGAATGGGATTTTTTAAAACCCAATGATGTGTTATATTAAATCTCATTGTTGTTTTTCTATTTCACATGAATGGGATGATTTTTGAGATGTGAATTAAGTTCTTTCTACGGGAAGTGAATATCAGAATATCAGTAAATTCCAATTATTCAGTGTGTGGATTTACATGAATAGAAAACACCAACATAAAAATCTCATGCACTTAAATGTTAAATATCAACAATGGAAATATCCCAGTAATGTGATTTGTACGACTTTCCCATATGTGGGTTTTGTAGGTTTGAAATAGGAAATTGTATATCAACTTCCATTTATGAGTTTTTGCAAAATTTCCCTGTGTAATAACAATAAACAGGTATCATATAATATGTTATGCTGCTGTTCACAATGTGCTGTAAACAGCACAGTTATCTTGGCAACATTCTTGTTTAAGTGTGCTTTAAATTTTTCATTGCTGGACAAGGGCAGTTTAACATTGGCCCAAAAATAGGAAACATGAAATTAATTTCTATGCATAAAGTATTACAGCGTATGCATTCAAAAGTCATTTTCTGCAAGTTCAATCATGGTAGCTGCTTGTAATTAGTTGCAGTGATTTACTATATGTCACTATTGTGGTTTAATCACTGGTCATAAAGTACTGGGGGGGGGGAGCTGTGGAAATTGAGGGGTGGGTCATGAATTTTTCAAGTCCCAAATAGGGGTGGGTCATGAAAATTTTAAGGATATACTGGGGGGGGGGGGTCAAACTATTAGTTTGTGACTTGAAAAATTCATGAACCACCCCTCAATTTCCACAGTCCTCCCAGCCCCCCTATTTTTATGACCAGTCATAAGTATGCAATGTCATTATAACAAGTCAACATACTGGTATCTTGAGCCTTTGAGGGTTCAGCCCTTGGCAATTCTCTTGTGACAAATGGCAGTATGCTTGATGACGGTTGGTCCACATTATCAACAGGACCAACATAATTGGAAGATCTTCAGAATCATCTTCTTTGAGTTGGTCCACTGATTCTTCTTCAGCATCACTGTCAACCTATATTATAAATTATATTACACTGATTTATTTTATTACAAAATTCACATGTATACCAGCAATAAGTAATACCAGAGCATACATATGACATTGTAGTGCATTTTAGGTAAGTCAGTTCTCACACAGTCACAAACTGTAATATTATGAACACATGGGTGTGTATAATTACCAGTGAGGTTACTTTCTCCCACCTCCCCCCAAATTTTTGAAAGTTGCTTTCAACAATCATGTTTTACTTTGAACAAACAATGCCATATGTTTGGACAGAGTCAATCTATATCACACTTACAAATTCAATTGCTCTTTTAGGCATAACATACACTGGTCCTTGCTTCACAATACCAAGCAAAACTTTTCCAGTTAGTTCCACTCCTTTCAGCAAATTTATTTTGTTAAGTGTTGTACCAATAGCTTTCACAAACTCAAACCTGCCACAGTAAAAACATTATCCATGTCACACCTTAAAAGGTGGTAGAATAGTTGGGTAGTTTATGAGTTACACCCCACCCAAACAGCAGGCTAACATTGTTCAAATCTATCACAACATCAGCAAACATAAACATAAAAAAGGTGAATAATTGTAGCATAAATACCCGTGATTTTATGAAACAGGTACAAAGTTTGCAAAAAGTTCATATACTACAGTAGTTTGTTATAAATTTGCAAAACATCGAAAAAACAATAAATCATTTAAATCAAACATCAGCATTTTTGTGATGAAATTTGTTGCAGTGAACACATTATTATAAATAATGAATAATAAATGTATTTAATATAATGTACAAAATAAAATCTTCTTACTCTATATCAGGTATGCCACTTGAAGTTTTTAATTTATTCTCAAAAATTTCCCGAATCCGTTCTATGAGATGACTCTCAGACCAACATCTCTCTATTGGCACAGAATCCAAAATGTAGCCACGTTTATGCAGTTCGGATTTTCATTTGTATTTTGGAACCTCGGCAAACTCTAACTTAGGTAAGAGAATCACTTCTTTAAAAACTGGAGGTTCTTCAGTTGTCTCGTTTGTCTGGAAAGGCTAGAAGTACTAGACCTGGGCGTTTGATTGTTGCGTGCGTAAGGTAGGGTCGACTGTCCTTGCGCCCTTGTCGTTCTTCTCCTCGTGCTGCGAACATAATTGCTATAGCCGTAGTTTTGTTGAGGGTTATACCGAGCTGATAATAAAGCTAACGATTGTGATGTTTCACCGACAGCTGGGGAAGCCCCAGCGATAGGATTCGTTGTTTCATTTTGAAGTTGTTGTCATTGTGGCGGTTGTTGTTGTTCCGGTACTTGACCACGCGGTATACCAAATCGTCAGTTCAACTCGTCTTCTGGACTGACAAACGATGAAGCAGAATTTGTAGACTGTTGGGTTACCGTAGGTCGACCGGGCGAAGAAATTGGGCTACTTTCGTTGGTGGTACGACGAACAAGATTTTCTATTGTGTTACGGTTTTCCATTGTACTCAATGCTTCAATGCCTACTCAAGCGAAAACCGCGTCAAAATTCAAAAACCCACAAAATTTTACATTGTCAATATCGCCAACCCCCCCCCCCCCCCCCCCCCGTGAAGTGTTATTCAAAAGCTAGTTAACCTCCCCTTGCATAATTTTTGAACTTTGTTGATCATTATTGACCTTAGCGTTCTTGATGTAAATACATGCAGTCAACTTGATTTGTGTGTTCAATGTCGTACTTGATGTAAGACGAAACGTGAATTGATGTATGCAACAAGATCACTTGATGTAAAATCAGGGAAGAACTTGATGTATGCAACAAGCTTGCGTTTTGATTTAGTTAAAACGCGCGCTTGATATGTTCAACAAAGTAACTTGTTGTATTCAACAACACTACTTATTGTATTAAACAAGCAACTTGATGTAGATATGCAAACTTGATATTTTGTAGCGTTTGGAACGGCATAATTCAACCTATTTGTATTCAGCCAGTTATGAAGGCTTTTCAATTCAGAGTTTAAGAGCTCATTAACTGAGTCAGCTGCATAACTAATCTTTGTATCGTCTGCAAACATTCTTGGCAATCTGCAGTTGGTGCTTTTAAAGAAAACCTTTTATCAGTTGAATTTAGATAGACTTCTGGTTCATGCTGAGATAAGGGGATCTCATCAGCATGATTTTTGCCAAAACTAGTGAAGTAGTTATTAAATGCTTTAGCCATCTCGACAGGTGAGCTAACTACTTCCTCCTTCACAATAACTCCAGATATTTTTTAAGACTACATCGGTTTCTTGAGCTCAGATCGTTGATTAGTTTCCAAGTTGTTTTCATATTACTTCTATGTAAATCAAGATTTTCGGTAAAATGAGTGCGCTTAGCTTTTTTAATTGCATTGGTCTGGTTACGAGCTTATCTATATTGATCCTAAGCGTCAGGGTCATTTATTGAAACAGCTTTCTTTTTAAAATAATCTCTATTAAATATTTGGCCTCTTAGGTCATTTGTGATCCAATGGGATTTTCTTTTATTAATCTGCATTGATGCATGCGCGTCAATTGGGGCATTAGCATTAGATCGCAGATTAGGTAAACAAAGAGAATGGAATATTGCAAATCGTATAATATAATAGGATGAAAAATAATATTCGATCTGAAACCAAATAATACATAATTGTAAATAATAGCTAATGTAGTAGCATGCATTATAATCATACAAATGTAACTTACTTCTATGGCAATGTAAAATAGCATGCTATAATTAGCGAAGGTATTTACTGAATGCAAACAGTCTATAATCTGATATAATTGCGATGACAATTTTGTTTTTAATACTGTTTTGTTTGTACATAGTTGGGGTTTTTGATTGATTAGAGATCATGTGATTTGGCTTTTAAAATCCCTTGTAAAATTAATAATATAGTCAGAATAAAGTTTGCAATCGAATATTCTGTGTCTCACAGTTAATAATATGGCGCCCAACGTGGGGCGAGAATTCGCCCATTTACGACTCATACGATAAATTAATTTGTAAGTTAGTTAAGCTGATGGATGAGCAACTCAAGACTAAGTTGGAGTGATTAAAGGCGACTAGGACTGGTAATCGGAGTGCTGTGATTAGGGCCATCAATGAATGCGACGAGACTTTGAATAACGAGACCCTTACCGAAGAAAATGCAAGTCGATTAGAAGTATTAAAACAACAACTACAAGGTAAATTGTCTACGCTTCAGAAAATCGGGGCGGAATTTCTTACAATATGCGATTTAAAGGACATAGAGCGCGAAATAATGGAATCAGACGATGTGGATACAAAAATCATCGTAAAAACAAAACGAATCGAAGCGAAGTTAATGACGAATCATCCACATCTTCAGCGGAAGTACCTCAAGTAAATACAACGACACATACACCTGTGACACAAGTGGCTGCCCAGAATTTCCATGCAAAATTGCCAAAATTAGTTCTTCCAAAATATAAGGGCAAAGCAACGAAATAGCACTCGTTCTGGGATTCTTTTAAATCGGCTGTTCACGAAAACACGACGTTATCGTCGATTGAAAGGTTTAACTACCTAATCTCGCTTCTAGAAGGAGCAGCCTATTGAGCAGTTCAAGGTTTGGCCATCACTGAAGACAACTACAATTCAGCCATTGAATTATTGCACGAACGATTCGGTAAACCCCAACAGATCATTTCTGCACACATGGACGAGTTATTAAAGATACAAGGTTGCAACGATTCCGACCGACACAGCTCTCTTCGATACATGTACGACAAAATAACTGTCCATATTTGTGGTTTAGCTTCCTTGGGAGTTGATTCAGCTCAGTATGGCAGTTTACTTATACCAATTGTGATGGCAAAGGTACTGAGTGAATTACGACTAAGAATTGCGAGAGTTACCAAGGAAAGCGTTTGGAAGATCGACGAGTTGCTCGAAGTGATTCGCCAGGAAGTCGAAGCGAGGGAAGTTAGCGAAAGAGTAAAGGCGTCCGATCAAAGGCCTCCGACAATTCAGCACAACAAATCATCGACGGCTAGTCCACTGTTATCGAAGTCGGAAACCGATAGTGAACGACGTAATACGAATGTTCATTGTGCGTACTGCAATGATCAACATTATTCAGCTTCGTGTGAAAGGTTTACCGACCCAAAAAGCAGAAGGGACATTCTGTTCGAGACCAAGCGATGCTTTAAATGTTTAAGGACCGGACATCAAGTAAAGGATTGTAAAAAGCCCAATAACTGCAGAAATTGTGGAGGTAACCATCACCAATCCGTATGCTTGAAGGTTTTTACGCTGGTAAACGAGAAACGAAAGCTGACAAGACCAACATCCGAGAACAAGAACACGAAGCCAGTAAAACAACTACATCAACAACCAACGTCAAGACAAAGGGAACTGTTTTGTTACAGACTGCGACAGCGACGGCAGTAAACGACGATGGATCAAGGTCTATTAAGTACGTATATTGTTCGATACGGGGAGTCAGCGCTCGTATATGACGAATAGTTTAAAAACACGGCTCGGATTGAAACCTGTCAAGACCGAAACTTTACATTTAAATACGTTTGGGGAAAAGGGATACCGCAAACAAAGATGTGACGTCGTAGCATTGAATTTGAAGATGAAAACGAATGATCTAATCGGAATTTCAGCACTAAATTATCCAGTAATATGTTCCCCATTACCTGTGAAGGTTAACATTCGAGAATACCCTCATTTGCATGGATTACAGATGGCGGATAGTTCGAAGGATGATCAACCTATCGACTTACTCATCGGTTCTGATTATTATTGGGACTTTGTCGAAGGCGATGCAATTCGAGGACAGTCTGGTCCTACTGCAATTGATAGTAAATTTGGTTGGCTGCTCTCTGGGCCCATATCTTCTACGACTCGCTCAAGTTCGAAGGTCGTCTCGAATTTGGTTGTTAGTGGATTTCATACCATTCCACATGACATCGTGAATGAGGACGATGAAATGCTAAATACGTTGAAGCAATTTTGGGAAACGGAAACTATCGGCATTAAGGAGTCAACCATCGGTGTTTCGTCAACCATAACACATAATGAGTTGGCAAGACCAAAGGTATCGCATGATGGTCAACATTACGAAGTCGGGTTACCGTGGAAGGAGAATTGTATGCCACCGTCGGACAACTATGGGCTCAGTGTTTCGCGTCTACGATCTTTGCATAACAATTTACGAAGGAAACCTGCCTTATTGAAGGAATACGACGGTATTATTCACAAGCAATGTAAATCAGGGATTATTGAAAGGGTACCTGATGAAGTTCCGACAGAAGAAATAAAAGAAATTCACTATTTGCCACACCACGCTGTAGTACGAAAGGACCGAGAAACATCGAAGGTCAGGATAGTTTAAGACTGTTCTGCGAAGTCAACAAAGAACGAACTATTGCTCAACGATTGTTTAGAAAATGGCCCAAATTATATCCCACCCACATTTGATAAGTTGGTAAAATTTTGATCGAACACTATTGCATTAACTGCTGACATTGAAAAGGCATTTTTAATGGTCGGTATCAGAAAGAAACATCGAGATATGCTTTGATTCCTATGGTTCTCGAATCCGATCGAATCTACGCCTGAGGTTGTACAGTACCGTTTTAACCGCCTTGTGTTTGGTTTACGACCCTCGCCTTCAATCTTAGGAGCGACAATCAAGTTCCATTTGGAACAGTATAGACAAAGCGAGTCTAAATTAGTGGAGTTAATCGAAAAATCATTATATGTGGATGATCTCGTTACTGGGGAGATAACCGTAGAAAAAGCATATGCGATTTACAAACGATTGAAGAAGGTAATGTCCGAAGGCAGTTTCAATCTCAGGAAATGGAAAACGAATTCGCGTGAGTTGCGTTATAAAATTGCACAAGACGAAGTTGTTAATCTAGGGGACACTGGTCAACAATCTGTTGGTAAAATACAAGAAAATGACGAATCTTATGCTAAATCGACAACGGGTACAGTCAGTTCTGCTTCCAAGGAGTCTGTAGTAAAGGTCTATAATTAACGAAGGTATTTACTGAATGCGAACAGTCTATAATCTGATATAATTGCGATGACAATTTTGTTTTTAATACTGTTTTGTTTGTACATAGTTGGGGTTTTTGATTGATTAGAGATCATGTGATTTGGCTTTTAAAATTCCTTGTAAAATTAATAATATAGTCAGAATAAAGTTTGCAATCGAATATTCTGTGTCTCACAGTTAATAATAGGCAATATCCACTCTTTCCATTAAAACATCTGGTTAGCAACTTTTCAGTGTTTGTTGAGCCTAAGGTTAGCATAACTTTTATGAATTATAATAATTCCTGTTTACTGTGTATACACTTTTTCCTATTAGCAAAATATTCATACAAACATTGTGTTCGTAATTTGAATTCAAAGTTAAATCAATTCCCAAACTAAAGTAATATAGTAAAGTTAATGAATGTAAATTGAGTCAAACAAAACATCTTCCCCCCCCCAAATAAGGATATGATTCTTATTCTTTGTTGTCGTATCCCTCTGCTGAATAAATGATGGCAATCTTCATCACTGGTCTGCTATATTCTCCTGTAGCTGTCTTGACTCTCACATTTCTTGCTCTTCCATCTTCGCCAGGGTATACCTCGATTATCTTACCGAGCATCCACTTTCCTTGTAACGCGTTGTCCTCAGCATACATCGCCATATTGTTTACTTGAATGTTGTGTCGATCGGCACGCCACTTTTTTCGTGGTACCAGGGATGGGAAAACATCTCGACTCCATCCCTTCCAGAATGAATCGACCAATCTTTGAACAAATTCTTCTCTGTCACGGGGATTCTTTGTTGGTTTAAAAGGAACTTGCAGAACTTCAGAGGTAGATCGTCCTAAGAGTATGTCTTTTGGGCATAGAAATGTTCCATCGTCGGGGTCATTGGGAATTCAGCCAATAGGACGTTGATTGACCAAGTTGGCAACTTCTAGCAAACAGGTGTATAGCTCAAATGGTGTCAATACTTGCTTACCAATAGCTATCTTCAATGCCTGATTGCAACTTTTCACTAGAGCTTCAGCACATCCATGGTGCAGAGCTGCTGGAGTTGCAAATCTCCATTTCATGCCTTTCTCTGCGCAAAACTCATGAAGTTCCTCTTTGTTGCAACTGGTTGTCATTTTGCAGAGTTCTCATTCTGCACCGACAAATTGAATTCAATTGTTGCTCATAATCATTGCGGGTTGACCTCGAATTGACAAGAATCTTTGAAGACCTTGTAAGAACTCTACAGCTAATTACAGGTCAACTGCTCTTGTGTTTAAACATGTAAAGAGAAATCCGTAGTGCTTTGTGGTCTTATTGCGCCCAATTTTGATGATATACGTTCCAAAGTAATCGCATGACTTGTAATGTAATGGTGGGGTGTATGGTGCAAGACGAAACAGTGGTAAACCTGACATCAGTTGACACTCGAGTTTACGTGCCATCTCACGACAGAATACACAGCGGAACTTGACTGACTTTGTGAGATCATTGACACCTAGGATGCAGTACTTTCTCCTTGTCTTTGCTGCTGTTGCTGCTACCCCATTGTGACCAAACTGGTGAGTTTGACATGTGATCAACACTGAGATCCAGTGTTCACAGAGAAGTAATATAGTCAGTGAGGCAGAGGTACAAAAATACATGTCTACCATATCGAGGGACAATTTCATTTTGCTCTTAAATTGTCCGTTACATGCCTAATATAACAATTCTGAATGTTGTTTGGCCCAATTTTTTTTTGTGGGCTCCAGCCAACACGTTTTTTCTTAAATTTTCTATAAGACTATATTATTGTCAAAAAAGGCGAAATTTCGGACTTATTTCTAGGAAAAACCACTTATGTTATCAAAAAGGTAATAAAAAACTACATATAAAACATTATTATGGTTACTTTTATTTTCCACATTTTTGTTGAGTTATGAGCGTTCGAAAACTTATTTTCAGACTAGTGCCCAGGAAATTAGTGTCATTTTAGGACATTTCCCCGTTTTGAAGCAGCAATAACTCGAAAACAGCTTGAAAAACCAGGGTGTCCGTAATGGTGTCTTATATGTTGTTTTTTATAAGCTTTCTGATGATACAAGTCATTTTTCAAATGAATGAACTTGAAAGTTTGCTATTTTTGACCACATAATAGTTTTATAATAAAACGGAAGAAAAACGTGTTGATCGAAGCCCACAAGATAAATTGGGCCAAACAACATTCAGAATTGTTATATTAGGCATGTAACGGACAATTTAAGAGCAAAATGGATTTGTCCCTCGAGAAGGTAGGTAAAATGACCTCTGCCCCCCTTCGGAGATTCATCCTACTCTAATTATTCCATTCTCGCCTTGAAACGGGCTGAGTGACTGAAATTCTCCTTTTGATAGGCGGTCATGTAAGCTTTTCTGTGCTTCTTTAATCCATAAGGATTTGGCTTCTTTGTAACTCTACCGGTGACAGAGGACCCTGGGTGGACAAATTGCTGACAATCTCATTACTTTCGTTATCTAGAGCCCGCTGTCTGCTTACACGAGCAGTAACCCTGATAAGTTTTCTCCAATTAGAAAACCTCTTAGGCAGTATTGCTTCCTCTACCTTGGTCAGCTTCACAGTAGAGACAATCTTTACATTTCGTTACTCTTCCTTTGTTTCTTGCAAGTCATCTACGAATGGTTCAGGTTCCTGTGGCGACTTTTCTTCTGGCAACTGAAGGATTCCAGGCCATGTTTCCAACGTCTATTTAGCTTTTGCACTGTGATCTGCCTCGTCCCCAGCCGCTTGGTAACAGAATGCACATTATGTATTATGTTTACATGACGTACTGCGTTGCGGCGTGAGTGCGCAAGGGACAATGGGATGTGTTTATTGCAAAGTACGTCTGTTTCTTGCAAATCGTGGTTTTTCGGCAATTTTGGTCCGTTTTTCATTCTGTTTTCTTGACGCCGTTGCATTCAATCTTATTTGCATACTTTTCAAACAAGAGATCATAATCGCATTAATTTTTAATGCCGTTTGACCTTTTTAATGAAGTCAATATGGCAACACTTGAGGATGTCAACCAGGCTGTTGAGGGATTATCTTTACAAGGTATGAAATATGACAATGTTTCATTATTAGAATACTAACCATGTTTCTAGCTTTAATAATTTACTCTATTTCTTTAAAAGAAACATCTTCAGAACGTCTTTGTCGCCTCCGACAGCAACAAGATCGGCCAGGCGCTAGCCTTCGCACGCATATCCCCTTGTCCCTTGCGCACTCACGCCGCAACGCAGTACGTCACCAAGCACCTTGGGACGAAGCAGCACTGTGATACCACGAGATACATATTACATATTATCGATTTTTCTTTGTGTGCCTTCATTTCTCAGTTGGCTTTTGCTGAATTCGCAACTTGTGGAATAGCACAAGTAAAATTATTTTGCTGTGTAAAAAATGGCAACATTTTTGCACCATTTGTGGAAAGCAAGCTTTGCCATTGAAGGAAAACAAGCTTTTACTTGTTCATTGTGTATCAAAACAACCTTTGGTCTTGATTCCTGATGGATTGCTGTGTGTTGAACTCGAATATCATGAAGTTCATGTTAGCTCATGGATGGTTTGAACGTCAGGAGAATTGCCCTTTTCCCATCGATCGTTAACGGCATGAATATTTACGAAATGTTCATTGATTGTGATAGTCCTACACTGGTAGAAGTGTATTCTAGTTGTGTTTTTAAGGTAAATAATTTTATAGATTCAGTTGTACTGATGGGTTCCATACTATCTTGAAACTAGATATTATATATAGTGTGAGAAGTTGAGTGGATCTTTGTATTCATATTGTCATTAAATATTTACACTGTAGACATGTTTTATTTAATATTATGTAGTTCTTTGACCCTAATGACTAGCGAGATGGAGGTGAAAAACTATTCAGTAGTATTATTTAGTGGGAGTTTGATATTTTATCATATACTCAGATACTGAAGATGATGAACTGGATAATGTACTTCCTCCAGTTGACTTACATCAGGCAACTGACTGTAGCAATACACCCTTCATTTTATTGTTTAACACCAGAAAATTTTACTTGCCGAAGAGAGTGCTGATGCTGAATAGGTTAACTAAGACCATTAATGCTGATGTATCCAGTTAATCAAATTTATATTAACTGCAATACCTGCCCTATTGGCAATGCACTCTTTAGTTTTGCCAGTATAAAATGAGCATGTGCTTAATGCCACAATCGATTCTACTTTTTTACAGATTCTACTTTTCTTTTTTGTTTTTTCAGAGATGTGGTGGATATGGATAGTACAGACACAAGGAACAACTGGGTAAGGTATGATGTGCAGGAATTTGGTCTGGTATGAAGAACAGGACAATGTGGACATATGGTGAACATCGAGAAGTTTTAGCATGTATGGACATGACAAAAAATTGGATGTGGTGCACTATAGGCATAAGGAACCTCTAACAACAGTTGGGTTTTTTTTTGTGTATTTTACATTATTTACACACACTCTATTGAATCACACTAAATACCAGTACTGACTACCAGTATTATGTAGTGGTGGACTGCATAAGCCATTTACAAAGGTTGTGTTATTTCTATGGTGATGTACAGGCCTCAAAATGGATATAAAAGGTTCACCTGTCATGACTGATAAATCATTAAATTTACTTGTCTTGCCTTCTTTTCCTCTCTCATGTGTGTATATTTGTATCTGTATGTAAAAATGTAGGAATAAATAACAAAAAAATTCTTCCATAAACAGGAAAAATAAGGTAACCTTTAAAAAGCAAACAAGAATTTCCACTTATGTGGTACTCTTATCAGTCAATGACATGTGACAAGCTCGTATTTAATTTGGGGGCTGACAATGTTCAAACAAAACATTAACAATTTAATGTCTATCATGATACTGGAAATTATGTAACAGAAGCATAAGCAGCATGCAAAGTATGTGGGGAACTGTATTGTAGCATTGTATCCAATACAAACCTGGCATCACCAAAAATGGAGTCTAGATACTCCCACGTGGCATCATAATCTGAGCCGATTCCTTTGATTAACTCTAGTGGCTTCTCTTGAAGACATGTGCGAAGCAAGGTGATTGAGTCTCTCTTGCTGTAACTTGTCTCAATTGCATGTTTAAAATTGGCACGAAATATATCGTGTTCTCGGACATTTCCAGAGAATTTTAGCAGTTTTGGTTTTTCCATTTGGAAACCACAGGATTTTGAGTGATAAACTGTTCCTACTTTGGTTTTATTTTCAGTGTTTTCAACATTTAGGTTCATTTGGTTGAGACGTGATTATCATATTCTCTTGTGCACTATTCTCAGTAGCATTGTTATTTAAGTCAATCGCGGTTTCCTGACTCATGTTATTGATGTCAACACTCTCGCTCTGACTCATATTACTTAAGTTTGCATCTTTTGCACTCTGCATTCCGATCATTCCTGAAGCACTTGACTCGCCTAATTCTGATTTATTGCTTGCTTGAGCGGGTAGTTATACTTTCTATGCAGGCGGTGGTGGCACTACGACTGCAACGCATTTTTTAGTTTCTTTTCAAGATGGCGGATTCCGAACTAAAAGACAGGTAAGCTTCGAACAGATTTTCTATTTACAAATCAAAGTTTTTACTTAGGAATTTTGACTAAAAAGAATACTAGATATCTAATCTTTCGTCTTCGTGCTTTTTAAACCTCCAATATTTGACATTCTATTAAAATATCGCGTCACTTGAATCCTTTGTATTTCTCCACATTTTAAATATGTGTTTATATTTACATATAGCAGGTTATCTGCGTATAAAATAACTTAAATTTTGCCTTCAAATGTTATATTATCATCATTTTTTACTATTATGTGATTGCGCCCCGTAGCACCCCTTCAGTTTATACATTTTGTCACCCTTCATTTCACACTATTTACGGATTTAATTTTTAGGTCTTTTTGCGAAGATCTGTCAAGTTCTGCCGCCATGTTAAGAAAGCGGTCATGCATTCCAGAAGGAAATACGCCTGGGAAGAAAGATTCGAAAATAAAGAGGAGCAGGAAAGGCAGTGCAACGAAAAAATCACTTTTCAAGAATGAAAAAAGCCATGAAGAAAGCAGAAAATCTTGTGGTTGGGTGACTGCAGAAGTTGCTACATAGGTTCAGCACATGTGCTTATACTGGGAAGGTACACACACAGATAAATGGCCGAGCACCAAAAACACGAAGTTCTGGAATGAATGTGCAACATCTGTGAATAAAATATGTCAGTGGCAGATCCAGGATTTTTCATATGTAGATCAAGATTTTCTGACGTCATTCGGCGGGGAGAAAAAGTACTTAAAATTGCGCTAGTTATTAAATAAGGCTAGTTAAAGAAGCTGTAGTGTTTTTGGATTCACTCACAAATCACGTTCTGCGACAACTATATTTTCACACCATGTATCAGGTTCAGATTACCAATGATTCAAATTACAATCATGATGTGAAATGGACTGGCTGGCTTGCCTGGGTAATCCTACATGGCATCCCCATATTAGAAAAATTGAATAAGTTTGCTAATGAACTTGTATACACAGCACAACAAAAGCATCTAGGAATGATCTCACTACTTCAGAGATACAACCAGAAAATAACTGTTTGAAAGCTTTTTGTCGTGTAGATCATATACAATGCTCCTTTGCGTTTGTTGTTATATGAATTATGTGGATAATATGTTTATCATAGCACACAAATAGTAAGATCAATATAACATATTTAACGAAGGCTAAGAAAAAATAACAAATATCAGACAATACACATGGTTATAAGCAAAGTAATATTCTTTTAAGTCTATACTAAATTCTATAAATATCTCGACGCCGCGACGGGTATGTATGCAAATTCGATGCATATAAATAGGACAAATTACAAATACATGTTGAATATAGATTCTTTACCTTACTGCAATACAATTTCTTTTGGCCTTTTCATGAACAGCGTTTGGAATAAATGACTTGGCTCCAATGTGCCAACTAATGCTGCATTGTGTGCTGTTTATGGCACACAAGAGCTCCTCGATCGAATACTTGCGAGGAGAGTGAACTTGCAGTATAAGATCTTTGTAGATCTCTTGCAGGCTTTCTACGTCATTGTATCTGATAGCGGACTTCACAATGCCAAACAATTGCCAGATACTACAAGCCATTGCCTGACTAAATCGCTTTGTAATAATTTTTCTGTAGGACTTCGAAATTGACTGTTTATAGTCGAGAAGTAAGATCAGAAAGGCAGTTAATCAATATTCATGCCTTCACTATGCCTCACACAGCTCTACACTTATCAGTCAGAATGGGTCAGAAAATAATGACCAATAAGGTTGCAGAATTTTTTTAAATTGCCTAATAAGAAGCTTTGCCTGAAGCCCCTGACTGCAACAAACAGGTCAGAACTCCCTACGAATGGGTCAAACTTTCATCCTACCAATCAGGTGCATCGATTTTGTCAGCTGATGGGGCAAAATTTATGTGTAAAACCGCAGCTTGACCTGTGGCAAAAATAAATGACAGAAGGCTCAGATACTGAACGATTTTCAACCTGGATAGCTAATTGGCAAGTAACAGCACGCAAAAATGAAACTGGATTGTCTCCAGTAGTTTGGAATATTAACTTTTTTGGCAATTTTTACGTAGGTCAAGTGACCCATTTGACCACCCCCAGATCCGCGCCTGAAATATGTAATTCTTCTCAAACAGGTTGGTTATTTGGCATACTTTCTATCCACAAAAAATTAAGTGCATATTGATGGTTGAGTATTTTTTATACTATCAGAGTATAAAACAGTGTAATTATTCTCAATGTATGCACATTTCGTTCAAGAATCTAGTGTTGAGACCTTAAAGTTTTTGGAGTAGCAAAATAGTACAAGGGAGACTGAAAAGTTGAACTTCAATTTGTTTCTCAGTGCTTAATGAACTTATTTACTTTCATAGGCTCATCATGTAGGACTAAAGTAACAAAATTCTTGGCAAAGGAGTTTTCAACATTATCGGATGCAGAGGATATCTATAGTATTGACTATGTTACCAATCCATCTGATTTTAAAGACTGTGCCAGTTTCAACTCCAGCAAAGCCAGCAACCAGTGATGTTGATGACTGTTTATCACCAATTTTCGGTTGCTCACCACATAGTTCAAAAGCAACTAAGCTGTCCTTGGGCAACACAGTTAAAAACTTTATTTCTGTCTTTTAGTCATCAATGTCTGAACGTCTGCAAAAGCAATTATTGCAACATTTGTTTCAGCATATTTCATTGTCAGGTTTGGTGGAAATTCATTTTATTCATTTGTCAAACATGATTTTATTGAGGCAAGTGTTTCTGCAATGAGAGTGTTGTATGATGAAGGCAAGCACAACCTTGTGTACCACATCTCTAGGTGTTTCAATCATGAGCACGAAGGAGCACCAACCCGAATGCCAATTGACAGAATGCCATTTGGTTTGATCGATTATAATGTTCGGTTTTTCTCAGCACCATCTTCCCAGAAACTTGGTTTTGAGCATCATTATGCTCTATGGCTGGAAATGGTGCTTGCTCATTTTGGTCAGAAGAGGTTAAGTCTGTTCAGAGGGCCTTTTTGGCAGTATGAAATGCAAGAATCTGATGTATTTCTGTAGTCCAATGCCAGTCAAGAGACATGTTCAGTTAATGCAGGAATGGAATCAATAATGCTCTGAGAGAATGTTCCTTGGATTTAATGAATACCAAGAGCCAGTAGGTGAATGTAGTATTACAACAAGCACACCTGAGTTGGGTGAACAAGCAGCATTACAGACACTGAATGAAACAAGTAATGAGGAAACTGTTGTGGAACAAAATCCCCAAGTAGAAGTTTTAGAGAGCTATTTTTCAGAACAATGCGTGTTCACTGAAAGGCCAAAGCAGGTGAGGCCAAAGCGAAGTAATTTATGGTCACAGACAAACCATGATGATCTTGAAGCCATTGAGAATGAGCAGATCTCACCTGAATGCATGGAGGAACACCACAGAATACATCCAACTTCAAATAAGAGAAGGGCAGTAAACCCAAACATGTACAATCCAAGAAAGGTCTGTATGATTAAGCCATGTTTTTACTGAGATCACTTTGACCTGCTACAGAAATTATGATTACTATACTGCCAATTCAAAAATGGTTCTTGAGAAATTTATAAATCTGAAATGTTATTATGTATGTATGTACATGTATGTAATGCATGCATACATACATGCATTAATCACGGTTAATAGAACTAGATGGTTAGGCTAACTGAATCACGTAACAAATATGTTATTGTTATTATTGAGGGTGTCATGCTTCGAGAAAGCTATTTACATAGAGTACTTGTTTATACACTGCATTCGGAAAGTCGTATTTTAGAGTTGTTTTAGTATGCAAGGACATGGCTAAGCTTTCAAAAAAATATTAAATACAATGGTTGGCTCTAATTGTGCTTTGTATGGTGACAGACAAGCAAAACACATCAATTTGAAATCTTTAAAATCCCTGTTGTTGGCGCAGCCAACGGTGAAGAAACAGCAGCAAAGAAAATAAATGCTCACTAAGAAAGGCTTAGAATTATATTAAGGACTAGAGAAAACATTACATTTATATAGCGCATTTTTCATATGGATATGTTCAAGTGCGCTTCTTACAGCAATAAATAAATAACAGATTATAAATATTAGATAAAATTATATTACAATAATGTTAAGATTTATTTATTACAGTGTTAACTACAAATAAAAGTGGACTGATGCACAGTCATTAATTAAAAGCATCTAAGAATAGAAATGTCTTTAGTAACTTTTTAAATGTAGCTGTTGAGGATGCAGTCCTGATAGCTTTGGGAAGAGCAGTGTATAAATTTGGGGCAGCGAGAGAGAATGATCGATTACCCAAGGTCTTTAGAGTTTTAAGTCTGGGGTGTTTGAGTAGACACGGATCAGAGTAAGATCTAAGGTTGTAACTGGTGGTTTTTTTAATTGAGAGAAGCTCTTTAATGTACGTTGGAGCTTGATTGTTTAAAGCCTTGTATGTAATAAGGAGGATTTTAAAGTCGATGCGAGACTTGAGCGGGAGCCAATGAAGATCATATAAGACAGGACTGATATGATCGAACCGAGGAGTATTGCAGATAAGCCGAGCTGCTGTGTTTTGAACAGCTTGTAATTTCCTCAATTGGGTTGAGGGGAGACCATAAAAAAGACTGTTACAGTAGTCCAGGTGGCTTATAACAAAAGCCTGCACAAGAATCTGTGTTGTATGTTGATCGAGGAACTTCCTAATACGTCGAATATTATAAAGGTGAAAGAAGGCAGCTTTGCAGCATTTAGTAACATGAGTGTCCATTTTCATCTGCAAGTCAAACCAGCAGCCTAGGTTCTTGGCGTTCTGAACACAAGTAATAACATTGCTACCAACACGAATATCGTTGAAGTCGATTTTTGCGAGTTGCTGCCAAGTGCCAATCAAAATTACTTCGGTTTTTTCCTCGTTAAGTTTCAGATGCCAGGTCTTCAAAAGATGCCAGATCTTCAAAAACAAATTGACGGAAATAAAATTTTCATTTGTGAGCGTCATTTTATGCACGCACTATAGTTTATAAATGTATGTATCAGATGTGTTCAGGTGTGAACAAAGAGGGCATTGTATTTCCATATTTATTTGTCAATATCTAATATTGCATATATCTTTCTGTAGACCCGAAATGGAAGATTATAATAACTGGTAGCGTCCCTACTGAAAATTTGCCTACAAAAAGCCACAAAGTTCCCAAGGCTGAGTTTCGCATTCCTGTTAGACATGATATCGAGCCAAGTACTTTTCACGAAGAAACGACAAGCTTCGAACACAGTGGTTCGGCGGCTGGTATGTCCACTATCAAAGAACTCATTGTGCAATTAGAAACTTTACAAATATGGAAAGTAGAAGAATTGCAAGATAAAGAAGTCAGCATTAAACTATTTGAGGAGCCATACAGCATTCCAAAGTACATTTTGCTTATTAATTCTGGCTTGGAATTTAGTGTTTTTGCCTACCAATGGCCCATCCCTGATGACCACGAAATCTACAAAAGCACAAATCGTTCTTTAAGAAACTGCTATATGAAGGATTTGCTAAAGAAACTTGAGAACTGTAGTATGTGCGTGGGACTGCCAGATACTAATGAAGTCAAGGATGTTGCTGTTGACCCTACAGCTCAAGAATATACCCCAAGGGCTGTTGTACATCATTCTGTCCCCAAAGAGCCAACAACTGAAGAGACCAACTTTGAAGTTTTTGTGTCATGTCGATCTGTTGAATGATAAAAGAAGTGATATCTGCTGAAAAGAACTCTTGTCAACCATGTGCAACTGGCTTTAACCCTGTCAACAGGGCAGTTAAAGGAAATTGAAAGCCTCTGCTGAACCAGCCAAATCAAAAGACTCGCTTGCTGCATGTGGCACAGAGAAACTTAGAGCAACTGTCCAGGCTACAAGACTCAAGTGCAAGGAGCTTTCGGAACATTTTAAGCATCTTCAGACAAAGATAGAAAAAGATGGAGTTGAGATCAGTGCATCCTTTGAGACAGACCTCCTTAAGATAATGGGGGGGGGGGTGAGGTCAGAATTTAGAGTATACACATCACATGAAATTCTTTTGGGAACAACAAATGGCACTACTTCAAACAAATAAAATGGGACGCAGATACCACCCGCAAGTTATTCAACTCGCCCTACACATTCATGGGAAGTCACCATCAGCATACCAAGAACTGTGAGACAGTGGTGTGTTAGTTCTTCCAAGTGAGCATGTTTTGAGGGATTATAAAAACTATTTCGAACCCAAAGCTGGAATAAACCAAGAAAACATTGAATCTCTTAGAGAGAAAACCAAACAGTTCACTGATTTGCAAAGATACGTTGTGCTTGTTCTGGATAAAATGAAAATTCAGTCCAACCTTGTTTTTGATAAGGTTTCTGGTGACCTAGTGGGATTTGTGGATCTCGGAGATCCCACAACAAATGAGGCATTTGCAGAGGAAGAATGTGTGGCAACTCATGTTCTTGCATTTTTGGTGCAAGGATTGTGCACGGACATGAATCACATTGTTTCCTATTATTTTACTCGGGATGTCACCTTGTTTCAAATTATGTCAATATTTTGGAAAGCAGTTGCTTTTTTGGAACTGTCTTTGAATCTTTGGGCAATTGGTGCTGTGAATGATGGAGCATCCCCAAATAGAAAGTTCTTCAACCTCCATTCCCAACTAGCAAAGGATTTGAAGTGTGATGTTGTGTACAAGATGCCCAATGCCTTTGCAACATCACACTTCATTTACTTCTTTGCTGATTCACCTCATCTGCTCAAGACTGCACGGAATTGCTTGTACAGTTCTGGTTATGGTTCCCACAGCAGGTACATGTGGAACAATGGCCGATGCTTGATCTTCCATCATATTGCTGATTTCTTTTACAGCGATGAAGAATATGGTCTTCATACCCTTCCCAAGTTGACCATGGACCACATTGTTCTAACATCATATAGCAAGATGAAGGTAACATACCACATTTTGAAATTTTAGTGAAATAATTAATGTCTTCGGAGGGTTTTTTAACACCATGCAGACACTTAATCGGTGTATTTGTATAGTATCTGTGCATTAATAGTTTAACAAAACATCTACTGGCACAACCGATCCTAACGTTGTATCCCAATAAAATTACTGGTTACAACGTTTGATAATTCCAATAGTTACTGGAATTGTCATTTCATGCATATAAAATGAACCCTGACCCAAACCCTAACCCTAACAATCTCAATAATTTATTAGAGACAATAATTTTATTGGGATACAACGTTCGGATCAGGGTGCCTGGCATCTCAACTCATTTTCAACGTACTAAGGCACAGTTAGCTCCATTTGTCCTCCTTTGTTGTACCCAGGTCAATGAAAGATTGATGGTCAGTGGGATAGCCACATACAATGCTTTTGTAGTGTTGAAATGGTATTAAATCATGACATTGCATCATATTTTTTTAAGGTAATTCTGGCAACACAAACGCTGATTTTTAAGGTAAAACTGGCAACACAAGTGCTGAGCAAGTCAGTGATGATTGTGATCCAAGAAAGTGGTAATGAAGAAGTCCTTGAGACTGCCAGATTCTGTGGAATGATGAACGATTTTTTCGACTGCAAAAACATAAGGTCTTTGACCGAGTCTGTCAGAAAAAAGAATCAGCTCATCAGACCGTATGAATCACCTGATGATGAGAGGTTTGCATGGTTAGTGGATGTCTTCCTCAAGTACTTGAATGATTGGAAGCAGAGTACTTTAGATCGCCAAGGCAGCTTTTCAGCTGATGAAAGAGGCAAAATGTTCCTGTCACAGCAGACGTACGAGGGGTTGAAGATAGCAGTATATTCCTACCACAGTTAATAGAAATAAGATGGTTTGAAATGCTGGCAAACTTCAAAGGCAGGTTGCAAATATGTTGTGCATCAAAGGAAAAAAAATCATGTGACTTTTAGTGTGCATTGCCTCAGGATAAACAACAGTGAATTAATAAGCATTTACATAATTTGATACATATTACATCACTAAAATCTGATCCAAACGTTTGTTATTGATTTTGAAGAGCACAGACAAGAAGAACACACTTTAGGGCAAATTTTGAGAGAATATTCTGGAGAAACTTTGTGTAGAAAACATGATATTGTTTCATCGGTTTCGGCAATGAGTGCGCAGGGGGCTAGCTCATTCAGGTATGAAAATTGCCATGAATACAACATGAGAATTGCTGTTGTATCATCACAGAAAAGCTTTATGGAGATGAAATCGACAGCGTTGTAAAGACCGTTTCAGCAACCGAAGCATTGTTCAAGGAAGTGGTGCATCGTTACACTAAACAGGAACCAAGATAAACTTCTCGAGTCATTTTATGGATTTATGTTAAATTCGTCAACACTTTTAAACTGCAAGGATTTCCGAGTTGCCAATCTAGTTATGAACCATATCCCATTGTGAAAATTTTCTTGAAGGTGAGATCATTTTTCTATACTAAAGACCATGTCACACAGTACAAAATAAAGGAGAAACAAGGCAAAAAGAAGGGGTTGAGAAAAGACTTGAAATAAAGCTCGGAAGTATGATTGTATGTCTTCCAAACAAAAAACAAACAAACTTCTTCTCCTAGCAGATAAACAAAAAAAAACACCCTTGGGGCCCACCTATGTTTTGACTTCTCTGACATCATAAATCGAAATAATTTCTGAAAGGGGGGGGGGAGCTCTGTAGCTTAATGTGGCTCAATAGAAAGTGTGGCAACAATTATACCGTACAAAGCATTCTGTTTTGTTCATAATATTAATTTAATCAACTTTCCCTTTTAAATTTGGTATAATTATGCAGTATGATGTCCCCAAATAATCATTCATAAGAGTCTACTTAATATTCAAAGATCTATTGTTGCAAAAACTTAAGTTGTCTTATTCTTAAAAGTCAATCACTGTCTTTAGTACCCACCATAACTATGATTTACATGGAATTTCTGTCTAATAAATATGTACAGGTTTCGGACTGACAATCACAAATATATACAGCAAAATAACTGGTGCACTAACATAGAAAACATGCTGTACCAGACAACAAGTTTTAGCAATTGTGCAGTAAACTTAATATTAATTAGGTGGGATTTGGAAAACCATATATATATATACATTTGTGTTCTGTATAATAAATTTCTTTTTGAATCGATTGTTTTTACAGTCTGAACACGAACATGTGCCTCCCCGCCCCCCAGTTTAAGCTTTTTTGCACCCTTTGTTTTTAGTTTCAGTAGCTTTTCACTGTTTATTTAGTTGCACTGGCTTTGCAAGGTGATCTACATTGCAAGGAAAATAAGATTACACTGGCACAACCACCTTGATAATTGGAGATATATTTTTATATTCATGTTACAATTAGTTTGTTTTGAAATTGATTTGTTTGTCTTCTGTGAACATGAATATATGAACATGCCCAGGCTTTATTATCGAGTATGTTACACCACTGATTATAAATAAGTAATCCTACACTTACAAAGCACAAGACAGTGTATATTTGCATGTATATTAATATACATGCAAATTAGAATGGCCATCCACTGTATTGTTATCAAAATCATTTTGACATATCACTTTGATATAAATTTATAAATATACTATATTTGATAGTACTCACAGTACTCATTTCTTTTTCTTCCCCTTCTCCACTGGCTCGTCACTTACAGCATACCGTTTCTTCTTTCAAAGCGGCCACCTACATTTCCTCTCACAACTGGGGCAATGTCTCTTTGCGCAGCAATTGTCAAGTCATTGTACCCGAATTCATAAGCACTTGGTTTATCAGCTCTTCCTCCTTTAGCATGCTGATGGCCAAAATAATTCTCCAGTACATCCTGCATGAATCTTTCACTCAGGACATACCGAAATCCTTGCTGAAGTAGGAATTAAATGGCCTCAATATGGGATTGGACAGTAATCTGAAGGCCTTCATGGGTTTGAGAGGAAAGGAACATCTTCCCTCTATCGTCTGCAGAATATTCAGGTGTGGGAATTTTTTTTTCCTTTCTGGGACCATAGATCTGATATCACATTTGTGCAAACTGAAATTGCTTATACAAAAAAAACAACATTGTGTCAATCAGTTTTAGCCATTATTTAGCCAAATGCAATTAATTTTTGACAATCATTTAGAAATATTTTATGCAACTATATTGGCTCTCAAATCTCTCATGATCACCCTGTCTTATGTAACTATATGAGAGATGTTCAGATGATTTTGTTTGATGTTTGCCATACAGATTACAGAATTTCATTATGTAAATTTTCTCCTTACATTGCACCAGCAAAAACTTTCAGCTTTCAACTGATGCAGAAACTAGTGCAGTACAACATAAAATATTGTAAGGAACTTGTGTACAAATCCATTTATTAATCAAAATTTGTTTCACCTAAAATATTTTATAGAATGTAAACTTGAAATATTTTCTGGGAACCCCAAAATTTTCTGGGACCAATGGTCCCATACATTTTCTACCCCTGAGAATATTGACCATCCCTTTCAAGAGTGGATCTCTTCCAATACTCCAGGTACTTTAGGAAGACATCAGGTAACTAACCAAACCGATGATCGTCATAAGCAGTGTAGGGTTTGATGAGGTCATTTCTCTTTCTCTCATGCTCCTGAAGTGATCTCACATTGGTGCAATTGAAAAAGTCATTCATCGTTCTGCAGAATTTAGCAGTTCCCAAAACCTCACTGTTTCCACTTCTCTCTAATGCTAGAGCAACTGATCGACTGAGCACTTGAGTCGCTAGTTTCACTTTCATCTTGCTGAAAGATGTTAGAACAATTTGCTCCAATGTCAATTTTGGAAGCACATGCAGGGCAACTGCTTGAACGCAATAAAAAATATTAGCAATGTGCTTGAATAACAGGTACTGACCATCGTTCCACATCAAACAACTGCAGGAACCTGAGCCAGAGTTATACAGACAGTTCCTCGCTGTCTTCATTAAATGTGCTACATCTGCAAAGAAGTAGATAAAGGATGATGGTGCAAAAAGATTTATTGTCTTGTACACAACATCACACTCCCGATCAACAGCCAACTTAACATGAAGATTGAACAAATTCCTACTAGGCGATGCACCATCATTGACAAGGGCAACAACCCAAAGATGTAATGACAGTTCCAAGGTGGAAACCACTTTCCAAAAAATTGGCATCAACTGGTATGAAGTGACATTTCCTATAAAGAAATATGCAATGATGTGTTTCACATCAGTGCATAAACCCCCTACAAAAAATGCCAAAACATGGGTGGCAATTGCATCTTTCTCATCAAGACAAGAAAAATTTGTCATGGGGTCACCTAGATCCATGAACCCAACCAAATCTGCAGAGTTCTCGTCGAATACTAGGTCAGACTGAATTTATATTTCATCCACGACAAGTGCGATGTATCGTTGATTCCCAGTGAATGATGCAGACTCTTTTCTCAAAGCATCCACATTCTCATTATTTATTCCAGCCTTTGGGGGGAAATAGTTCTTATAGTCTCATATTATCATTTCACTTGGTAACACCAAAGCACGACTTTCTCGGAGCTCTCTGTAGGCAGCAGGTGACTTTCCGTGTAGAGATAGGGCAAACCGGATGATTTGTGGATGATATCTTCGGCCACAGCTGGCAGACTGAAGAAGTTTCATCTGTTCTTCTCAGAAGACTTTCAAGTGGGGAGTAGCATTCGGGTTTTGTCCATCCATTATTTTACAAATGTCCTCCTCCAGAGATTTATTAATGCATACTCCTTGTCCTTGAATGCGGTCCTGCATGTCTTGAAATTGCTTTTTCAGCATTTTGCATTCAAGTCTTGTTTCCTTGACTGTTACCTGCAACTTTTCAGGTCCACCTGTAATGAGTTGCTAGCATGTTGACATTGCGTTAATTTAATTATTATAATATATTCTAATTAAGTCAATGTATGACTGGGGAATTGAATAATAAGATTGTAGTTCTGGAGTGGAAGATATGACTTTACATGGTGTCAGGAGTTAAAATACGCCAAAATGAGCAAATTTAACCCACCAAAAGAGCTAAGTTTTGAAGGAAATCTAAGTGAGAATTGGGAACGATGGAAAAAGGAGTTCAAATTTTATTTAACAGCGACAGAATCCGACGAGAAAGGAGACGATGTCAAGACATCACGGCTTTTGACAACAATCGGCGAGAAAGCACGTGAAGTTTATTATACGTTTACATTCGCTACGGAAGGAGACGATATGAAGTTAGACCCTGTCATAGCCAAGTTTGATGAATATTTTAGTCCGAGAAAGAATCTGCCTTATACACGCTTCAAGTTCTTCACTTATAATCAGACAAATGGACAAACAATTGATGAATATGTTACGGAATTGAAATCGAGAAGTCGTCATTGCGAATTTGGTACTTTAAAAGAAAGTTTGATAAGAGATAGAATCGTAGCAGGGATTCAAGATGCTAAGGTACGTGAAAGATTACTAAGAGAGACTGATTTAAGCTTGGATAAAGCAATATCTATTTGTCGAGCAAGCGAAGCGACTAAGAAACAAGTCGAAGAGATGGCAGCTAGCCCTATTGTTGACAACGTGGATTCTATTAATAATTTTCAACGGCGCGAGTAACGTGACTCACGAAACCCAACAGCGCATAGGCCAAGGCAAGATCGTCCTGAAATGACTAGAAACAATGACCAATCAAGAGTTTGTAAGTACTGTGGAAATATGCATCAGAGAGGACGGTGTCCTGCATATGGCAGGATGTGCAATAAATGTCGAAAGTGGAACCATTTTGCCTCAGTTTGTCAGTCCAAATCTGTTAACAACATTGAACAAGAACAATCCTCAAGTGGTGAAACAACTGAATTTTTCGTAGGAACAGTTGAAGGGGATGAAAATGATGTGACCATGCCGTGGACAATGCCAATTCTCACATCTGGTACCAATGTATCATACAAACTTGACACAGGATCTCAGGTAAACATAATTCCACAAAAGACCTATCATGCCCTTCAAAAGAAACCCAAACTTTGCACAGCTACGGAAAAGCTAATGGCATATGATGGAAATGCAATTCCTGTTATCGGAAAGTGTATCGTCAACTTGGCAAGAAAAGGAAAACCAAGCATTCCAGCTCAGATGTTTGTGGTGCCAACAGATTCCTCACCTATAATTGGTTTGGAAACATGTCAGCGACTCAATTTGATAAAGAGAGTAGAGATTCTTAACTGTGATGATGCAAATTTTATGCCAAGTCAAGATGTATTTGGAGAGATAGGATGCCTGTCTGGAGAGCATCATATCCAAATTGAAGAGAATGCAACTCCAGTAGTACACCCACCACGACGTGTGCCATATGCCCTAATGAACAAACTTAAAACAGAACTTGATCGCATGAAACGGTTGGACATAATTGAAGAAATTGATGAGCCCACTGAGTGGGTGAGTTCCCTTGTGATAATAGAAAAGGCGGATGGAAGACTTCGTGTTTGTTTGGACCCCTCTGACCTTAATAGAGTGATCAAAAGAGAGCATTATCCAATGCCCACAGCAGAGACAGTAATGTCCGAAATGTCGGAAGCGAAGTACTTCTCAAAGCTTGATGCTTCAAACGGATATTGGCAAATCAAAGTCGACGAGCAAAGTTCAAAGCTACTAACATTTAACACTCCATTTGGCCGTCACCGATTTAAACGTTTACCCTTTGGCATACTTAGTGCCAGCGAAGTTTTCCAAAAGAAGATAGCAGAAATCATCCAAGGTCTTGATGGTTGCACCAATGTTCAAGATGACATTCTTGTCTGGGGAAGTACGAAAGAACAACACGACGCAAGACTGAAGGCAGTTATGGAAAGAATACAGCAAGCCGGACTAAAACTAAATGAAAAGAAGTGCGTATTTTGTTCAACGGAGGTGGTTTTCCTTGGACACTTGTTCTCACACGAAGGTGTCAAGCCTGACCCAACAAAAATTGAAGCAATTCGAGATATGCCGACGCCAAAGTCTAAACAGGACCTGCAACGCCTGCTTGGAATGATAACTTACCTGGGTAAGTTTATTCCAAATTTATCCATAACGACAGCACCATTAAGACAGCTCATGGAGTCAGATGTGGAATGGCACTGGTCTAATCATCACAATGCTGCTCTTGATCAAATAAAGAAACTACTCACAGAAAGTCCTACGCTGAAATACTATGACTCTGAGTTACCAACAAGAATTTCTGTCGATGCATCAAAATTCGGGTTGGGAGCAGTCCTGCTTCAACAGCATGGAGACACATGGGCACCAGTGGCATACGCCAGCAGATCGCTCAACAAATCAGAACAAAATTATGCCCAAATCGAAAAGGAGGCGCTGGCAATCTTGTTTGGCTGTGAACGTTTCCACGTCTACCTGTATGGAAAATGCTTCACGGTGGAATCTGATCATAAACCGCTTCAACCCATATTCAAAAAACCTATCTGTAAAGCTCCACCACGCATCCAACGATTTCGTCTGCGCCTGCAGAAATATGACATGCACATAGAGTTCAAGCCTGGAAAGGAACTAATGGTTGCAGACACCTTGTCTAGGGCATTTATTCCAGCAAAGAAACAAGACGAAGAAACCGAAGCTGAATTTCAGGTCCATTTAATTATGTCAAGCCTTCCGATGTCAGAAATCCAACGAAAGAGATTCCGACAAGAAACTAGTAACGATGAAACCCTACAACGTCTACAAGCAGTTGTACAAGCGGGATGGCCGAACAAAAAGAGTGATCTTACGGAAGACATTAGACCGTACTTTAGTATTCGAGACGAAATCACAGAAATGAACGGCATATTGATGAAAGGAGAACGAGTCATTGTCCCATCAAGCCTCAGAAAGGAAATGAAAGCAAGAGTACACGAGGGGCACTTAGGAATCGAGAAGTGCAAAGCCAGGGCCCGAGAAACAATGTTTTGGCCAGGGATCAACGGTGAAATAACGGAAATGGTCCAACAGTGCAGTGCATGTCTAGCTACGAGAGTTTATCAACAGAAAGAGCCACTGGCACCACATGAAGTTCCCGCAAAACCATGGCAGAAGGTCGGCGCTGACCTATTTCATTTCAAGGACAATGACTATCTGATTGTTGTTGATTATTTTTCTAACTACCCAGAAATGGCTTTGCTAAAAGGTACGACAAGTTCAATGGTAATCACGCACATGAAGTCCATATTTGCACGACACGGAATACCTGAAATAGTTATATCCGACAATGGCCCCCAATTTGCAAGCAAAGAGTTCGCTGAATTTGCCGCTAAGTGGGAGTTCTCTCACGTTACATCCAGCCCTAGGTATCCGAAAGCCAACGGAATGGCGGAGCGAACGGTGCAAATGATAAAGAAACTTTTAGAAAAGGCGGACATGAAGAATGAAGACCCCTACCTTGCCGTTCTCGCGCACAGATCATGCCCAGATCCAAATGGAGATCCATCCCCTGCCGAAAAGTTGATGAACAGGCAATTACGGACAAGACTGCCGGCAGTCATGCCACCAAAAGAAAACCAAACCGCAATTCAGATCAAAAACATGCAAAAGAAGCGAAACCAAGCCTTTTACCATGATCGTAACGCGAAAGAGCTACCAAAACTAGACGAAGGATCAACGGTGCGTGTTTATCAACATAACAACCCGGCAATAAAGGCAAAGTGGTCAACAAAAGCAAAGGTTGTTGAACAGCATCACACACCGCGATCGTACATTATTAGGACAGAAGAAGGACAGACTCTAAGACGAAACCGACGTGATCTGCTTCACACAGGCGAACATTTTAGCGAAGAATACCCAAATGAAGGAGAAACTCAAGACGTGAATGATGTACCGAAATCATGGGAAGAAAATCCTGGAGAGGGTGAAGAGGATACAGGCGAGGGAGACTTAGCACCTACTGGGTACACCACGAGGTATGGAAGAGTTGTAAAGCCACCTTGTTATTTCTACTAAAGAAAGAACTAATTCGAACAGACAGATTTAAATTAAAGGTAAAAAAAAAAAGAAACAAGTCTAACATTCGAAAAGAAGGAAGATGTAATGAGTTGCTAGCATGTTGACATTGCGTTAATTTAATTATTATAATATATTCTAATTAAGTCAATGTATGACTGGGGAATTGAATAATAAGATTGTAGTTCTGGAGTGGAAGATATGACTTTACACCACCTGCAGCTAGGGGTGCCTTACTTTTGGCTAAGGACGATTTGGTTCTCTTTCTAGTTGTCTTCTTTAACTGTTTGCTGACTTTGGAATAAGGATTGCATAGTTCATCAGACGCTTCCGTGATGACTAAGCAGTCTACACTCCTAAAGAAAACAGTTGCTTCGAATTGCTTTGGGGTTGGCTTTTTGGGGATTGAACGAACAACTGTTCGAAGGCCAAATGATGTTATGTCTGCATTTGGATCAATAGTAGCTGACCTGGATTCATAGTCTTCACCAACACCTTCACAAATCTTGCTTGTCTCATTGTTGACAAAAGTCCCTGAAAGTCTTGAACACTTTAAAGCAACATTTAATAGTCTCATCTTGAGGAAATTCTGTTAGCCATGTCAACAAGACAGTGGTATTTAGCTGACTGATGAGGTCATTTAAACTTGTATCCAAACACAATGTAGGCTCTGTGATACTGGATGAAGTACATGGCATATCCTCTGGATGCTCGACTACTTTTCGCACAATGACCCGACGTGGTGTCTTTTGTCTCGTGGGATCTTAAAGGTAAGTTCTCTGTGGGATAGCTACCAGGTACGAGGGTCTTTCTTGAATTCGGCTTATCAGGGTCTATAATGTAGTATTTCACACATATTACACACATATTTCAACAATAATATCTAAAGTAAGCAATGCTGAAGATCATTCACTCGCACAAAGTCATATTTTACAAGTTAAACATCGGTTAAATATACACAGGTACAAGGGCTATAGTGTCAATATGTAACCAATATTCTGGAAAAAAACAATTATCCTAAGAGCTTTCTCTACGATTGTTTAAGGCGTCCAACCTTGACTCATTGCAACTCGCCAGAGGGTGCCTCCGCTGTGAAAGGTTTTGCAATAGTCCCATACATTCAAGGAATTGCGGAACCGAGCAAGAGAGTTCTTAATAATTGTGGTATCAAGGTTGCCCTGAAATTCTTTCAGACATTGGGACATATTTTTGCGAAACCCAAGGATCACGTTCCGACTGATCAGAAAACACATGCTGTATACTCTATACCATGCGGTGATTGCGAGAAAGTATATCTGGGTCAAACAAAATGCCAGTTTTGCACACGTCTGAAAGAACATCAAAGGGCTGTTTCTAATTTTAACAACTCAAAATCAGCTTTGGCTGAACATGTGTGCTAAACAAGCCATAACATTGCGTGGGAAGATTCTAAAATCATTACCACTAACAATCATTATGGTCAAAGACTTTGTTTGGAAGCCTGGCATATCAATGGGAGCCCTTGTGCCTTAAATAGGGATGACAGAAGTCATTTACCACAAGAGTATTTACATCTTGTTGGTAGATGACGTCACCTTGACAGCATATAAGTTCGTGAGTTTCAACATCAGACCACCCTTGATGAAGACACTAGACTGGAGTGTCGAAACGTTGGGTCGTGAATGTGATCTTTGTTCGGTGATTTCATTCATTTAACAAAACCAGAGTAGCACTTATTATGTCGGATTATATACCTGGTTGCGATATAGTAACAAATTTCAGTTCGTAGCGCAATATTGTTCAAAAATGACTTTTTCTGATTATGTCAGCTATTGACATGCAACGTCATAAACCCGTACAACGACGCCAGATTGCACCAGCAAGGTGCCACGTCAGGTAATATACATAAGTCCATCCTTTCGTTACTATACGTGAAGAGGCGAATGGTCACGCGGGTTTGCAATGAATGTGTCATTTACTGTGTCGAATATTGTAGGTTATTCATATTAATTTTGCGCTGTGAAACGTTAATGTGTCTGACATGTTACAGTCTCCATTTAGCGACTCTATGTCATCAGAAATTTTGTATTTATTTTCCTGCAATCTTCTTCACTGATTTTGTATACTCGACCAGTTGCAGTAACAGGAGCCTGGGTTTGACATATGATATCTGTAATGGGTAGCCAACAAACATCAAGTCTTCTTGGCCACTGGAAACTTGGTGAGAGTCCAGGAGGGTGTAAGAAGTTTATCTTCACATCTTGTTCCACTTCGCTAACTTCATCAACCACACCAATCCACCACTTTTCGTCGTACAAGCATGCAACATATTCACTCAATCGTATGGATTCTATGGTCACGTCCTTGATTTCTGGCTCCCCAGTGATGTTAAATGAACCAACGAAAAAATCATCTTCTGCAGTATGTTTTAAAGCGATCACATTCGTACTTATAGGTGTAAAAATGTGGTAACCTCTTGTTCCGGGTATTGTATGACCACTGGCAAATCTTTCTTTTAGCTGCGTCCTAACTTCTTCCATTCTTTCCTTCAAGATATGAATAAAGGTTATACCAGGGATGTTTGCCTTACAAAATGAAACCATTGACGAAACATTCAAAATTTGTTTCAAGTAAGGCCTTTGCAAGCTTGCTCGTGCCATTAGTCTCTTTACTGTTCCGCCAATGCCATCACACGGTGATTTCCCATGACTTGTTGTGAAGAAACTCCAAGTCGCCTCAATGCCAAAATCAACTTTGTGTCGACACAAATTTAACATGTTTTTGAAGTTTTTGTATTGGGCTGCACATCTGTCAGAAAAATACTCGATTTAGTGATGGTTTGGAGTGTTGTTTTAAGGAAAATTACTGACGAAAACGATATATGGTTATTCATTAGTTTGAGAGAGAAGCGGTGGTTGAACAACTTCTAAGTCAATAAATAAAATAAAATTACATACATACTATTAGCATAAATTATGATTTTGAAGGACAGCAAAATGTCTTGAAAATTGTGTTTTTTGAACCGGAACTGTAATTTGTCTCATTCATATGCAAATGTTTACAATAGTGTTTTTTGATAGATTAAAGTTTAGTCTTTCATCTGA
The DNA here is from genome assembly GCA_963855995.1 of Muricea muricata. Taxonomy (NCBI): domain Eukaryota; kingdom Metazoa; phylum Cnidaria; class Anthozoa; order Malacalcyonacea; family Plexauridae; genus Muricea; species Muricea muricata. The sequence goes on along the minus strand of OY979716.1, from coordinate 85,368,191 downwards.
CATATATCATAACTTCATATCTAGTCGGAGACATAAAAATTTTTTGACCTGAAACAAAGACATGCATAAATTTTCAAAACCAGAAATGCCCAATTATTATCGTAATAAATAGACGTGGTTTACTTTTACAGTATGCTCAATATGATTTTCATCTTCTCCATTAAAAATAGGTTCAATTCGCCAAATTTTAGAGGAATAGGACAAATACATAAGTTATTATGTACTTTTGAATTTAGTGTGTTGTACCGGAAGTGAAATTTGAGGTACCTAACATCTTCGAACCAGCCAATTTTTGATGAGTTATAAATCAATAACCAATTGAGATATTGACTTCAAATTTTGTGTGCTTCCATTTCCTACCAGTATCTACCAGTACAGCGAAAATTAGCCAGATCTGAAATGTCGGGTTACAACCCTGTGATGAATTGACATGGAATGCCACTGGTATGAGATGTTGTTGGATTTGAACAGCTTCTAAAGCAAGTAAATGATTTCAAAGATGAACTTGAGCTCATGGTTAACGATTTAAAGTTTGGACTTCAAAACGTAGCAGTTTCACATATACAAAAGTTAGAGAAAAGCATTCTCCAGTATTACAAGGATCTCTTCAGTAAGAAAAGATCTCCTGCAAGTCACTTACTTATATTCATCCTTGCTGACAAAGTTAGGAACGTTAAACCATACGCAGTTCCAGTACAGTTTCTTCCGATCATCAGATCTGCCAGCTGGAGCTTGAGATTGAGACTTTAATGAAAAGTAATGAAATGGTTACAGTTGGTATGTAATACATGTGTTGAACGATAGATAAATATAACATATTTACAGGATGAAGAGTTCAACTCGTCACAAACTTTGGGAAAGAAGCGTCCAATTTCTATCATTGAAATGATCCGGAACACCAAAGCAGAAGCTCGCAAAATTGGGGGGAAAACTATTTTGAAATATTTTACGTTAAATCAAAATAGTACGTATGTTGGATTTTGCCTTCAGACATGCAGTCAGTTTAAAAATGATTGGAACATGATTCTTTTAAATTTTTTAAATGCAGGCTGATTAATTAGGGGCGGACCATTATTTTTTGGAGGGGGGATGGACACTTCGTCAATGCAAACATTTTTTTGCACCTGCTTCATTCTGCAAACAATTTATTTCTCCTCTGATTGTGGTTTTCATTATAAACTTATATATACAGTTTAGTTTGTGACCCATTTTGTGAACAACATGTGGTGTTGTCAGAAGTATAAAGTTATCATGTGAACAGACATTTAGTAATTTCTCAGTATTTAAAAACATAAGGTGCCCTAATAGTCCGTATGGAGACAAAGCCTTCGTTTACATTTTTGTATCGAAAATATTGATCTTTATTCGACTATTTATATTTTCAAGCTTCTAGACTATAATAAATTATCAAGACAACAATCCGGCTTTGCAAAAATACAAAACATATTTAAACTGTTTGTTACATAAAAGAGGGCTTATTTGTGCACATGCATTCATTGGACTGTAGGACAACTTTAATTTTCTTTCTAATACATTTAGCAATTTTAAAATGGTTAAGTTAGTCAAGTAATGTTATCTGAACTCCTCTACACCCATATGTAGAGTGCATAGGACATAACATATCCAGGACGAGTAGGAGGCTTATTCCCACAAAAGTCCTGTCCCTCTTTGGCAATGTTCCCATAACCCATCATACTCATACCAGCCAGGCTGTGTTGCGACAATTGGGGAAAGGTGCATGGCACTTCTGAAATGGCCATTTCCAAACGATACCCCAAAAAGTTTGTAGGTACTGATAAACTTATTTGCATTTATCTGGATGTCATCAGGAAGGTGGTTGACATCAGTTAAACCATTTTTAGTCAAAATGTCAATGTTAAATGGCATTACCCATTGGTATTCCTTGGATGAAACTATGTGCAGAATGGGACCTTGAACCTTTGCATGCTGGACTGAGGGGATGATGTTTGCACAGGCAAAATGTAGAAGCCTTGTTGTGCAGCCACAAGAAAACAGATGAACTGAAGACATCTTGTTTCGCACTTGTTTGCGTTTTATCCACATCGGGGATAATTTCTGAAGACGTTGACGATATTGTTGGCTTTAAACACTTTCTATCACTGCAAAAACTCGTTTTTATGGTGGCAAGTAAATCGGTCATTGCTGAAATAAAATATTCAAATTCGTTTCCAAAAATGTCAATCACAGTATGTGTCAAATCTACCTTTTGTGAAAGCAACTCCAGCCAATGAAATTTTCCAAGTGCAAAATCCCCCAGCTTCAAAAAGTTTATGTACTTCAATAATGAATGAGTAAAACAGTTGACTTTGTGTCGAAGGATTGCTTTAACAAATGAAGTGAAACATGGTAAGGAAGTTGTCAATCGTGCATGTGTTTTGCAGTCTTACAACCTTTTCATTGTACATGGGACTTCCACCCCAAGGAGGGATAGCAGGCAAAGGCTTTGAACCACTCTCACCATCATCCTTTCTTGGAATGGTCATCTTGAGAGAAGCACTTGCATTTTGTGACATTGAATGTCCACACAATATTTTCTTTGATGAGTTTTACTTTCTGCTTCTTGCCAAATCCTTTCTTTCTAATATCTGCCACTGACATACTACAATGCTCAGTTAGATACAGGTTTAGTTCAGCAACAGAAAGATCAGCTAACCCAACAAATGTTTAGCTGCTGCAACTTTTTTGCTTTCTTTTCTTTGGTGGATTTTTATTTGGGCCTTGACCTTAAGCTCGACTTGCTTCTTAGCTTCACGGACGACTTCACCTCTCAGATCTTTTCCCACAAACTCATCTACAAAGTGATCTACCTTCTCAAGAACTTTCTTCATTGTTTCATTGCTGTCCACCAGAGTGACAGTCGCACTACCATCTTCATGGGTTAGTGTGTCATAAGAAAGCTCAGGTTTTCCACAATCATCGATGAGCTTCTGAAGCTGCACACGAGGACAGTAATCATTTAGTTCTCGTTTTTGAGCCATAATTTCCACTTTTTTGAGAGGAAACTTTTCCTTGAAATCCCCCAACTCTATTTGTTGTGGAGAACAGTAGTGGAAATTTGTAGACTTCTCATCGTAGTCTGGAACGAGAGTATTTACTCTTTCAACCGAGAGATCTCTCCAACCATCAGCAGCAAGCTGTTTCGTATTTTCAATCAATTCATGAAAGTGACACTTTTTTCCCTTTTTCTGGCAGGCATTTCTTATGCCTTTCACACCGCCATCATAAACAAGATAATAGTCTGAGAAAAATTCTTGCTGGCACTTCCAGCACACGGATCAAGTGCCTTCTGCGACAAAGACTGTGCCAAACTACATTTAACCATATACTCATGATCAAAGAAAAAATTGTCCCAACAGCACAAATTTGGCACTCTAGCATGTATTTATGTACCCATGCAAGGTATTCCTTGGTACAATGATGCAACGAATTGTGCACATTGGTATGCGTCTTTTTCTTCCTTTTGTTCCGTCAGTTTGTCAATTTCATCTTGATTCATTGCCAGAATTTCTCCTGCTGAAACAAAGTTTGTCAGCAGAATGGAACGCATTGGAATAGTATGCCCTTCTCCTGCATGTTCATTGAGTGATCGCATCACCTTTTCTGCTATGTGCACTCTGGAATCACCTGGAGCATAGTGAAGTCTGCATTGCAAATATAAATTATAAATTTGAAATGCTTCTGCTAGACGAATTTGAGTCACCCTCTCTTTGGAGCTTACTCCTGGGCCAGCATCTGATGTTTGTATTTCAACAGCACGATGTCTGGGAAGATTTAAAGACTCCAGATGAAGTCTCACCTCTCTAACTTTATCTCTCAGTAATGGATAATCTTGCAGGATCGTTTCTTCTAAATCTTCACACGAAGTGGGAACGATAGTTTGTTGCAGATCTTCTATCTGACTAATTAGTTTCTCAAGGTCATTGATAACTGAGGCACAAACTTGGCTATTGTCTTTCGCATCAAGGTTTGTAAATAGTTGTTTGGCTGAATTGATCCTTGTTTTCAGAACACTTAGCCTTAGCTCTTCTCTTTATGCTTATTTCCTTCTATAAGACATACATAGTCAGCCTCAAAAGATGAGGTTAGTGGCAGCTTTTGCTGGGTTTAAGAAGTGTTCTTGATGCTCTTTACAGAAGTCACGTGGAAGTTCATGCTCCTCCCTAAAAAGCATCCTGGATGTATGCAAGTCATTTACTTAATTTTTAGCATGTGATGGGTAGTGCGCATTTGGTTTGCAAGTAACTGAGATTGTAACATCTCCAGGGACAAACTTGTCTTGCCCATTATACTCTGTCTCAATTTGTTCATTTACCATCAAAACTACACCAGGGCTGACAAATCCTGTCCTTTTTTGGTATTCGGAGGAAGTTATGCTTCAATTCGTCTTGAACCAACTGTGCAGGATTATGTAGAGGCCATGAAAACCCTTCTAAAGTGCCACATCATAGATAACATTTATCATCAATCGCTATGCGCAAGACACAACCTTGATGTTTAGAGTTGTTGGAAAAAGCCAATCTTGCATAGTTTGTTAAAGGCTCTGTTGTAGTGAACATTTATGTGTCGGTTACATTCTTTCTTTTGACTTTGTGAACAACCAGAGACTTTTACCCCTGTGTTGCTTTGCCTGCAATGAGCGCTTGTTTCAAGGTTTTCCAAAAGCAATCTCTTAAGTTTCTATTTCTTGTTAGCAATTTCGTATTCACAGTCAGATATGTGATTCTCTGAGAGACGTTTTCTCCTTTTGGCAAGAATATTTGTTTTTTTATTAATGACCTGTTTTAATTTAGAAACTGTTTGTTCAACTTGTTTCTTTGCATCAGCTTCAAATTCTCCAATCTTATCGGACACAGACCACAGCAAAGTTTGCACTTGCTCCTAAACTTTGTCCACAGAATCAGGATTCAGATCTAAACAATTTTTTAGCCCTGTGTTGCTAAGCATCCTGCTAAGAATGTAAACTAGCAAGTACCTGTTTTTGTTCGTTGACGCTAAAGACATTAGGTTTTTGTAGACAATGGTGATGGATTTCAGGTGTTTATTAAGTATAGTATATTGTAACTGCTTGATGGAAGATTCTATTATATCTTGTAGACCATTACAAATTGCATCATGAACACCATTTTCAACCAGCAGGAAAAATCTTATGTTTCCAGTTTTTACCAAAATAACAGTGAGGCCTTCATATCCAAGAATCTTGCTTGGAAAGATTGCTTCGCATTGTAAATTACCGATTCGGACAGTTGAGTGATATCTTTGATGTAAGATGAATAGAATCGAAAACATTCTTCAAATGTCATTACCTTTCTAATCAATGACTCATCTAGCAGCAAAGAAATAGCTCTTAAGAAAGTTGATTTGCAAGTTTTCTTTCCATCTTCTTCGGCAATTTTTAATTCAATAGACTCTTGACAGCTTGAGTATTTAATGATCTCTTGATATAAACTTCACTTTTTGTTTGGAAACATGTACCCATCCTCGTATTGTCAGCCATGTTTTCCTTTGTTTATACCCAAAATGAGTGATCCTACTTGTTTCCATCTCTGAAACTGACATGAGGTCATTTTGTCAAGAACAAAGATTCGAAGTTATCCCTATATTAAAACCCTAAAACAAACTCTGATCCCTAACCTTGTATAAACCAATATTCTAAAAGTACTATAAAACTGTAAAAATTGTTTTCTATATTACTTTACAAATCATGAAAATGATGCAACATCAATTTGGTAGATGGGAGGAGTGAAAGCAATGTGCTCAGGATCAATATGGTCCTTATACATGAAGTACTGCAAAATGCATTTTCAAAATGGAGACTGTCCAAGATGAATTTAACAAGTTTCTTTGTGATGCAAATTTGCTAATGTTTAAAAATAGCTTTATCAGCAAAGGGGTAGAAAGAGTATGCGACGTTATGGATCTTTCAGACGACACTTTAAGGTGGCTCCGTACAGCTATAATGTTTCAGTTGACCATATTGTTTGAAGGTCTACTATTTCTTTTTCGTGAAAGTTGTGGTGTTGAAACTTAGCCACCACACTACCATGATGTTAAGCATTTTTAAAGATGAAAACTTTCATTGGTTCATTTCGTCGCCATGGCAATATGGCATTATGAACAATATGTCATATTCTTTATGACTTTACATAATTTATTAATTTTTCTTTGGTGAATTTTTCTAATTTTTTTTTCTGATGACTTTTGGTTGATGAAGGAATAACATGATAAATTTTGAGACGAATTGTAAAGGCAGGTTCTGAGATATTCACGAATAACTAGCACAACAATTCCATCTTATAGAATTTTTTGAAATTTTGGTAGGTTTTACTGCTTGTTATACCAAAAAAATATGCAAAATTTTAAAAAAATTCACTGAAGGAAGAGCGAGAAAAACAGTGACAAAATATCGATTCGACATGATCGCTATTTGCGCATGCGTGTAAATTATAATGCATGGAAAACACGTGTTGTTTGGTTGGCTTTTTTAGTAATTTTATTTTCGAGTTGTTTGGCACATATGTTATGAAACAGATATTTTTTACTTGTTTGAGACGAAAACACATTAAACAGGGTTGAATGGCAGGAACTATATATGTTTTGCCAACAATTTGAGAGTGCTTTTGAAGGCAGCATAAAATAGCATTTTGAATTTTGATTGGCGACAATTTTTTACTTTTTAGTAATATAATGAACAACATTGCTTCAAAATAAATACTCAGAAACATGTTTAAATATGTATTTAAAAAAACTGGTTAAAAACATACGTACTGTTTAACTTTTCAAAAAGTCAAGAAAATAATGAAGAATGATCATGTTTTGATACATAAAAGCACTCAAAAACAAGTTCTGTGGCTCTTGTTTTAAAAATTTTGCCGAACTACGAAAATTCCACGCAAAAGTCGCGAGGATGTCACTGATCTACATAAATCATTCGTAAACTGTATCAAACTGTAGGGAGCCACCTTAACTGGATTTGGATTGACGAAAACACAGATAAATCGACTACGTAGGATGCTTCAAAAATAGCAATTAGAAAACCAACCACTGTCTAAAGAGCAACGCATTGCCCCCAAGGTAGGAAAGGTTGAAGGGAAAATCAATGTTCATGTCCCTTAGAACTTTTTTAATTCGACTGGGGGAGATATTCATTGACAAGATGCTATGCCAATCTTTGGTACCCGAATCCTAATTCACTAAAACAGAACTTTAACAACAGTTTCATCCTTGTGATGTGTTATGAGAGAGAGCGTGACTTCCACAACCTTTGTGCACTAGAAGATTGATCAAGAAAAGAAAGAGAATGAAGAATTTCTATACTGATGTCTATTCAACCGTACAACCATGATTTGGCATAGGAATCAATGTGCATGAAACAAAAATCTGTACCATGGATGTGGGGTCAACTGAAAACAAAATATCCCGTGGTGTCCACCCTTGAAACTGACATGGTTAATAGTATTTCTGGGTCAACTGCACAAAAGATTATGTTGTATCATGATGGTCTGCAACAACTAGAAGAGATGTTGAGCAATGCTTTAAGACAAGCAGAACAAGGTTTGTCTGAAACTATTATGAACAAAGATTTGCGAGTAAAAGAATCATTCAAAGAAATGCATCAGTGGTACAAAAATATTGTAAAGATTAACGAATTGCAGGAAAGAGTTGGCAAAGATGTAACCAGAATTGCTACACTGAAAGAATTTGTTGCTGAAAAGTATCAAATTCACCGAAGAAATACTGCCACTGCTGAGAAAAAACAGAAGAAGAGTAAGTGAAAAAGATGAAGTGAAATGAATCATCCTCATTTATCAGCAATATCAACAGCTCTACCAGTAAGCAAAAACTTATGACACCATTTCTCAAACTGGATTGTATCAGTACTGGTAATACACAGGAGATACATGGAGTGGTATGTTCTGCCTCAATAAATGAGGACATCAATGACAGCAAAGTGTCACTGACCCTCACAACATTAGACATAGCAATGCTGTAAATGAAACATCAGAAGCAGACTCTCAACTTCCTTTAAGGGAACAAGAGGAAGTGATAAGTGTCCTTAATCCTCACAATGTTGGGCACAGTCCTAGTATTATTATAAATGTGAAAACCCTAACAGACTCTCAGCATTCTTCAGATAAACAAAATAAAATGTTTTGTGATGTTTCAAGTGCTGAAGACAACATTAAGATGCCAGATGATGAACCAAATCACTGAAGTTTTGAAGAAAAGTAGGACATATTTTACCACAGTGACTCAAGTTCAGAATCTTCATTCCTCTGACTTGTTTGTAATGAGGATGACTTAATAGAATATCTTTAGCATATAGTATAAACTATTATAAAATGATGCTCATATCTTTTACTTCATAAAACAAATTCAAAGACTGAAAGTATACATCTGTTATAAATATATTATAACTGCCATACAGCCATATACAGGAACAACTCTTTTCTGCATTTGTAACAATATGGTGCAATTCACAGGGGCGCATCCAGGGGTAGTCAAGTCAGTCATGCGACTTATGTGTAAGATTCATAGATAATTAATATTCTGTCTGAATCAGGCGCTTATATTATAAGCGGCATTTTCACAATTTTATACGAGCTCCAACTTATTGTAGTCCAGTTAAATATATTCCGGCAGCACGCGTTTAAATCGTTACTCTCAAGTCACAGACAGCGGTATTTCACCAAAATCTTGCCGACTCGGGTGGTGGTTTTTAGTCATTTGATTGGTCGAGAGGCCATATTAACCATTTTGATTGATCTTTGCGGGGGTCTGACTTAGCTTACGCAATTCGAAGCTCTCTACAAGCTTTTTAATTGGATGATTTGAAAAAACTTTCTACCCTCATTGGCTCATTTTTTCTGACTGACTTTGCGTCGAGTGTATCAGTCATGATGCTGCAAGTTTGGCATTGGCAAGCTAATTTATATTCAATGATCTCAACCGTGACTGCAAAGGTTCATTCGATTCGAACTCGAAGTATATTCTGGCAATTTACATTGTGCAAATATGTATGTCTTGCAAATACGATATGGTTAGATCGGAATTGCTCAGAGGCAATATGAAGCCTTTGGAAAGTATTTACACCGAAATGAAGGGTAAAATTCACAAGAGCTTTTGACGAACGTGTATTCACCCGACCGTGCTATAGGAGTATAGCTAGAAACTTTGGAGCCGAAAGTTGCGTGCCTAAAAATGCTCATGAAGGAAAGAACGAAGCGTGTACTGATGTAAGGTAAGTTGGGCAACAATACTTTGTTTATGTGCTATTAATATAAATTGTTGTAGATTTACAGTGTGAAATATGGACGACTTTCGTTCATATGTACTACCATATTGATATATTTGCATATACTTGCGTTGGGTGCAAAGGTCAACTCGATTTCAAAACATTGTTGTGTACCTTATAGGTCATGGCTAAAGGGGATGCACGAGAGGTAGGTTTTCAAGATGGCGGCTGTTTTTCAAGATTCTTAAAACAAGAAAGAATCAACAACCAGACATTCATTGCATTCGTAAATTGTGGTTAGGGTTAGGGTTAGGGTAAGCTTTAGGAATGCTATCAATGTCTGGTTGTTGATTTGTTCTCGTTTTAAGAATCTTGAAAAACAGCCGCCATCTTGAAAACCTACCTCTTGTGCATCCCCTTTAGCCATGACCGTATTTTATAACTTATGTAGTAAACTTTGTGAAATCACTGAAATGCAATATAAAATTCTAAATCACAACACAACAGTGTGTTATATTGTGTATATTGCCATTTATGAACCAAAGTTCTGTTGATCTATTTAATAGTATTTATTTCTGAAATATGACATTGCCTGTGGTATTGTTGGATACTACACTGTATAGATTCGAACAGATATAAGTGACATTACTTATTTTGGAATATTTCTACTAGATCTGATATCTCTGGTGATTGTCTTTACAGTTCTGTGTCTTTGTAGGGTACTGGTGGGCAATAACAGTTTAGCTCAACCTTTGAGAGTTTTAACTTCTTGAGCTTTACATTCATGTTAATTCTTATTCACAACACCCTTTTCACCCTTTTTTTGTCTGTTATGAAAGAGCATGATAAGTACTATTGCCTTAAAAATCTTCTACCTTGTGTGTGTCCAAAGATTGTTTTGTTAAGATGAATTGTAGTAGTCACAAGTGGTCATCATTTCTATGCAATTTGGGTCTTTCATCTGTTTTAGGTACAAATATATGTATCTACTGATTTGATTGTGGTGATATAAATTGCTTTTTAACCACCTAATTAAACCTGACCAGCATAATCACAATATAGATTTAGATGCAATTCACCTGTTGTATTGTTTTGAACCTTGTAAAACCTTTTAGCCTAATCATTTTGTTCTTTACTTATTTAGTATTTTTACTTACTTAACTTATTTTATTATTTAGTATTTATATAATAATACGTAATAGAAACCATATTGGTGTCTAGCAAAATAAAACAATATTTTGTGACAACAGTCTCCTTGTTCATAATGGCACAGTCTCCATGTAATATGATATAGCATGCAGGTCAGGCCTGAGTGACCAAATGTAAATCTATGAGACAAGGAAGGTAAAAAACCATATCTGGTAATGGAAATACTCAAATAGGTAATAGGAACCATATTGTTATCATGTACAATGGACAATGTTTTGCAACAATAGTCTCTATGTTTGTAATGAGGCAGTAACTACAATATGAAGTATGGTATAGCATGAAAGCTGAGTCTGTATGACTTGTTGTAAATGTATGAGTTAGGGAAGGTAAAAAACAATATTCAAATAGGTAATAGGGACTATGATGGTGTCATGCAAACATACACAATATTTAGTATTAAATATTGTGTATGTTTGCATGGTTTAACCCTCCATGTAAATGTATGAGTTAGGGAAGGTAAAAAACAATATTCAAATAGGTAATAGGGACTATGATGGTGTCATGCAAACATACACAATATTTAGTATTAAATATTGTGTATGTTTGCATGGTTTAACCCGTGGTTTAACCCTCCATTTAGCAAAAATGTCAAGACAAACATCGCACGCAGTTTCCTCAAGCTTGTAGACACGCACTTTCCAATAGGCAACAAGTTACACAAGATTTTCAATAGGAACACAGTTAAGGTCAGTTACAGCTGCATGAACAACGTTAAGTCAATTATCACAAGTCACAACACACGCATAATTAGGAAAAGCCAACCACAAGACATTAGCGCAGAGAACTGTAACTGTAGGAACAAGCACACATGCCCATTGCAGAACAAGTGCATGAGTAAGGACATTGTATACAAAGCAACAATTTTGACAGGCAACACACAGGACACAAAGCACTACATTGGCATGACCTCAAACACATTCAAAGAGCGATACAGGAATCATATCAAATCTTTCACACACAAAAAATATTCGAACGAGACGGAACTTTCGAAACACGTTTGGCACTTAAAGCAAAAGAAAACAGATTTCACCATAAAATGGTCCATAATAAAAAAAGTCTATTTCTTACACGGGAGGATCCAAAAGATGTAATTTATGTTTGGAGGAAAAAATCAGTATTTTGAAAGAAAAAAACAATTGCTTGCTTAACAAAAGATCGGAAATAGTTTCGGCCTGCCAACACAAAAGCAGATTTCAGGTAAACAACCTAAACAAAGAAAGGAATGCATGCTATTCAACCACCCACGCGCCCACGTTTCCGCCTTGAGCATAAAAGAAGCTCGCACATTTTCGAAATTTGTCTACCACCTGAAGATTCCCTTTGGATGAAACAGACTGTAGTGGTAAGTTTTTGAGGTATTTTGCACAATTATATATCTATATATATATATATATATCGATATATATATATATATATAGATATATAGATATATAGATATATAGATATATAGATATATAGATATATCGATATATCTATATATCTATATATCTATATATCTATATATATATATATATCGATATATATATATACATATAGATATATAGATATATAGATATATAGATATATCGATATATCGATATATCGATATATCGATATATATCTATATATATCTATATATATCTATATATATATATATATATATATATATATATATATATATATATATATATATATATATATATATATATATATATATAGATATATATATATATATATATATATAGATATATATATATATATATATATATATATATATATATAGATATATATATATATAGATATATATATAGATATATATATAGATATATATATAGATATATATATAGATATATATATAGATATATATATAGATATATATATAGATATATATATAGATATATATATAGATATATATATAGATATATATATAGATATATATATAGATATATATATAGATATATATATAGATATATATATAGATATATATATAGATATATATATAGATATATATATAGATATATATATAGATATATGTATAGATATATATATAGATATATATATAGATATATATATAGATATATATATAGATATATATATAGATATATATATAGATATATATATAGATATATATATAGATATATATATAGATATATATATAGATATATATATAGATATATATATAGATATATATATAGATATATATATAGATAGATATATATATATATAGATATATATATAGATATACATATACATATATATACATATACATATACATATACATATACATATACATATATATATATATACATATACATATACATATACATATACATATACATATACATATATATATATATACATATATATATATATATATATATATATATATATATATATATATACATATATATATACATATATATATATATATATATATATATATATATATATATATATATACATATATATATACATATATATATATATATATATATATATATATATATATATATATATATATATATATATATATATATATATATATATATATATATATATATATATATATATATATATATATATATATATATAGATTACTTCATGGTTGGTGAGTGCGTACGATTTTTATTCCCGAGTTGTGAAAGATCGTTAAACGAACGAGTGAGCGCAGCGAACGAGTGAGTTTAGCGATCCTTCACAACGAGTGAATAATAAAAATCGTACAAACGAACGAAACATGAAGTAAATTGTTTATTATATGAGTGTAAAGATGAGTATAGAGATACCAAATATTTGATATACTGACGGACAACAAAATACAAGCGAAATATAAAAACAAAATTTCTTACCATTTAACTATTTGTTTTCGGGCAGAAAATACAACCGTGAGGTTTATTTCATGTTAATGAAACCACAAATGCATTTCTTTATGATCTTTCGAGATTTTTTGCAGACATAATATAATAAATCTCTCTCCTCAGTAAGTTGACAAGATCGGACTCCATGTTTACATTAGCCTGCGAACAGGCGTTGAATTTTTGGGTAAGAAAATGTCAGCCAATCAAAACGCTCATACCACTTTTTTCACATGTGAAAAAATGTCGTACAACCAATCAAAACGCTCATACGACTTTTTTCACATGTGAAAAATATAGCGTGCAGTGAAATACGAGTTTTATTTCAGCTGAATACTACACGTAAATCTCTATACTCATATAATAAATAAATATATATATATATATATATATATATATATATATATATATATATATATATATATATATATATATATATATATATATATATATATATATATATATATATATATATATATATATATATATATATATATATATATATATATGTATATATATATATATATGTATATATATATATATATGTATATATATATATATATGTATATATATATATATATATATATATATATATATATATATGTATATATATATATATGTATATATATATATATGTATATATATATATATGTATATATATATATATGTATGTATATATATATATGTATATATATATATATATATATATATATATATATATATATATATATATTATATATATATATATATATATATGTATATATATATATATATATATATATATATATGTATATATATATATATATATATATATATATATATATAACAATTAGATTACGAGCTCGAGATTTCTATGTGGTGATAGTTGATAAAGGCAAAGCCCAAATCAACTATCACCGCATAGAAATTGAGAGCGAGTAATCTAATTGTTTTAGTAGAATCAGAGGTCAAACATGGAATATTCAACAAAAAATTTGATTTATAAGCAATTTTTTTAAAAGAAATCTCTATAGGAAGATAATTGTTTCACTACTCGCTATCTATCGAGGAATAGATAGCAAGCAGAGTAACCAATCAAATTACAGCATTTGCAATACTATACTAGTATGATTCTACTAAATATATATATATATATATATATATATATATATATGCTAGTTAGTTATAGCTGATCTACACTAGTTATGGCATTATTTATATATGTATAAAATGTTAGTATCAATACAAAGTTTATTAATTCTCATTGTTTTTCTTTAATTCTTTTCGTAAAGCTTTCTTTTGAGATGCATTAAGACTAAGTTTATATTTATTGACAATGTCTTTTGCAAAAGAAAAACACCTAACTTTTATGTACAGCTTTATAAAGTTTTCCAAACACAATGACTTGCATTCTTTGGAAATTTCATTGTCACAATTGTTTACAATGTTGTCCCACAGGCCATTAACAGATGCCAAAGATAAAACTTCATTTACCATTGTTTCGACTGGAAGATGTGTCATCATTTCTTTATCGGTATTATTTATAAATGTCAATTCACATGCCTCGGCTATGCTTACAATCCAAGGATGGGGTGACCAGAGTCCACCTCTTGAAATGGAAGCAATATATGGGTTGAGCTCAGTATCAATCCTCATTGACAGCATCAGTGCCTGGATTTCTTTATTTCGGGCTGAATCACACCGTTGGCAGTTTTTGCTCTTCTGGTAAAGTGAACGTACAATATAACCAGACAAATATGACAAGGGGCCCAACTCTTCAGCAGACAAAGACACATGATCTTTTTTCTGAAATTTTAAAAAAATACAGTATATACTTTGAGATTTGTTTGTTCCTTCATTGCCAGTAGAGCTATAAAACTATGACTACACAACTATACTTTAACCCACTTGTCTCTAAAACTGGTTGAGAAAGGCTTTATTAGTATGCTCATGTCGTTAACGAAATACTTGTTTAAATGTTTAAATTGTAGTATATTCAATACCTTAGCACTTGATGTATGGATGTCTTCCACGAATGCAACCAGACGTTCAGGAAGATGAATGAGCATCAGGAAAACAATCTTTTGGTCCTTACATGGGTCAAAGTATTCTTTCCAGTAAGCAGTTGTGTTGCCATAAAATTGCTCCAGCAGCTTGTTATGATTTTTTCGCCTTTTAAATTTTGACAAGATGGTGTTGAGGAACTTGACAAATGAGTCACTGGGTTGAAGCTTCAAGACCTCCGCAATATGTTCTTCTTTGTAAAGCCTTTCATTTGTCACGTGTCGGCCAATATCACCGATCAATTCTTTAATTTTCTCACTTGACACAACTTGCATAGGTTCAGGAACAGAACGAGAACTTTGGCCTTGCTCATTGGGGTGTTTGCTATTGCGGTGTCTCGTCAGACCGCCTTTCGATTTGCAAATTTTGCTGCAAAAATCGCAAGGAAAATACTTTCTACCCTCAACCTGTGAGAAAAAAAACAGCATTTATATATAATATTTTATCGCACAATTCGCACGCCAAGTAGTGAAAATATATGATCAAATATTCAAATCAGAGTTCCATACCTCTTCAAGTGAGTCTTGAACTTCGACCTCAATTTCTTGCGTACTCAATTCAAGTAGAGCGATCGTCTGATCAAAATCGGCTTCTTGCCCCAAAACATCTTCACAAACATCTGTCACTTCCATATCTAGCAGTGTTATATGTATAGGACAGTTCAGCGGTTTTTCCACTGTGCATGCGCAGAGACGCAAAAGGACATGTTGTTGTTGTACGTTGTTGAAACTTTATAGCTTTATATATTATTAAATAAATTTGTTTATTTTCGCCTTGTTTACACTGGTGGCAGCGGTAAAACAGTATTTGCTATGGAAGAAGAAGCGGAGGCCGCTCCTAGCACGTCAGAGAATACAAATTTCAGCGGATTAAAGATTATTTTGCCTACTTATGACGGCTCTACTGACCCGAAATCATGGCTTCGTCAGCTGGACAAAATTCGAAAAGCCAAGAATTGGTCTGAAGCACAATTGATTCTACAAGCCCCACTTCTACTGAAAGATCGAGCAGATGATTACTGGGAAACTATCGAAGACGATGTGACAACATGGAAAGATTTTAAAGAGAAATTTACTGCGGAATTTGGAGAAAGGAAAACGGTAGGTGAACATTTAGCTGATTTGACCACCATGTCGCGTAAAGTAGATGAACCTTTGGACGTACTGTTGGGTCGCATCAACACTAAATATGGTAAAGCGTTTCCCACGGCCGATTTGACAAAAGATGAACATAAACAACAAATTACTGAACATTTTGTAAAGGCCCTCATATTTGGCAGCAATTCCGCAGATGCAAAATTAGGTCAGCATTTACAAGTTCATAAAACAGATCTAGCAAACCCTCGGCTCATGTTGAAAGCTGCCAATGATTTGTTACCTCTGTTTGTGGCTACTCTCTCAACGAAACCAATTCGGACTGTTAATGCTGAACCATCACTTAGTGAGCAGGAGTTGGATAGCTTAGAGGATCGTATTGTAAATCGACTGACAGCAGTCTTACATTTACCACACTCCCCTTCATCGCAGGAGAGTACAAAGCCTTGTGATGAAGATAAAAATTGGCACCAGGAGAGGCACGACAACAAAATGCCTATTCACAACAAGAAAAATTCCTCCTGCTACACATGTCAATCACCCCAGCATTTTGCTCGCTCTTGTCCATATAGAAATGCTTGTCGACGATGTTGGAAAGAGGGACATCGCACTCGTGAATGCCCAGAACCTAAGCCATGCCCGTGTCCTTTAAACTTGAAAGGGCTGGGAGAGAAGCACCACCAATAATTCATAGTACTCTCTCAGCCCATTCACAGTTATTGATGACCGACATCCTTGTAAACAATAAAAAATTGAGATGTCTTTGTGATACTGGAGCCGAAGTTAATTTGTTACCGTTAAGATTTGCTAACCGGCATGGATTATTGTTAAACAATTTGGATGGGGTTAAACCAGTCAGTGTGGATCAAACGCCTGTGAACTGCTCTGGTGTTACTTTCACGTCAGTTAAAATCGGTACAAGCAGAGTAAGTACGAAGTTTTATGTTGTGGAAGGCATTGATTATGGCATTCTAAGTTTTCCATTGTTGAGTCAGTTGGGGGCCATAATTGACTGTAACAAAAATACTGTTAGCATCAATGGCATGCCCATTACAAATATACCACCCACTGTTCAAGATACAGTAGTTACAACTGCACGAGTCTGCAGAGTACAGTTGACCACTTCAACTGTAATACATCCGGGACAGGAAAAACTTTTGTCTGCCAAACTTGTTGGGCAAGATGACAGTCCTTTCGAAGGAATTGTAGAGCCTACCCCTGAGTTTGTAAGCCGAACTGGCTTGGCGGTTGCAGCAGTAAAGGTGCCTAAAGGACAAACAACAATCCCTGTATGTGTTGCCAATGTGTGGGATCACCCAATTAAAGTTTGGAGGTGCCAAACTGTTGCTAACTTATCAGAGACTGATATGACAAGTGAACCAACTTCACCGTCTGAGCTTGTAGCCCCGTATGATCCGGTTCTGGAGGCCCACATTGGTGCAGGACTATCATTTGAGCAGAAAGATAAGTTAAAGCAGTTACTTCGGACAAATGGGGATATTTTTGAATCTTCTAGTAATCAAGGACTTACAGACACTCTACACCATAACATTGATATCGCAACAGATGAACCAATCAATACCCCTCCTCGCCGTTTACCACTAGGATGCGTCAGTGAAGTAAATGAAAAGATAGGAACACTGTACAGAGAAGGAAAAATTGAGCCCTCAAATTCGCCGTGGGCTTTTCCCATTGTTCCTGTGAGGAAGAAAGATGGGAGTATTCGCATTTGTGTTGACTACAGACCACTAAATAAGGTTACGGTAGCAGATACATTCCCTACAGGAAATATTCAAGACTGCCTTGATAAGTTAAGTGATGCCTCATATTTCAGCACTATCGATTTGGCCCAAGGTTACATGCAAGTCCCTTTGTCACCAAAGGATAAAGAAAAAACTGCTTTTCGTTCCCCTGTCGGGTTATGGCAGTGGACACGTATGCCCCAAGGATTGAAAAATAGTCCCGCAACTTGGTGCCGCTTAATGCAAAAAGTATTTAACACTATTCCAACAGAGCGTCTTATCTTATACATGGATGATATCTGTGTTGTGTCAAATTCGTTCGAAGATCATCTCCGACGTCTACAAGAAGTCTTTGATTGCCTTAGACAACATGGCCTTAAAATTAAGGCTAAAAAATGTCATTTGGCGAAAGATGAAGTGGTATGGCTAGGACATAAAGTTTCAAGAGCGGGTGTTACCCCAGACAGGGAGAAAGTTTCTGCTGTTTGTCAGTGGCAGACTCTAACCAATGTAAAAGAAGTTCAGACATTTTTAGGGGTATGTGGTTGGTGGAGGAAGTTTGTACCAAACTATGCTGACATTGCAAACCCTCTTTATAAATTGCTAGAAAAAGACAAGTTTAATTGGAACGAACACACTGAACATGCTTTTCAAACATTGAAAAAATGCCTGATGACTGCACCAATACTTGCCCATCCGGATATCTCTAAAGAGTTTATTGTTATGACAGATGCATCTGAGGTCGCAGTCGGTGGCGCGTTGTTGCAAGAACATTCATTAGGAACACTGATGCCTGTAGCTTACTTTAGCAGAGCACTTACCAAGAGAGAAAGAGGGTATTCCACATATGACCGAGAAGCGATCGCTATACGTGACACACTCCATCGTTTTCGACACTATTTACTTGGCAGACCCTTCCTTCTTAGAACTGATCACAAACCGTTGGTGTACATAAGTGAGATGAAAGACCCTTATGGGCGTCGGGGCAGACTTCTTGCAGATATCCAAGAATATAACTTCACGGTACAACATGTACGGGGCACTGATAATTCGTTAGCAGACGCATTGAGTAGAATTGGATACGGCAAGGATAAAAAGACCGACAAAGACTTTGCCGACAAAGAATGCCAAACCGATCAAGCAGTGGCGGCACCCATAAGAATGGTAGAAGATGCTGGAAAGTCAGGCGAGCAAACAATGGACTTAAAAACATGGCAACAAACAGATCGAGATACGTCCAAGGTTATGATGTGGATGACCAAAGAAGAACACCCTCCCAAGCCGTCGGACATGCCCAATTTAGCTCAAAAGGCTTTGTACAGGGAGTGGTTAGCTGGAAAACTTGTCATTATCGATGGCATCCTTCGAAGACGTTTCGAGCTTCCAGGTCGAAGGAATTGTTACCTTCAAGTTGTTGTGCCTCAAGCATATACGAAAAGAATCTTTCACGAATTACATGAAGAACAGTGTCATATGGGAATACAGAAAACACTCCTTAAGATCAAAATGCGCTATTATTGGCCTAGAATGACCGCAGACGTTGAGAAATGGTGTCAGGAGTGTAATATTTGCCAGAGACGGCAGAATCCAAACCCAAAACCTCGCACTGGTCTTCAACAGATTGTATCCACACGTCCAGGAGAAGTAGTACATGCAGATATCTTAGAACTTACGAAAACCGAGCAGGGAAATAAGTATGTCCTTGTCCTAATGGATTCCTTCACCAAATATGTCAACGTTTATCCGTTAGCGAATCAGAAGGCTGAAACAGTCGCCGATATACTCTCTTTCCAGTACATGCCAGAACACGGAGCCATTGAACAATTACATACTGATCAAGGTGGGTCTTTCGATGCTAAAATTGTCAAAGAAATCTGCACTATCCTTGAGACAAGGAAAACGAGGACAACTGGTTATCACCCACAGTCGAATGGCCTAGTAGAACGTTTCAATCGAACACTCATTGCTATGTTGACGAAACACCAGGTAGATCATCCGGCTGACTGGGATAAACATCTGAGTCTAGTTGCGACGGCGTATAATACATCTGTACATGATAGTACTGGTTACACCCCATTCTTTCTCACTCATGGCCGAGAGATGAGGCTTCCTACCGACCTTATGATACCCGTGCCTTTGCCAGACAGTAGGGTAGGCAATATTACCACACATTTTGCAAAAACACTGAAAGAGACGTTATTCACTGCATTTCACACTGCTGATAATTTTTTGGACGGTGCCAGAAAGCGGCAGAAGCATGGATACGACAAATGGGCCAAGGAACACTCTTTTGCAGTGGGAGACCGCGTATGGTTATTCGACCCAACAGCACGTCGTGGTAGAGCCAATAAGTTGGTCTTACCTTGGGTTGGTCCATATATTATTAAAAAGAGATTTGATGTCGATGGCAAAACAGGGGTGACATATCGCATAAAACTAGAAAATGGAAGACGTCAGCTGGTAGTTCACCACAACCGCCTAAAGTCGTGCTGCGGACAAGAACAAGGACTGTTACAGAAGGAAAACGAAAGTCTGGAAAAAGACTGCAGCGGAGCAAACCCGACCGATATGGAAGTAACGGTAGAATTAACGAATGAGAC
This sequence comes from Muricea muricata, assembly GCA_963855995.1. Classification (NCBI taxonomy): domain Eukaryota; kingdom Metazoa; phylum Cnidaria; class Anthozoa; order Malacalcyonacea; family Plexauridae; genus Muricea; species Muricea muricata. The sequence continues at coordinate 85,347,416 of OY979716.1, read as the reverse complement.
AATCGAAGCTCGTGAGGAAGAAATAACCACACCCGATGCACAACCAGACGCCGTGCGAACTCGAAGTGGACGGTTAGTGAAACCACCAGACAGATTTATGTAATATACTAATGTTTTGTTTGAGAGGGAGTAGTATAGGACAGTTCAGCGGTTTTTCCACTGTGCATGCGCAGAGACGCAAAAGGACATGTTGTTGTTGTACGTTGTTGAAACTTTATAGCTTTATATATTATTAAATAAATTTGTTTATTTTCGCCTTGTTTACATATGCAGCTACAAATAAAATCTTTCGATAAACTCCTCTTTCATGCACTTGGCGAGACAATGTTCTTTATGAGTTCGTGATCTGTGATTGTATTGTAACATGACACTATGATACCCGATACTCCATACGTATGCACAGGAACAACAAAAGGCCGCTCGCGAGTAGCTATTCTTTTTATACATGCCTTTAACAATCCCAGACAATAATCAATCTTCGTATTTTGCAAAAGATTCGCGAAACTATCGAAAAAAATCATATTTTGAAATTGCTACTATTAGATTGTATTACAAAATCACTCATTTGTGCACTATAAGAGGTCACGTGGGGTACTTCACAACATATTTTAACAAAGGTCGCGTGTCCGTTTGATATTTGCCGGCCTTCCAAACCCTCCCATTATATTAACTATGAACAAAGTTAATGCAAATATGATAACCTTGTGACGTCATCGTATTGGTGACGTCATCACTATGACGTCACACCGATCACTGCCGAGAATTTTTGACTGACGTTTAAAAAATCCTAGATCCGCCCTTGGTAATTCATAAAGGATTAGATCAACTAATTCTTCTTGCAAGTGCAAAAAAGAAGACTGCTTGAGGAATTTAAAAACACAGCTAGAATGTGAGATGAATCAACTGGGTCTAAATTGTGTTAATAGAAAAATTAACATTTTGTTTGACCCTGTTCATGTCAGCAAGTGCTCTGTTCATTGTTATTTAATAATAAACCTTGGTTGATGTTGCATAATTGCATTAATTTTTAAACTATTATTTTCCTCTACTCTATGTGTGCAAACAATTTATTTGCACTTTTTTGTCTTTGAAAACAATTTTTTTAAGAATTTTCCATCCACCCTCCACAAAAATAATGGTCCATCCCTTAAATTGCAAGGTAGAGGCTCATCATGATCTTTACTATTTTAAATATTTCTGATGTAAACCTAAACATATAACATTATCTTTCAGGTAGTTCCACTGTTGAGCAACATCAAGCTATTTCACTAGCAGATATTCTGCAGATGCATGACTGTACCAATGAAAAAGAGAAAGCTGTACCAACTGAGCAGGCTCTCTACTTTCTGAAAAGGACTTCATTTCCTCTCTCCTATGATCAATGTCCATTCGTAGGTAAGAGAGTTTCAAGGTAAAGTACGAAAAAATGTTACTCAGGAATGTATTTTGCACAGGAAAAGGAACACCGAATATCAGACATAAAAAAAAGGGGGTTTTGATTTTTTTACAGAAAACTTTTTTTACAAGAAACCAGGCTGAGCTGTTAATGTCTATCATGGCCATATATCTATTCCATTGGGAAATTCAAAAATTAAAGAATTGCCTGGTGACCGCACAAATTTCTCTGACTTTCTGTACCAATATGAGAAAGATGATGATACCAACGAATATATCTGCCAGCGTGAGGATCACAATCACATGTTAAAGAGATTGGTAAATTGCCTACGAGAAGGCTTAATTCTGGGTATTGATCTTCGTTACTTCAGAGATGCATTACACGATCCAAAAACTGGATTAACTTATGAGTCGCTCACAGCAAAAAATATACAGTCCACCAGATTGTGAGAGACTGATTTCTCCAGCTGTCGTTTCCTTCCTTAGAGAGAAGGGAGATGTAAGAGGAGCAAATATTTTGTCGATAATTCGCAATTGGCACAAAGCAGCCGATGGGAGAGGTCTTATTGAGGAGGAACGTTCAACGTATCTAACTGATATGAAGAATTGGTTACTTGATGACTGGATGCTATGGCACAGATATGCAAAGGTTAACAATTGACATTAACAGGTTGGTAAAACAGTGCGTACGTTTTCAGCATTAAGAATTTTGGGTGTTTTAAAATGTTATTTGCAACTGTTAAGTCTGTCATTTGTTATATGCAAGATTATTTTTGAATTATTTTGGAATAGGGAATCGATTTTGAACCTTGTCTCAATTGCTTTGTTTTCAAAAATTGTTTTTTACTGTAGACCTGACCTGAAAATTAGTAGTTGCTCTTGTGGCAAAAGTGGAAAGCAGGGAAATGCACAGACTGAGTATCAAAGAAGAGAATTGAAGCCAGAGCATCCACAGAAGCCAGAACAACATCGATTACTGATGGCGTAGAAGGATTTTCTCCTTACTGCATGGGATGTTGGGCCCTGTGTTTGACTTGAAGCAATTTTATGACGAGTTGCAAAAACTGTTAAATGAATATTCAGAAAGAATTGATTCGGAACTACCATTCTTTTACTGGTCAGGCAAGAATGAGAGGTACATAGATTTCAAACTTCCTAGTTTCAATCAACCAAGCGGAAATGGTGTTATCAAGAGGCTGGATAAAGTAAAGGTATCGCAGCAGGGCAACCCTGGTGTGTTTGTAGCCAACAGGGCTTTGCTTCCCCAGAAAGGACAGTTAACATGCCATGCAACATTCCACAAAGCCCATGTTGCACTCCTGCCATTGGCAAATTGAGAGCCAACATTTATTTGTGAAACCTTGAAAATGACTTTGCAGTAAAGACGAAATATCATCGTGATTTGTGTTATCTTGTTTTAATAGCTCATATCTTGAGATTACAAGATGTTACTATTCGGAGTATGTTTTGTGCTTTACTACAGCATAAACTTTTCTAAATGTAATACCATGTGTTTCAGCAGCAGCAGCACCTTGACATCCCTATCCTCTTTGTGAGTATTTGGTTCCTTTAAAAGAGTATTGGACAACAAATTACAAGATACATATTACCCTATATTTGGTGCAAATCAATTAATTTAGTATACAAAAACTGATTTAAAGAGGTTTACAAACCCATCAATACAAATAACAATTAGCTATTACAACTCATAATGAAAGAAAAAAACAAATTCAACTGCACTGGTCAATTATTCATTCTGGAGAATTTCAAAAACTGTTCACAAATGAAATTGTACTGTATTAATCTCCTTTTTGAATTAGGTCAAGGAAAAAATTACCTGTCTCATTGGCACATGATCAAATGACCCCTTGTTTACCTGGCTATTGAGATCTATATTTCCTGCAGCCAAATCTATTACAGACAAAAGGCTTAGATAACAAGCTAAATACTGTAGTTATAAGGACAAACATTCCACTAGAAAGAATAGAACCATGAATACTGAGTTGACACCACAAGAGGATACTTTCCACAAATGGATTGTAGTTCATTGTGCAAGACACTGCCATTATTTAATGGTACAGTTTCACACATGCTGGGATCAAAGACTTGCTGTAGTCAGCCGGAGCAAACTTCAATGATTGCAAAAAATTTAAATAGGCCTTGTTCTCACAAACAATTCTTTTTGCCTTGTTTATGCCAATGCCTCTTATATACTGGAAAGGTAGTCACAGCCTGCAGCGATACACATGTCAACAAACCTATATTTGCATCCAGGTTTAAATGCTTCAAAAGACTTGTTCTAATTCCACAAAGTCACCCAATGCCATTTCTTTCCAGCTTAAAAAACACCTGCAATAACACAATATATGATTTATACTTGCTCTCATTGTACAGTTGATTAGTATCTGTATATACATGCATGTGCATACATATCACTTTCTGCAGGCTGAACTATAAAACCAGCAGGAAATGTTTTCTTGCACACTGCTGGAAGCCTAAGTAAAGTTTGCATTGTGCAGGTTTGCAAGAGAATTTTGTTCTTTTGACCCCACCCAACCAGCAATGCTACTAAGACGCACTAATATATTGTGCTGAAACATGCATTATGTACACATATAAACATTTACCTTATTACACTGATAGACAAGTCTTCTGACACATCCAAATTGGCATATCCCTTTCTAACCAGAGAGGCTATCTGGGCATCTGCTTCATACGGTGCCATTATGTATGGTATGTCTCTTCAAATCCAAATCATCGAAATGGACCACAGTATACAAATCAGTTGAACATATCTACTAGCTAGCAATGCTACGGAGCCCCATAAGGGCCATCATTACCACTATTTTATTATTTTCATAAATTCCAACATATTTAAAAAATACCGACTTTATTTTTTAAGATTCCGACTTTTTTCTAAAATTCCTATTTTGTTTTTAAAATTCCGACTTTTTTCTAAAATTCCGACTTTTTTCTAAAATTCCGAGTTTTTTCCAAAATTCCGACTTTATTAAAAATTCCGGCATAATTTTTTCCCCTGTAAACAACAAGATGGCGGAATGTGCGGAAGAAGCTAGCGAGGTATGTATGGCTGCATATGCAGTTTGAAAAGCCATTTTATTGGTCCTATTTTGTTCGATGCATGCATTACTATTTGTATTTAAAGTTTATTTTGGCACGGTAACCATTCAGCAAATACAGCTGATTTTCAATGGGTCGTGCTATTACAGTAAAAATATAAAATTTACAAAGGATGTGAAGCCTACTTACTGATCAGCTTCACGCTATGGTACCAGGTACCTATCATTACAACTATTATAATATAATTGCAATTTGTAACTCATTTCTGTTCAATGTGTTCTAAACATGTAGGTTCGAAAGTTTTTATTAAATATCGGGGTTGCAAATGAGGTGGCGACAAAATTTGAGCAAGAGAAGGTAAATATAAAGTCTGTGAGGTTAGAGTTACAAGATTATGTTGTACAGTTATAATAAAAGTCTAGATTACTTATAATTATCAGTCAGATTATACGCGTGTGTTTATTGTATCAGTTTAGAAGGTTTAGTTCTGGTATAGGCGGCCCAAAAATCCGTAATTTTTTTCAATTAACCATTGCTGTTGCTGTTGTGGTGTTTCCACACTGGTTTAAGAATTTTAGTATTTATTTGTTATTTGTTACAGTATTTCCTTGTTTGGATTATAAGCTCCGATCGTTTTACGATTTTTCTTTAGTAAATTGAAAAAAATTGCCTGAAAGATAAGATTGTTACAATACCGTACTTCTTTTTTCTTTTTGAGGAAATTCTATTCATACGCTTTCTAAAATTTAATGAATAAAATCAGCAGCAATAACTCTTTTACAGCAAAAGATTTTGCGTGAGTTTCTGCAACTACACGGCAAAAAATGCCAACAATTTCTTGCAATGTTGTTGATATCAGGATCGAACAATAATTTGCTGTCCACATTGTTCATAGTTTTCAACAACGTTGTTCAGCATTGTTACACCCAATATCAGCTTAACAATTATTGTTCAATTAATATTGTTGACAACTATGCAGAATAATGAGGGCTGCAAAACATTGTTTAATCCTGTTAAATTGCAGGTTCCAATTTTTTGCTGTGTAATCCTAATAATTACCACATTGTATTGATTTCAGATGACATACGGAGCAATTTTAAACACATCAGATGACCAACTAAAGAAAGATCTTAACCTCACCAAACTTGGTGATCGGTTATCGCTACGAGCATTTTGTGAACGTCACAGAAATTTGCAAAAGGGAACAGACCACGGAGAAGAAAGCAGAGAGGCAAAAAACGTCGCCTTCTTCAGGAGTTGGAAAAGAAAAGAAAAACGAAAGTCCAATCTAAAGAATCAGTAGCTCATACAGAAAAAAGGGCTGTAACGTATAAAAATACGAAGGTAACTCAAAAAGTTGATTTGTCATGGTTACATAAGACCAACGATAACGTGAAATTGGTGCGGCTAAAAGACAGAGGTGGTACACGAATTGTTGACATTCAAAAGCCAGCTACCAAAGCAGACGTAATTGAAATGGCAAGGAACTTGTTTTTTAGTGATGGCAACTGTATCTTTGGACCAATGGAACAATTACGGTTCGATCTACTCACTTTTAATAAAGAATCTATTGCCACCATTCGGGTTGACGATAAAGACGTTCCATTTACTGTGCAGGCTTACATTGATCATTTTAGGTTATCCAAGATCAAACTTTATTTATACACATAAATAAAAGAAGATGAAGATGAGCAAAGTGACGATTTGTTCGAATCTGACTCAGATCAGGATATTGTAAATATTTCAATGTACAATGATGCACATTTACAAAGCCGTAATGAAGAACCTGACATACTTTCTGAAGATCATTTAATTTGCTCGTCAAAACAGCGTGAAGAGTTAAAAGAGAGTATCGACAAAGCTTATGAGGAATCACTGGCGGCAGATCAGGCTAAACCATCTGTAAATGTAGTGGTTATTGACGAAACAGAACACCATCAAAAAGAAAATACTGATGCAAATGATTTAAGAAAAACTCGGAACGAAAGATTACCAAAAGAACCTTGTGCAAGTGAGCTGCACTATATCGTTTCTGTAAGGCATTTGTCACTTGGTGTCCTGACACATATGTTTTTGCAGGACGATTGCGCATATTCAATCTATGACTGGATAGGCTCGTTAGAAGACTCACCACTACATTTTCAGTTGTGCACCTATTCAGGACAATACGTGTCTCCCAGTGACAAAGTAAAATCTGTTGACAAAAGTATCCTAGTTATGGTTCCCAGTATCGATCCTGTAGCATTTTCTCCAAATGAGACCGTCAGTTTGAGAGGTTTTGCATCTCATTGGGTAGTAGATCCAATTACAGACTATGTTCCTCATAACATTATGGAAGATGATGAGGAAAAATATGGTGATGATTTGGATGATGAATCGTAAGTTCTTGTGAAAATTTCAATAAAAAAATATATAAAGAATATACTGTTAGTATATGTACCGAGTACAAAATTAGTGTAGGTAATCGCACCGGGACCGGGCCGAGCAAAATTAAGGCTTCATTTCGCGTCTGTTTTCAAAGTCTTACAAAAGACACAAAACAAAATTCTTTGTTTGACTTTATGAACCTAAGAGGAGGTTCCTGCTTAGTCTTGCTTGTACGCTTATATTCTCGATAATACCCGGGCTTCGCCCATTTGTATTACTTTGACGATTGCTTTCATTAATTTGTAGGCAGAACAGCCCATTAGCAGCAAACAAGGTAAGAAATCACAAAGAATGCAATAAATTTTCAGTGGAAATTTCACTGAATATGACAGAGATTTAAAATGATATATTATATTTTAAAAAACGTCATTTAACTCCGCCATTTTAACTTTTAAATGAGCATGAAATTTTCCCGCGTTAAGTCGTGCATGTCGTTTCGCGTGGTTTACGGGAATAATATTCCACCCCACGTTTCCCAGAGGTGGAATATCATGAAAAGGAATGCTGGCTCGCTATTGTGATTAATGTTATGCTCACGTGGCACAGACTGAGCTTTCTGATTGGACAATTTGAAGTTGAGGTATAATATCATTTATTCCTGCCGCAGCGAGCGAGCCTAAAGCGAGCGAGCAAGGGTACAGCTCCTAATTTATGTATGTGGCTCAAAATCTTGATTTAGCTTTTAGCACATTGCAAGGCAGCATTCCCTACCCTGTGGGTAACCTAGTTATCTTTTTATTGAACACGAGCGAGCGGAGTCCTACCAGTATTTGACCGCGGTCCAGAATCCAAATTTTTTGTTTACAAATGCATTAAAACAAAGTGATGCCAATTTTAAAACTTCAAAAAAGTATACATGTGCTAAAAAATATTCTAACAATACTTTGGATAGCGAAATTATATATTTTTTAACCGCAGATATTTTTTAACGATACTGTGGATAGTGAAATTAAATATATTTTAAAGGGAAGTAGCAACGAAAAAAATTTCATCGTCTTATTTAAAAAAGACTGCAAAACAATACATAGAAGTCTATCACAGAATTTTTATATCTACCTTATTTCGTGAGATATTTTGATTAGAAATACTAAGTTGTCCGCCATCTTGGATATTTGTCAATATGCATGGATGTCACAACTGGGGTCACGCAATTTTATTTTCTTATGAGACAATTATTAATATGCGCCCACGACCGCACGTACGGTAAGTGGTGTGAATTTCAACACAGACTGAATAAGTTTTAAACAATATTTGATTGCTGGTAGGTGTTTTGGGAGAGCTTTAAATGGCTTATCCCTGTTGTGACGTCAACAAAACATAGTTAATAAGGGTAAAAATTAATCCAAGATGGCGGACAGTTCGTTGATTTAGGTGAGAATATCTGCCGAAGTAAAACAGATCTGAAAATTTTGTAATAGACTTAGGCCGTATTCTGTGGGTTAATATTTTTTACTTTCGTTGCCCCAGTTCTCCAACTAATTTTTATTTACACCAAATTATAGATTTTGATACGCTGAATTCGAATTTTAATGTTGTAACTCTCACAAACCTGCAGTTTTTGAGTACAAAGCCACCAAACTTCATTATCTCTCACGATTTTAAAACAAGCCAATACTTCGTGTAATATATAATGATTGACTCTAGTTCCAGTCTTTTTTGCACATTTCTGTCATTATATTTGCGATTTACACGAAGTATTCAGGTGGGAGAAATGTACTTGCAGTGCTCCGAATGGCATCTGTTTCGACTGTTTGTTTAATTCATTTTGATGAAGGAGGTGGCCGGGTTGCGCGCTTTACAGAGCATGCATACCAACGAGTTTTACAATGTAGAGAGATTTGGAAGACACTTGATGGAAGGCAAAGAGAAGTGGCAGAGAACATGGGATTGCTTGAAGATTGGAAAGATTCGGCAGTTGGATACCACAGAGAATGTTATTCAAAGTTTACAAACAAAACATTGATTGACAGGGCTATAGCAAGGTGCGAGAAAGCACGTCTGATTTCCACCGATAATTTGTCGCTTTTGGATAAAGAAAGAACAGAAACATCCGGTAAGTAGGTATCATACGGTAGCAGTAGTAATGGTAGTATAGCTGTCTACGTTTAGCGCATTATTTAACAATCATTCAAAGAAGGCAAATTAATTATTCAATACCGGTGATTCATCGATAATCGCTGAGCCTGGGGAAAATAATTGTTTTAGTGTGATTTCTTTTGTACAATATTTGTATAACTGCGTAATATACTAATAACTAAAAAAATGCATTTTTTGGGAACATGGTTTAGTTTGGAATGTTCGCAAGCAACGAACGCGTCTATAGAATGCCATCGATCCGTATGATTCCCCGACTCATGTTTCCAAGTGTTTTGTGTTCATGTCGGGGCTGTGACACAGACTACTGTTACTAGTACTTAGCTGAATACGTTCTTTGCTATTTAGATACAACTCAAGAATCCGAGCCGCTAAAAAAGTTATTAAGATCAGCAGTGAACACCCCAAGCTCGTCAAGATCAAGACATGTGCTAGCTCCTGTGTGCATAATTTGTAAGAAAGAAAAGTCTTTTGTGACTGAGATGGTAAATATTTCTATCATTAGAGTAGCAAGGCGGTAACGATGATGACGATTATGACGGATAGTGAATTTAACTTTTGGCCTTTTTATAGAACTCTCGAAAACGAATGGAAGATAGGCTGGTGAGTGCAGAGACCATTGACGGGGGACGTTTAAGAGAAGCGGCTACAAGAAATGGAGATGAAAACATACTATTGCAGATTACAGACAAAGACTGTACAGCGATAGAAGTCAGATATCACAAGCGGTGTTATCAGAGATACACAGAATTTTTAAGAACTGAAGATGGTGAAGAATCTAAAGAATCTGAAGTGCGTCCTCAATATAAATACAAGAAATCCTTTGGCGTTTTTTGTGTAAAGTTTGTGAAAGAAAAAATAATTGACAACGAGGAGATTTACTGCATGAAAAAAGTCAACGAAGAATTCATCAGAACTGTTGCAGCCGTTGAAAACTGTGATGCTTCAAATTACAAGAGTTTTCACTTGAAGAATAGGCTGGTAGAAAGATTTCCACAGCAAAAGTGAGATTGTCTACGCAGATAATCTTTGTAGAGGCATAGTAGCGAAACATTATTTAAAGGAAGAAATCCTAACCTCGCAAAGTGGTACGGAGACTGAAGATGAAGTCGTGGACGATCGGTTTTTAAAAAATCGCGACAATTTAGCCACACTAAAAGAATTTTATGGTGTTGCATGTACCCTACGCAACATATTGCGTTCCTGTACCCAAACCTGGTATGAGAATTGGCCTCCTCTTTCATCCGACATCACTGGCGAAAGCGTGAGGAAGTTAGTTACGCCACCCCTTTTCAATTTTTTTGCATGGCTCCTTGGCTTTTCAGAAGATCCAGAAGCATCTGTGTATGTAGAAGTTAGCGAAGGACATGCCATAAAGATCTTAAATTAGCAGCATCTAGAAGTATTTGCCAAATAAATTCCTCCTTGCATATATTCATGTCCAATTGATGTAAAAAATTTAGTTGTTACTTTTTTTGTTAATGTTTACATGTGTGCAGTTGCTCAACTTTTCATTTCTAAACCCATTTATTTAGAGATTTTACTGCTGTTCATAAGAGGAACTCGAGTGATTGATTGGAATCTTCACTTATCCGCATTCCGAGCAATGATACCGTGGTTCTTTGCGTGTGACCATACAAATTATGCGAGGTATGGGTCCGCATACTGGTTGGAGATGACATTGTTGGATAAAACACACCCAGGTTGGGCTTTTTATTGTCTTAAACTTCCGTTGCCTCAATGTACACAATTTGCTGCTTATTTAATAATAATTACACTTTGTCCTTTACTTTCAATAGGAATCAAACCAGAAATTTCATCAAATCTCGCTGTGCAGCATCAGAACGTCTACGGTTTTTCAGCTGTAGCTGGTGATCAGACAATTGAGCAAACAGTTAACCACGACTCGAAGACAAAAGGCGGTCTAACTGGCTTTTCCATGAACCCAGCATCGGTACATAGATGGCTGTTGTCACAGCCTGAAAGAGCAGCCATTACAAGAAAATGCAAAAACATTGCTGGAATGGATTACAAGCCAAGGTAGCCAAATGGAATATATACATAGAGGATATTACACGGTGGCGCAAGGATATGAATATTATTTTCGAGTAGTGAAAACAATATTTTACAAACGAGCGCAGCGAGTAAAACATTGTTTTCAACACCAAAAAATACTATTTATATCTTCAAGCTATCGTGTAATGTTCTTTTTATTATATTATATTCCTCGCAGGGAATATACATATATATATATATATATATATATATATATATATATACATATATATATATATATATATATATATATATATATATATATATATATATATATATATATATATATATATATATATATATATATATATATATATGTATAGGTTATCATATGAGAGGCGAGGTGATATCAGTTTTATCGCTCGAGAGACGATATCATATTTTGTCACGAGTGAGCGCAGCGAACGAGGGACAAAATATAATATCGTAACGAGAGCGATGAAACTGATATTACCGAGTCTCGAATATGATAACCTATTTATTACATACTTGTGCCTTTATCTAGAGCAAAAACCAGACTACATTTTCAAATTATTTACACTTCGAGTACATTTCGAAATGAATTCAAAATTATTGTTTAAAATACGCTAAACAGGTAGCAATTACCAAAACAAACCAAAAATAACTTATCTTTTAATAGTTGCAAATTTCTTTCTGTTATTTTCCTTGTATTATTTTATATTTCTATTGTTATCTCCCAATCGATCCTTCGGTCGGACGCCATCTTTGTTTTGAGCGAGACAAAAAACGATATCGCGGGACAAAAAACGATATCATGGGACATATCGTTTTTATGTCACCGTGTTATCGCCCGGATAAAGGCACAAGTATGTGATAAATATATATATATATATATATATATATATATATATATATATATATATATATATATATATATATATATATATATATATATATATATATATATGTATATATATATATAATGTTCTATTTTGGTATCAAAATTTGCTTATATCTTAATTCTGTTCTTCATAAGACAACGCAAAGATCTTGATGAATCAAAATGCAGACGTTACGAAAAGTGTGTACAAGACGTAGTTGCAACCGTTTCTCAAATGGCGAACCCTTTTGATATTGAACAAGACGAACTTATAAACTTGGCAAGTGGAGAAGTACTGGAAACAGTTGCCGCAAACCGACTTCTAATCGCAGAAGAACTTGGCGAAAAACAATTCTTGAAATTCATGGAGGAAAACCTATTTTCAAAAGAGCCTAATCTATTTGCTACATTAGAGAAGAACAAGCTTCAGACATTCTCATCCAGCAAGCAAAAAGTGGCCAAAGGTTGCAAAGAAAATAGCGTTAAATTGAACCGAACTTTTTTCGCGCGGCTGTTAGTTATTTCCAAAAATCGCGAGATTGATCTAAATGAGGTGTTCACCTACAGTCTTGGCTCTTTTCCATTATCCCTTGCGACAGCAACGGGAGGTCTTGTGAAAACGGCGAAATCAAAGCTGCTGGAAATTATTGAGAGTGAAGCCGGGAATCCTGAAGTAGATTTAAATAGCTTTCAGAACAACGCCCTAATGGTTGATGCGATGGCTGTTTTGCAAATTATGAAAGGTAAGTTGTATTAAAACAATTATTAGTTTTGTTGCATGGACTTACTATAAACTGAAGCATTTCCATGTACTAGTGAAACATTGTACCTTGAAGTCTTCTTATCGGATTAAGTTTTGCGCAAACGCACTAAGGCCATATCTCCATTTTCCTTTTTACGAAAGGAGCTGTATAGGCTAACGAATGGCTTTTATACATCAGCATAAAATACAACACGAATTTATTGTGCAGTAGGTAATTTTGTAACGCGTTATCACGCGTTTAACGCGTTTTCTTTTAAAAGCCACACCCCGCGTTGCATGCGAGTAAGGTAAAAAAATGGACGTGGCACCAAAGTACACTGTGAAAACGCGAGTTGGGTCAATGACCATAGATGGTCTCGAAATGAAGTTCTAATTGTTCAATCCTTTAAGGGTTTTTTTAATGAACATTCAAGGTAAATGGAAGACCTTTGGAGAATTGGCAAATTTCACTTTCAAAACGCTTGTCAATCTTACACTACGATGCCGTGCTACAAGATTGGATTTCGTGGCGGACTGTTACCCAGCATTGAGCATTAAGAAGGCTGAAAGAAGCAGAAGGGCCGAAAAAGGAGTGCAGAGAATACATATATTTGGCAAAGATCAGGCTGTTCCAAAGCAATGGAAGAAATTTATGACATGTGGTGAAAACAAAGAATCGCTAATGGCCTTCTTAATTGACCAGTGGAAGACATATAAAACATCCCAATTGGAAAGCATTTCGAATGTGTACATCACGTCAAAGGAAAAATGTCATGTACTGTCGCCGGGTGCTTCAGCTGATGATGAAGTTGTGTGTACCAATTGTGCTGAGCTAGAAAGCAATCACGAGGAGGCTGATACTCGTTTGTTGCTGCACGCGAAACATGCGATGAATATGTACGATTCAGTCATCATCAAGAGCCCAGACACCGACGTTTTTATCCTTTGTACTGCAATACAGCAAACAATGGGCTCAAAGAACCTGTTAATGATGACTGGTACTGGAGAAAAACATCGAACCATTCATATTAACTCCATTGTCAACACTCTAGGAGGAGACTTTTGCTGTTGTTTGCTTGGCCTCCATGCTTATTCAGGTAATAAACAAATTGATAACTAATCACCCTAAAGTGCTTTTGTGGTGGGTTAATAGGTGAACTTTTCCCCTTGTTTACTTAGGAAGCGATTGCACTAGCTCTTTTTATGGCAAAGGGAAAGCTACAGCATGGAAAATACTTATCGGCAACCCACACCTCGTTGATACCTTTTCATTGCTTGGCAGCAGTTTTCCTCCTTCTGACGACCTATTCAAGCAGCTTGAGAAATTTACCTGTCTCTTATACGGAAATAAGAGGTCTTCAAGTGTTAACGAATGCAGGTACGCCTTATTTAAGGCTGGAAAATGTTCAGATGAGGTTTTGCCACCAACGCTCGACAGTCTCTTAAAACACATTGAAAGAGCAAATTACCAGGCTGGTATATGGTCTCGGTGTCTAGCAGCCAAAATGACCATCCCTTCGCCAATTGGAAATGGCTGGCAGCTATCAAATGAAGGAATTGAAATCCACTGGATGATGCAACCTCCAGCCCCAGATTCTCTGCTAGAATGCGCCACTTGCAAGTGCAGAACTGGATGCCAAACAAAACGGTGCTCCTGCCAAAAATCTGAACTAAAATGTACGGAGTTGTGTTCTTGTGTTGCCTGCCAAAATACTGATGCTCGCGAAGATGAGGAACGTGAGGAAAACCAGTCCGACGAGGAAGTTTCTGACGACGAAGATTTTGAAGGCATTGACAGATTGTGAGGTTAAGTTAGGTGGTGTTTTATTTGCAATATGGCTTGACAAAACGATTTTACTGCATTTATTCAACAGTGAACTCTCGTTATAGCGAACACCCAGTAGCCGTCAGTGCTTGGTTTTACTTCTGCTAACTTTTTCATGTTTATCGGCGCAGTCCTTGTAAAGGTAAAAATATACATGTTGCGCAACGAGCTATGGGCCATATATATCCGCAATTTTCATCCAAATTGTGTGAATGTGTGTCTTTATGTGTTTCTTTTAATAAAATATAATTTTCAAGCTATCCGTTGAGAACTGAACTGAAAAATGTTTGCTGGGGACCGCGCATAGTGTCCTCAATTGCAGTGTCCTTAATAAGGGGGTGTCCGTACAACGAAAGTTGACACAAAGAATTTTGCAATTTTTGCGGTAAAGTCTAAAAATAAATTTTTGGACATAGAAGCCTTTCGTATAAGTTGATATCTAATAATTTTTTCTAAATGGTAAAAAAAACGCCTTAAAAACACGCTGATCACTATAATAATCATCAATCAACCGCGTCAAATCTATCGAAATTACATGATTGTGACCTGGAACTAGAGTCAATCATTATATATTACACGAAGTATTCTGGCCCAAGAATGGCGGACGGCTTGTTTTAAAATCGTGAGAGATAATGAAGTTTGGTGGCTTTGTACTCAAAAACTGCAGGTTTGTGAGAGTGACAACATTAAAATTCGAATTCAGCGTGTCAAAATCTATAATTTTGTGTAAATAAAAGTTAGTTGGAGAACTGGGGCAACGAAAATATTTTTCTAGCCGGATTTCTTGATGATGGAATATGGCCTAACTTGTATTTATTGTTTTTGAATCTCTTTCAAATGACACGAATAAAATTTATGTTGCCATTTCCCTTTAAAGCAGCCAAAATCGACGAGAACGAATCTTCGACATGAACATCGAAAATGTTATGTTAAAATGTCCGTGCGTATAGATATAATAATTTAGCCTAGCTGTGATGCTGTGATATATAGTGTTAGAATTAATGTTGGTCTCCGAAATACAAAATAGTTTTCAATGACATATAGACAGAGCAAAATGTATAAGCTAGAACAATAATCATATTCATCGATATCTCCCTCCCTCCCTCCCTCCCTCCCTCCCTCCCTCCCTCCCTCCCTCCCTCCCTCCCTCCCTCCCTCCCTCCCTCCCTCCCTCCCTCCCTCCCTCCCTCCCTCCCTCCCTCCCTCCCTCCCTCCCTCCCTCCCTCCCTCCCTCCCTCCCTCCCTCCCTCCCTCCCTCCCTCCCTCCCTCCCTCCCTCCCTCCCTCCCTCCCTCCCTCCCTCCCTCCCTCCCTCCCTCCCTCCCTCCCTCCCTCCCTCCCTCCCTCCCTCCCTCCCTCCCTCCCTCCCTCCCTCCCTCCCTCCCTCCCTCCCTCCCTCCCTCCCTCCCTCCCTCCCTCCCTCCCTCCCTCCCTCCCTCCCTCCCTCCCTCCCTCCCTCCCTCCCTCCCTCCCTCCCTCCCTCCCTCCCTCCCTCCCTCCCTCCCTCCCTCCCTCCCTCCCTCCCTCCCTCCCTCCCTCCCTCCCTCCCTCCCTCCCTCCCTCCCTCCCTCCCTCCCTCCCTCCCTCCCTCCCTCCCTCCCTCCCTGAACTGCATCTGAGGATAAAACAAGCTATTTACACAACCATCAGGCTGTTTCTCTCAATATCAGAGCTCGTCAGCATGCCTAGGACACCCTGGCTATACAGAACTTTCAATGCTGTTTCCCCAAAATTTTCTTGTTGCACCTGTTTATCTGTCAGATCAATTAATGGAATTTATCATATGATTAAATAGGCCTTTGTCCAAAGAAACACTGTTGATACAATTTTTAAATGATGGGCAAAACTGCCACATGTACAGCAAAAGAAAGCAAGTTAACCAGTGAGTCCGACATGGACAGCCTATGCCCATGACAGGACAAGGGGGTTTGAAATCAGAGTTTTCCTTTTCTTAGATGGACTGCCTACAATGGCTAATAGGCTCCATCTACCCATTTCCAAAAATGAACTACATAGCACAGCCCTGATTACGAAAACCTAGATTGCTGGGTTGCCTTAAGAGACTGTACGGTGGAGGAATGGCAGCAATATTTGGTGCAATTTGTCTCGGGTCATCACTTGGAATACCAATTTTTTGGCTGACAGATGCCTTGCTAATTTCCATAGGCGTACCGGTCAAAAAAAATTGGGGGGCGGACACAATTTTGCCCGACGCATTCTAAAGTTGCCCAACGGGTCAAAAATGAATCAAAATATCGTTTAATTGTTGCATGATGCAACACTATATCTATATTAATACATATCATATTACAGCACGTACTAGCAATATAATTTATGCCGCCACGTTTAATCAACTATAGTTATAATGGTTTAATTCAAAAAATAAGTTTTCTGTTAATAGTCATGTAAGTTCTGTGTCAAACTTATTATACACCTGGAGTATATTTCCACGTTATGCATTTCAAAACTCAAAGAAAATAAAAATTCTAAACTATGAATACGTAGCATGGAGGCAAATTATTAGTAATTACTCCATTCTGGCTGGCTCCATCGACATAATTACGATTACTCGACTCGTTCTCTTTCGTTACATTTCTTTGACCAACAAAAGTGGCAAGTTCAAATGTTCACTGCTTCCTGCATGTCAATGTAGTGAAGGACAGGACGCAAAGCTTAAGTCCACTAACAGTACTTTTAACCTATAGAAATGCTTTTAATATCATTTTTTCTACGGCAGAATGTTGTTTAGATACTTTAATAAGTATTGTAGGGAATTTCAAAAAAACTGTGAAGTCCTGTGACTGCGTCCACCGAAAACGTCAATGATTTTTTCAATGCCGTTTTCAATTGTACGATTAGTGTAAACACTTTCCATTGCTAAAAGCGCAATACTCGAGCGCAGGCATGTTTTCACACGGCGTAGCCCACTAAACGAACGCTCAGCAGAGCATGATGTGGCTGAAATGGTTGCCAATATGGAACTGGTTTTGCAAAAGACTGGAAGAACTTCATTGAGGCCATTTTCATAAAGGGTGTTAACAACGGTTGCTGCTTGGTTGCCTTCAAACGGTACTGGATTATCAAACAGGAAATTCTGAAAGATCTTCACCTCAGCCTCTAATATTGCTTGATCAAGTGAATAGGTTGAAGAAACCAGAGAAAAACTGTCTTCTGATGGTGTTTGACTGAGAACGACGTCAGCTAAAGCACACACGATATGTTGATCATTTGTTTCAAAGCGGTTTTTTCATCTCACTGAGTACCTTATCCAAGGTTTGATAGTAGGCGGTAACTCGATAATGGCTCTCTGGTGTTGCTTGATGATGGGGGGTCGTACTGGAAGACTCGCCAATTAGAGACTGTAACCTACGTGACGGAGCTTTGGCTCTCGGCGCCGCCGCATCTATGAATGAAAATCTTGTACCGGCGATTTCTTTCTTTATTTCATCAGACAAGATTTGAGCTCTTGACCATACTAGATGGAAACCTTCTTCATTTCTGCATTTCTGCAACGTTGCAATCGTTGAGTCTGCTGTTTTCTTAGCAGTGATGACATCCATATTCTTCCCTTGAAGATTTTTGGACAGGCTGTCGGTATTTGATAGAACAACTTTGAGCAATATCAAGCCAAAAACAAATTTAAAATCACAAATTGAACGTAGTAAGGTATTGCTGTCGGTATAAAGTTTGGGGTAGCGATCACCACAGTAGGAAAGAAGCGTACGAATAATTCTTGTCATTTGCTCTAACACCGCTCTTACAGCCTCCCAACGGCAAGACCATCTCATTGCACATAATGATTTTAGTGTGAGGTTGAAGTGGTCTTCTTCCACCACCAAATCCTGGAAAATTCGATGACGTTTGGAACTGTCTTCCAGAAAAGTGTACAACTTCTGTACTATACCAAGTGCATTGCGAACTGGCTCGACACACGTCATTGAATCCTGAAGTGCAAGGTTCAAAAGATGACCATAACAATGGACGTAAACAACTAAAGGTGAACATTCTTTCATACGAACCGCTAGACCTTTGTGGATGCCACTCATGTTAGCTGCTCCATCAAAGCACTCTCCTATGATATTTTCTGTTTTTAACTCCAGCATGTGAATTTGTTTCTTAACAAGTTCATAAAGAACCTCCGCCTCGGTTGAAACCGTTGTAAAAAAACCAACGAACGTCTCCAGGGTTTGACCTTCAGATACATATCTCAAACACAGTGAAACTTGCTCAGATCTACTAATATCTGGTGTCTCGTCAACAATAATACTGTAGTACTCACTGCTTCGAACATCGTTCGTCATTCTTTTCAAGACCATGCCAGAAACAATATCTATTATCTCGTTTTGAATACTTGGAGAGGTCCACTGGGCATGTCTTTTGAGCTGACTTTGCAGCTTATCTTTCAGCCAAGGTAAATCCTTGCAGCGAAAGTGAAAAAGTTGGAGAAAATTTCCTCGGTTAATGTCAGAAACTTCCCAAATATTGTTTCTACATTCTTCGTGTCCTGTCAGTGGTATGTTCTGCTGAAGATTGTGAACTAGGCATTCAATGATGATTTTAAGATATTTTATGTTGCTTTCAACATACTCTTTGTGGGCATTAGTTGGTGTAGGACCGACGTATTATGTAACTGGCTGGCTTTAAACAATGCCCACTTAGTCATTGATGTAATGTGTTTTTCTGAATTAGTGCGTTTCTGAAGTTTTTCTGGCTTTTTCCAGTTGTCAAACACAAAAGAAGGATCATTTTCAAACTTTCTGCATGAAAAACAGACACACCTATCTTTATGACTTTCATTATCTAACCAGGGATATAGCTTGTACCACTTGGGATTGAATTTACGCGGAAATGTTTCATTTCCAATTTTTTTTATGGGAACTCTGGTAGCATTGGTTGGTTAGGCTTGTCATTGCAATTTGTAACAATATTGGTAACAGCACCAATTGTTAATGATTCTGATTCTCTGCTTGGGACCACCTCGACAGGGTGATTGTCGTCATCTTCATTAAAAGTGGTAGTTTTACTATGACCTTCCGTACTTGAGCTTTCGTCTAAAAGTTCGTCATCGTCATCAGGTAATTCTGGGGTTGGTATTGTATTACACATGTGTTCTGCCCTAGTCCAATTTGGTCTTCGTTTTCTTGGTTAGGCGTTTCAGTTTCAACGGGCGTCATAACACTGGTAAAAGATTTTTCTAAATGCTCGTCCGTTCTCGTTGTTAACGTTCCCGTTTTTAATGGAGAAGATTAATTGCTCTCAGTAACGTTACCGTTTGCATTGCTGAAGTTTTTTTCGAACAGTGGTTGATGGGGTTCCTGTAAACTGTTTGTTTCATTACTTTCATTACCACTTACAAAAAAGCCGTGTATTCGCGATTGCGACGTTTCAACCAACGGAGTAAGTTTCACTTTCTTCCCACTATGGACGTTTTTCATGTGGGTATTTGCGTGGTCTGCATTCATTTCCTTTTGACATTCATTGCACTTTACTCGATGCCACCGATAAGCTCGTTTTCGTGGCCCAGTTTTAGGTTTAGGAAACATAATGAATTTGCTAAAACTTTGCAAAATAGTAAAAATATAGGGAAATATTTATTGATTAAGTTGCGAATTACATATCATGCATAACAATAACAAACGCTTATTTTGCGCCAGTGTTATCAAGTCATCAAAATTAAATATCAAAATTTCCAAACCTCGACTAAAATAAAATTCCAAAATCACAAAAATTACATCCAACAACTTTTTTGATAAATTAATATTGTATTAAAAATTCGATTCAAAGTTGGTTTGCCTGAATGTGAAACAACTTTAATGCGACCATTCATTCACTATAAAATGATCGATTATACTTACCAGTTACAACACATTAGTCTCACATCGTTGTCAAACGATAGGAGCTGCTGATCGAATACAAATTAATAGCTATTGTTTGTTTTAATTTCAAAATACGAACTGTACCGACGCCAAATGATATGTAATTACTCATGAGATGTTTACGTGTTTGGAGTGTGAAATATGTATCTCTGACGTAATCAATTTTGTATAAATATCTTATTGTTGAGGGTTTTCCCCCGATGGCTTTGGAAAACGGCGGATATCAACATCATATATAGTATTTGTTTCCGTAGATAGAAAAAACAAGATGTATTAATTTTTAGCATTGGTAGTTTACTAGTACTAACAAGACAGGTTTCAACAATTATTGTTTTTTCCGTACTCATACTTCGTAAGCTATTTTTGTAATTGAGCCCATTTGAGCACAGCATGCCCGACATAAATTGCCCGACTTTTCAAGCACAAATTGCCCGACTTTCCTTGATTACGAAAAATTGGGTGGGCGGCCCCCCCCCCAGTCCCCTGCCTCGTATGCCTATGCTAATTTCTTTCTTCATAAATACATTTCTCAAGAGTTCAGGTATGTAAGTGTAGGCCTTGGGCTCAAAGACCTTCACTACATACCATTGTTTGGTTCTCTTGCTGTACTTGTGCTCCATTCTAAAATTAAACTTAAATTATTAATGCCATGCACGCAACAGTGTAGAACTTTGATAAGGAATTACTCATCTTTGTGTTTGTTGTGGTAACTAGTATTTTCCTACCTAAGTTGGCCATCTGCTGTGGTAGCCAGTTCACGATTCCTGTAGCAATTGAAATCAATTGCTGCCAGTTGGTTCCTCATTCGGTGTGCCACAAATCTATAGAATATGTGTATGGTAAACTGACTGTTGCTACAATATATTATACCTTTGATTGGAAGTGTAAAACATTTATGACTGTATTTGCACACTTACGTGTAAGATTGACGTTTCGGAGCATACATCAAAATATGGTTGTGGAATGTAACCAAAAAACCAGTGTGTCTAAACAGGACACAGATTTAATTAGCTATCTAATCAAGGTTTTACATGCACTTATAACACATTGTCAGGAACGTACAAATGCCATTCTTGAGAAAAAAGGAATAAATCAATAATTAAATTTTATAAACTCTAATTTACCAACTAGGTTGATAAGGGTGTGACACCCCCCTCCTGCTCAGCTCAGTATCCCCTGGATATTTGATAAGGACTATTTTACATACCTGAAATTGGTGAAATATGGGATTGTATTAAGAAACCGTTTATTCAAAACGATTTTGGCTAAAGCTTTATGGGCAGGTGATTCCTTCTTTTACCAGGGCTTATTTCTACCAGCTTCATGTAAAGGCTTGTGAGCACACCTTCCACCATTGCTTCCTTCTTCAAGCACCCACTCATGCTCATCAACAACATGATGCAGTATACCAATCCATGAGTCCTGTTACAATTAGTAGAGAGATTATTGTGGATCTTTTGAAACCTAGTAATTTATCCCCTTACATTGCCTAGATAACTTGCCTTGAATTTTTTTGCATCATTTTTGCAGCTCTTTGAGCAGTACCAGAAATGGTTCCGTATGGAAGGACCCCAGCACAGCAGGTCTTCAGTTGATTTAGCCTTGCAGCCTAAAGAAAACAAAGATGTTACATGTAAAGATGTGGGCTAAAATAGAATTTCATACTGTATATATATGGAGACCTTGTAGAATGTTCTGACTGTGGCTTTGTGCAGCATATACTAACTTACAGCAGACTTTTTTGGTGATTGACTTCCCTCCATGTCACACATCATTTTGATGAACAATACCATGGTACTTCTCAGCTCGTTCTACAGAAATTTGAGGTATTAAAGCAGTTAACTCAAGCTCTCACCTTAAATGAATTAAATGACCATTACCGGTACTTATTATTAAATATATATACCATCAAATGTGATTGTTTAGTTGATAATTGTATGTGGTTCAGTGGCGTAGGAACCAGGGGAGAGGGTGTAGGGGCATGGACACCCCCAATAATAAAAATGTGGGGGCCTGGTTATATAATATATATATATATATAATATATATATATATATAATATATAATATATAATATATAATATATATAATATATATATATATATATATATATATATATATATATATATATATATATATATATATATATATATATATATATATATATATATATATATATATATATATATATATATATATATATATATATATATATATATATATATATATATATATATATATATATATATATAAATAGACCTCTTGCCTTATGGTGCTGGGTTGTGCCCCCCCCCAATAATTACTTTCTTCCTACGCCACTGCGGTTGCACCATATACAGTGATACAATCATAGAAGTGATGCTTACCCATCAATGCTCCAATTTCAAGGTGACCATTGGTAGCAACTTCTTTGATGGACATTGTTGATGTGAACAAAGTGTCCATCCCTCGTTCAAAAGCAATTCTTTCCCTGTTCTCCCATGATCATTCATATCTGCCAGACTGTAGGTTCAGTACTGGGCAGAATGCCCAGGCGAATCATTCCTCCCATCTTCACTTAGGAGGACATCCTTTCCAGCTCACTCCTCCCAAAGCCTCATTTTCTGCTGCTCCCAAATATCATTCACAGCAGGGGCAATGTACAAACTCTGGTACTGATAAAAAAGTGTTTGTAAAAAAAAACTGTATGTTGCAGAATTTGAACATCATTCCCACTTTTCTGAATGAATTCCTGAAAACAGCAAAGAAGAAGCTAAGGTGAGGTTTCCTGCCATGACTTGCTTGCATGTTGGTTGAGCAGCCCATCTTCCACCAAAGTGGCCAGCACTGCACCTCCATGAGACCACAAGACATGGTCCAGCATATATCTTATGATATTCCACGAGACGGCCACAATCGTTGCGTTTACAGATGTTACCATGAACTGACTTTAGCAAGGACATAATAATATCTGTAAAGACAACACACTTTTCACTTGGGATTGCTTCTTCTGGGGTCATCTCAGGCACTTTAGAAGAAATGGACTGGGTGCCCTTTAACATTCCTTCACCATCATCACCAGCTGGTTGTTCATCAAGGCCATCAATGACAGTATGATACTCTTTATCCTCTACAGATAGAGCTGATATACTACAGTATCAAAACCATTAAAAAAAGTGGGTATTACACATTTGCTTAGATTGAGCTTACTTTTCTACAATAATATAGACTCAGGACAATGTCAAAAAAAGTGCACATATAATTCACAAGTGGCAACAATAAGTTGCATATCTATGTATTGTTAATCTATTATAATCTTTACAAATTAATACTAATGCTTACTTTAGGTTTTGTCCTGGAGGAAGTATTGGTATGATGATACGATAATCATCACCAAACTCTTCTTCATCAGACTTTTCTTCACCAGTCTCTCTTTCAGCAGCTGTCATTATTGCACTTGTCAAAGATTCATTCACCTGGTTTGATCTGAAAAGGTAGGAAAGAGAGGAAAGAGTATGTAAAAGAAGTCTTTCTGGATACGTAGATAGATAGCCTTATTTAATAACAATATTAAATAGTAAATATGTCTTTATTTGATCCATAAAGATACAATTTTTGCCTTGTAATTATTACAAAATTGGACCGAAATACAGTCAAAAACATTCTACATATATTAATCTACTTCATACAAAGCTGTCTTAATCTTAAAGGCAGGTTACAGTCGCTAATGTAAACATTGCTTTGCTTACATTTTGAGCTGCTATATTTGTAAAATTTTTGAAAATTGAATATCTGACACTTGGTGTGCTATGCTCCTCATGTAATATAAACCAGTCTTTCAATTCAAAAAAGTTTTTAAAAATGCAAAATTTGGACATTGTGGTCCACATTTGTTATGAGCAGATCCGATGTGCAGAAGCGACTGCAACCTGACTTTAATATTTGGTCTTAATTAGGAAATCGTGTGAGACTATGCAGGGGTGGAAAAAGTTTTTGTCTTTCTGGGAACCTGCGTGAAGTGCTAAAAGGTTTCTGTGAAATTTGCAATGCGAAAGATGCAAATTTAGATGTTTACCATCTGTGGGTTCCTTTTGTTATGAGCAGAACCGATGCTCAGAAGGGACTGTAACCTATGTTTAAATTTACTCTACTTAAAATTTAAGGTAATGATGTAATGTATTCTTCTTATTTATTTTTACTTGTTATAGCACTATAATGATAGTATTGGGTCTTGATGCACTGAAGACTGAACTGAGTGAACTCACTTAATAAACAAAGTTATTTTAAAATGTTGAAATAATTTCTGGAAAATTTTCTGCAAAACTCTCAACCCCAAATAATTTCTGGGAACTAGGTTTCCAGGTTCCGATACCTTTTTCCACCCCTGAGACTATGTACACATTGCTGAGTGCTCATATACGAACGTATAGTGTAAGGACAGTGTTACGTGTTTAAAAATTATTGTGTATAAGTTATAAGTAACTAATATTCAATTATTGATGGAAACTTTTTTGAATCTTAAAATTTCACAGGTATGCCAGTTCCTTATGACAAGAGAAGTTGAAGAAGTAGTAGAAAGATTTCGTTACAAAAAAGTATGTCGGTGGGCTTGTTATATAGTATGCTCATAATGTAAACAATGTAAGAGAATTTAGGTTCAAAGGCTCCAACTCGTTTTATAATATTTAATTTATCAACACATATACAACAAATTTACGATGAATATATATGACAACCGTCATAATGGCGGCTGTTCAGTTCATAACAATGTGTTTCTCGCAACGCGTGGCTTCTCGCGTGTTCGCGCGCGTATTACACTTAGGTATTAAAGTGAAAACATACAAAATACCTTACACTCCCCCACGTTGACCTGTAACGTATGCACAAGTTCTGGTCAACATTAAACTATAAACAATGTGAAAGGTTAAATTAATTAACTAGTATGTCATTAAAGTCATTAGTTTAAATGTACTCATCTCTTATCCATTGCTTCCTGATCATATCTGCCATTACTGCAGCTCCTCTTCGCGGTGTATTCTCCTGCTGATCGTGAACCGACTGTTCCATGTTAGCTTGTGTCTCGGTTGCATTTGCCGAGTTTGACTTGTCTTCATCTTGCGATCGTACTTTCAATGAATGTAGTTTGTTGATAGGTCTCTTCAACTGTTTTGCCTTCTTTCCTTCTCCACTAACCTTTACAACTGCCGCTCTAATTTTATGATCATCACTCTTAATCAGTTTCTCAACCTTTCCCAATTTTCAAGATCCTCGACACTGATTATCTTCATGTACTAAAACCATTTCTCCTACGCTTATTTCTTGAGATGGCGAATTTTGGAAAGTGTTACGATGAGATTCTCGTAGCTCTAACAGATATTCCTTCGACCATCTATTCCAAAAATTATCAATCAATCTCTGTAAATAAACAACACATCTAGTGAATTCTTCCGATTTAGGGGTCCAGTCAGGATCTATTGGCTCAGACGTATCGCTAGATGGCACAGATAAAAGTCGTCTTCCACACAAAAGGTGTGAGGGCGTTAAAGGTTCCTCGAGATCTTCGGTAGAAACATAAGTTAATGGTCTTGAATTTAAGACACACTCGATCTCTGTAAGTACAGTTAGTAATTCCTCATACGTGATACATGCTTTCCAGACACCGTTTTACTGACTTAACTAGTCGTTCGAAAAATCCTCCTTGCCAAGGGGCCTTAGGTGTATTGAATGACCACTCAATTCGTTTGGTTTCCATATGATGTCTAACTTCGGGAAGCTGAAATAAAGCCTTTAATCTTTGGGACGCGGTCACGAACGTTTTGGCGTTATCGGAAATCATCCTCTTGGGAAGTTCTCTCCTCGCACAAAATCGTCGAAAGCACAGTAGGAAAGATTCGCTTATCATGTCCGAAACAAGTTCTAAGTGAAGAGCTCTCGTGACAGCGCAGGTATAAAGGGCGATCCAGGTCTTTGTTTGTGTCTTGCTCGTCTTTGATTTCTTCACATAGAGCGGTCCAGCAAAGTCAACTCCTGTCGAGGCGAAGGGTACTTGTCGTTGGGTTCGAAATTGTGGCAAAGCTGGGGAGGCAGGTAGGGAATAGGGTTTACCTTCATGTCTCCTGCAAATCACGCACCTGTGAATTAACTTTCTTACGAATTGTCTGCCACGAATTATCCGAAACCTCGAGCGTAATTCTGTAAGTGTCTCTTTAACACCGTTGTGAAACACGCAATTATGAGCTTCCTTAACAATTAACTCGGTTAATGCATTCTTGGTGTTCAACAGAATTGGATGTTTGGTTTCGTCAGGAATGTTCGCCTTTGAAATTCTTCCCTTGCACTTGATGATTCCGTTCTTATCCCAGAATAACCCAAACTGGTTTTTCCATGTTTCAAATGAAGGGTGATTTGGGAGATCTAGTTGTATTTGTTTGAGCCATAAAATTTCTGCGGTTTCAGCTTCAGAGTTCTTATTCTGTTCGGCTCTCAAATGGGCTTTCCTCACTCGTCGAATAAATCACAAAACGATACATGTTACGGTAATAAGCTTCTGAAAACTGCTAAACCTTCGTACGTCAATAATGTTCTGGATCTGGTAACTTGTTTCGGTGCATACGAGTGAACAAGTGTTCTGAAACGTCCTTCGATCGTTGGCTTTCATTTCTGTTATACATTCTTCCGAAAATTCTGCGTTATTCTTCTCCTCAACTTCCTTGTTTCCGGTATCATTGAGCATCCATTGCGGACCATTTAACCAGGTTTGAAGTGCGCCTGAGTTAGTGGAGGTTGCTCCTCTAGAGGCAATGTCCACAGGATTTACTTTACCAGGGCAATGTCTCCAGAATTTTAACGGCACCAATTTTCTTATCTCAACGACACGATTCTGAACGAACTGTTTCCATTCTTGGGTTTCACCCAGTATCCAATACAGTGCTACTATAGAATCAGTCCAACAGGTTGGATCATCAAGCCTTAGGGTTTCGTTCAGAGCCCTTGTAACGGTTGAAATAAGTCTTGCTAATATGACTGCTGAAAGAAGTTCTAATCTTGGAATGCTTTGTTTGTTAATCGGAGAGACTCTTGTCTTGGCAATAACAAATCTTATAAATGTTCCCAGGGAGGTAGTCATTTTCAGATAAACAACAGCTCCATAGGCTTTAAGGGATGCATCGCAAAATCCTTGGAGGCTGTAAGAAAGAACCTTTTCTTCAATTCCCGCTCGGTAACATCTCGGTATTAGGGTCGATTCTATATTCTCCAGGTCTAAGATAAGATGTTCCCATTTCTTCTTCAATTCGCTTGATAATTCTTCGTCCCATCCAACTCTAGATTGGCATAGCTCCTGAAATAACATCTTTAATTTGACTGTTATGGGTGCGAGAACTCCCAGTGGGTCATAGAAACAGGATACGATCCCAATGACATTTTGCTTTGTAGGCTCGAGTTCTCTAGCTGCTTGGACAATTTTCTGACAATTGAATATGAATGTGTCACTGACATAGTTCCACCGAATTCCAAGGATCTTCTCTTCCTTTTCCAACGGTACTTCTTGGGGATTACCGACTGTTGATTTGGAATATGACTTATCCTCAGTACACACATCATTGACCACATATGTCGTTGATTGACTGATAGCGAGGGTATCTTCATTTTGCTGTATTCTTTGCAATAGGATAGGAGAATTAGTTAGGAACTTACGAAGATTGAATCCGCCTTCACTTAGTCGTTGTTTCGATTTAATATACAGTTCATAGGCTGCATTGTCATCCTCGTCTCCAGAACTTAGATCATCCACGTAAATGCTACTCAGAAACTTGTGTACAAACTCCGGGTCTTCATGATATTTCTCAATGTGATGTTTGATTGCCCCATTCAACAAAAATAGACTGGCAGTCACCCCAAATACTACTCGCGTAAATCGATATGTCATAATCTTAGGATCATCCTTAGTGATATCGTCAACCCAGAAAAATCTCAAGACATCTCAGTCTTCCTTTGCAATGGCAATCATCAAAAACGCCTTTTCAACATCTCCGACCAATGCTGTTGGATGACACCTGAATCCCAACAGAATGTCTACGATATTCTCAGCAAGTGATGGACCAGAGTATAAACAATCATTAAGAGAGGGACCCTCGGATTTCGCAGAGGCATCGTAGACTATCCGCAATTTTGTTGTTTTCTTATCGCGTCGGATGATGGCATGATGTGGTAAGTAATGGACACGACTTGCATCAGTAGTGGACGTTTCATCAACTCTTTCTATTATTCCTCTGGCTATCTGCTCCTTAATGATGTTATCATATTCTTTCAAGGTTTTAGGGTCTTGGCGGAGTCTCTGTGGGAGGGATTCCAACCTCCTGAGACTAAGCTGGTAGTTGTCCGGTAGGGTGACTTGGTTATCCTTCCATGGTAGGTGAACTTCATAACGACCATCTCGGTGGGTCACAGTAC
Organism: Muricea muricata; assembly: GCA_963855995.1. Taxonomy (NCBI): domain Eukaryota; kingdom Metazoa; phylum Cnidaria; class Anthozoa; order Malacalcyonacea; family Plexauridae; genus Muricea; species Muricea muricata. The sequence goes on along the minus strand of OY979716.1, from coordinate 85,318,652 downwards.
TTAGAAACTCTTCATAAACAGAACGCTCGTCAGGACTAATACCAATTGATTCCAATTCCCAAAAACGTTTCAGGTTAGCTTCGATTGTCACTTCTGGGGAAGGAATAGGTTGGGTAGAACATCGTAACACATGAGTGGATGCTATGTTGACGTTGGAATGAGAGTTGGGTGGTGCTCCTTTCACTGGACCAGACAGAATCCAGCCAAGCTGGGTATGCATTGCTGTAGGACTATCATTTCCATGGATTGCATGACCGGTGACCAACTGCCAATAATAATCGCTTCCAATCAGTATATTCAAATTGAATTCTTCTCCATCGTTTCCTGAGTCAGCAAGTTTTAGGCCAGAAAGATGTTCATAGGATTGTTGAGCAAATCTCGTATTTTGGTTTCCAATTGTGGAGCATATCAATGGAACAACATAGGCCGATAGGTTTAACTTATGTCCTCTCTCAGTGCCCAACTGAAATTGAACCATATCACAGGAGGTAATATCTTCACCCTTAGAACCAAAGGCATTAATCTTAAGGGTATCCTTTCTTACTGTAGGGAGATTCAGCTTGTCTCTCATTGCAAAGGTTATGTACGATCTTTGGCTTCCACTGTCAAATATAAGTCTTGCCTGCGACGTCTTACTAGAATCCTTTGGGTTGTAAATGGTGGCTCTTGCAGTTTGTAAAAGAATGGATGACTGGGCATCAACAAACATATTGACATGGGTGTCCTGAGGTTGTTCCTTATTTTGGTCTGTGGGTTGGTGACCTTGGGGTTGCATGCGTGGACATTCTTCATGGGGATTTGGTTGACGGGCTGCTTCTTGTTCTGGCGGGTTAGGTTTTATCTTAGAATTTGATGGACAGATACTAATGTGATGGCGCTTATCACATTTAAAACATTTTATCTTAGATTTGCATTCTCTAGCAACATGATTCTTTCTAAGGCATATATAACATCTTCCAGATTGTTTCAGAATTTCCTTTCTCTCATTTTTGTCTGTCACCGTACTACAGCTATTTGAAGGGTGGGGTTGTTGACAGTAGGTGCATGTTGGACTTCCTCCAGTAGCCAACAAGGATGCTGCAGACGAGATCTTAGGTTTAAACGGTGACTTAGATGGGGTATCCTATGAACTACCTGTTAAGAGACTTGCCCTTTCTCGAGCCTCTAATTCCCTTTTGAAGATTTTGATGAGTTCATCTAGATCCCAATTTTCTTTGAGCTCCTTTGCAGCTTCTAAACGTAGCTCTTTAGGCAACTTATCAATTAAAATAAGTGCTAACAGATTACCATATGTACCAGATTCAACTTCAAGTGATTTTGGTCCCCTCATATGGCCCTCTACTTTATCATGTAATTGTCTAAGGCCTTTCAAGTCCTCTACATTATTCACCTTGGGCAGGTTTAATAAGGCAGTCATATGGGCATTGACAATTTGTTGCTGATTGCCAAATCTTTTGTCTAAGATGTCTATTGCCTCTTGGTAGTTTGCTGAAGTTATTTTTAGACCCGATATTGCTTCAGCAGCAGATTTTTCCAATAGACTATGCAAATAATTGAACTTATTTATGTCCGATAAATTAGGATTTTTATGAATGGATGAAGAATAGGAATCCCAAAATGAAGTCCACTCCATTATGTTCCCATTAAAATGTTTTAGTTCTAATTTTGGTAATCTTACCGTGTTGTTAGATGTTGGTGGTGTTGTTGCTTGCGACTGAGAACCTTCGAGACTGATTGATGAAGATCCAATGTCTTTACTCCATCTTTTCTTCAGTTTTTCCAAAATTAAATCAACGTGAACAATTGACTTTTGAATAACTTGACGTATGTCATCAGCACTGGACAGTTCATCTTCAATATTTCCATCCTCAACCAAAAGGATAATCTTGTCGTCAAAACTCTTTAGAAGTGTTAATTTCTCGTTCAAAATCACACGTTGTTGTGTGAGTTTTATTTCAAAGTCACTTGCTTGTGTTTCTTCAGAAATTTCGGTAGATTGCGTTAAGAGTTCTTCTGTGACAGCTAATGTTTTCTTAAGATTGGCTCGGTGACCTCCTCGTATTTTTACTAATTTCTTCAATTCGTCAGCCATTATTCATTGTATATCCGGCTCTCAAAGGACCATGTAAGAGAATTTAGGTTCGAAGGCTCCAACTCGTTTTATAATATTTAATTTATCAACACATATACAACAAATTTACGACGAATATATATGACAACCGTCATAATGGCGGCTGTTCAGTTCATAACAACGTGTTTCTCGCAACGCGTGGCTTCTCGCATGTTTGCACGCGTACTACACTTAGGTATCAAAGTGAAAACATACAAAATACCTTACAAACAATGCTGTGTGATGTGTGAGAAAAATTTTCAAAAAATGTAAATTTTGGGCAATGTTTACGTTTGTGGAGTTGTGGGTCTCCCCTTTGTGACAAGCAGAACCAATGCCTACACTGAACATTATAATTATTGTACTTGGTTAATTGTGCCACCTGTGCGGCATTTGGATATTAATCATAATTTTGTTTAGATGGATGCACTTGCAATTACAAATGCTTCTGATGAGCTTTTAAAAGAAATGGGCCTCTCAAAGGCAGGCGATCGTTTAAGTCTAAAAGGTTTCTGTGTCTGTCAAAAAGATGAAAATAGTCCACAACTTGAAGAAAGTAAGAATAGAAAAAGGGCATTGCTGGAGGCCTTTCTTTCTTGGAAAAAGGAAAGTAAGAAGCCAAATAGCAAATCTAAAAGCAGTTATTCTTCAATAAAAGAGCCCCAAAAACAAACAATGAAAAAAGTGCATCTTGGGTGGAAACATTTCAAGGAACAGGAGCAGTCATACACCTTTGTGCCTCTGATCAAGAGAGGGGGAAGTCGAGTGGTAGAAATGGCTGTATCCAGTAGTAAGATGACATGCTTAAAACTTGTAAGGATCTTTTTTCCCTGGGGGAAATTCTATCTTTGGAAATGAAGATAATATGATTTTTGGCTTGACTAACTTTAAAGGTGAGAAGGTTGAAGACTTTATTAGAGTTGGAAGAGAAGATAAGCCATTTAACTTGTGTAACTACATGGAAGTGCACAAGATGAAAACTGTCAGACTATATTTACAATCCAGAAAAATAGATGACAGTGATGATGACAGTTATGATGGAGCTAATGATGACTTAACTAGTGAATTTGACCTAACTCAAAATAGTTTGCTTGTTGGCTCCACCATGGACAGACAGAATCTTGTGAATGAGCAAGACAAGGAATTTCAAGAGTCATTGAAAGCAGATGAAAGAAAGACAGTTTCACTTGAAAGAGAAAATGAAGACACAAAACGCAAGGAGAAAATTCAGAATGCTAGGGCTGATAGAGTGCTTCTGGAGCCTAATGAAGAGTTTGTGACTGTCAAGATCAGGCATGTCACAATGGGATTACTGTCTAGAAAGTTTCCAAAAACTGCTTGCATGGCAGCCCTGTATGACTGGGCTGGTTCCCTTTGTTCTGATCCAGAGAACTTTACAATAAACCACTTAGGGGTGGTGCAAAAACCGAGTCAAGAATTATCTGATCGCTGCACCTATTTAATGGTTGAAGCAGAACATGAAACCCCAGGACTGTTGGAATCTGATGACGAAGGGCAGTTTTTGGGTTTTGGATCAGTCAATGCAAATAACCAATCCTTGCCCAGGTAAGTACCCCAGCTACTGTATACTAAGTACTGTACTTTATGAATGATATGCTATATGTGAGGACAAGTTGTGTACATTTGAAGCAATATGTTTCTTGACTATGTTTCTTGTGTACATTTGAAGCAGTATGTTTCTTAAAAATGGCTTGCTCATGAAATTTGAAGGCTTAAAAGTGAGAAAATTTGTTAGTTGTTTATTGCAACAAATTTGCTTGACTTTAAGACCTTCAAGACATCGATCGAATTTAAATTCTTTTATACAAGAATGGTTTTTCTTATGAAAAGTTCTAATTTTAATTAAATGGGAAACATATGCAAATTTGGCAAATGCATAAATCAAGCATGCACCAAGTTGATATTTCTCAAAATATGGAAGTTTGCCTGACATTTTGCATTTCTTTTTCAATTTTGAACAATACAACACAGGACAAATTTTCTACCCACCAAGTCAAAAATACTTTTTAAAGTATTCTTAAAGTTTTGTGTGCAAACCATTTTTAACTTGTGGTAAACGTGTGGTTTTCTATTTATTTTACATTATAGGTACAAAAACAATTTGTTTCAATAAAAAACTTACGTACATTAACGCGCTTTACGACGTTTAGAGCAATTTTAGATTTCTTCATTTCTTTTTCAAACACCCTGTATATTCTGGTACTAAAAACGTTCGTCTTGATGGATTTACTTGTTTTTGCAAAAAATTGTTATAAGGCAGTTCCATCTTTTTCGTTTATTACACATGATTAGTAATGGCATTACTTATACACTGTTGCAATTATCTTATCTACCTCAACCATATATCTGCAATGCATAACCTAAATGACAATTCTGAAACAGTCTATTTTGTCATCTATTCTTTTGAAATACCTGAAGTACTGGGGCAAGTTTTCAATTTAAACGGTGGGTAAGTTTAAGATTTAAAATAACTATATGTATTCATTACAGGGCTGTATATTCTTCTATAATCCCTCCCAGGGGGGTGGGGGAGAAATCAAAAGGCCTTAGGCCTAGGGAAGAAAATCAAAGAAGAGTGAAGAAGGGAAGGGATAGTTGAAGGTTGAAAGGAGAGTTGAAGGGAAGGTTGAAGGGAAAATGGTTAAAATACCTGTAATTAATGTTGACATTCGTTAATATAATTCAGATTCAATATTTATGTATTCATAGAAAATGGCAAAATTCTGGGAGTATCATATATGGGGAAGAAAATCAAAGCTGAAAAGAAGGGGGGTATAGAATCAAACGTCATTGGAGAATATACACCCATGATTCATTGAACAACTAAAATAAAATATTTCAACCTGAAAAAAGCATTGATGTACTGTATTGGTTCTGATCTACAGTATTAGTTCAGTCGTTCACAAGATAAATTGGACTGTGATTTAAATTTGACTTATATAATTATCTACCGTTTAATGAACAACCGGTCCCTGTGCTGTATATTTTTAGGAATAAATGGTCTACCTAAATAACGCAGCAACTGTTGAATGATATTTTTATGGATTTTTTAGTGTATGTTACGCAGAGAATGACGATCTACAGAAGATTTACAGTTGCTTAGATACTTATTATGCCTCCATTCTAAATGACTGTGATGCAAGTGCCTTTTATTTTGAAGAAGAGGGTAATTTAAAGGAAGGTGGTGAGCAACCTTGTGTTTCCAAGAAAAAACTACATGAAATTCGTGACGGTGTGGCAAGTGAAATCGACCACACCTGCATATCAAAATTTAACATTTCTCGTAGTTTTGTATGGGAGGGAGTGAAAAGGGCACTGGCGCGTAAGTCATTTTCTACAAAAAACAAAATATCGGTGTAATTCACCGATGACATAGGTAACAGTGAGGGGGCCGTTGATATGGGTGGGCCCATGAAGGAGCTCTTCACACTAGTTATTCAGTGGATGCTCACTTCCCAGCTATTTTGTGGGCCAGAGCATCAAAAGTTTCTCTCTTTCCAATCCACTTGCCTCGAAGGGAATGATTACTTTGCGGGTATGCTTATTGCAATGTCCTTAGTCCATGGTGTGTCTGGACCTCAGTGTTTTGCCCATAACATGTTCGAAGCTCTTATTCGTGATCCTGACAAAATTCCCATTACAATTGAAGATGTGTATGATATGGAATTACAGTCATCACTTCAAAACCTATGCAATGTGGGTAGTAAAGAAGAAGCAATCCAAGCCATAAATGATACCTTGTTGCTGAGTGTTCTCGATCTTGTTGGGACACTTCAACCAATCCAGAGCACAGACGACATAAGGAAGATTGCCGAAATGACCGCAAAGTGGTTTGTCCTTAGACGTGCTCGACCAGCCCTGGAAAGCTTCCTAATCGGTCTGTCGACGCTTAGGGTTCTTGACGCACTCAAGGAGAACCCTGACGTGTTTCGTCCTGCATTTTTCCATTATTCAACAGAGCTTACTGCTGAAAGCACTGAGCACCTGTTCCAAGTGATTCAAAGTCCTGTTGGATCAAATAATGCAGTTGCAGAAAGCCTGGTCCTATCACGATGGCACGATTACTTACAGGATATTGAAGAAGGTGAAGATTGCATCACTTTTAGAGACATTTTGTTCTTTTCGACAGCATGTAAAGTTCTTCCAGCCCGAAAGATTTATCCCACCATTCAATTTCTACATCATCTTGAAGAATGTGGCGAAAAGTCAAGGTTTCCCAAGGCAAATACATGCTCAAACATTTTATATCTGCCCATGTTGCATAGTACATATGAGGCCTTTAAGGCTCACATGACCTTTGGTATTCAAAATGGACGAGGCTTTGGTAATGCATAGGAAAATATTAAACAGTGACTAAGTACATATACTTGTGATATATGTCAACACTATAGTGAATGAGGTCTGCTGGGTGTATTTATATAATTGTTGCATTATATAGGTCAACTATATTATTCAATTACATAGGTGATCTTTGACGGTACTCAAAACTGATTGGCTATATGCTTCAAGTGATTATAACACGATGATCACCAACACGCTTTTTTTGGAAACTGAATTTTTCTGTTTTATGGTTTTTACACCTGGCACATAGGTAATAATACAAAAAAAACAATTATTTGCCTCAAGCTCAGTGAGTATCATGGGAAAAAACCCTCAATTTCGTCTTATAGAACACCATTTGACACCATTGTTTGTTTTGCCTCTGGCGAAAAATTGTTAAGTTTTGTAATGTTCATATTATTGTTCATATTATTATGACCTTCTTGCAGTTGTCAAAATCCTTCACACTATGTACCAGTTACATAATAATTATTAATTTCTTTCTCACATTGACATAAATCTGCCTTTGCTGCTGGAGTGATTTTTTTTATCTGTGTAAAGCTACTTTTCGCGGTTTTACCTGTAAATAGCTTTTTATCCAAATTATCTTTAGTTAATATTTGATTATGCGTAATCACTAGCGATTCTCAGACATAGAAAGAAATTGCATCCAAAAAGCAGCAAAATTAACTGTGATAAAGACTGATTTGTTGGTTTTTTTGAGTTTTAGGTCGTATTGTAGAACGCCTTGGCACACTTTTTAAGACGAACAACAATACTATACCTGTACCAAATCAGCTATTGATGTTTACAGTAGTTGGCCGAATAGTAATCATGTACATTCAATACTTAATTTGTGCAAGTTCAGTTTGTTTTGAACCTCTTTATACTTTGGAAAGTGCTTATAGTATAGAAATAACAGATATCTATTATTTCTATGGTTTATAGGGGATGGATTATGATAGGGTTTGGTCCCACAACCAGCAATAGAATAGAAAGGAATGCAATGCGATGGAATTCGATGGGATGGGGTGGGATGGGATAAAGTGTCAAAGCCTATTTATACCATTAGCTTATTGGTTTTGGCTGAAACAGGCTTGGTGGTAAACCCTATATTTTGTCTTCAACCCTATATTTTGTCTTATAGAAAGTCATTTCTAGTTTGCTATAGCAACACAAAATGTAAAAGTGACTGGTCCTGTATCAGTAAAACAAACTCAAAAATATTTTACTAGAATATTTCTAAAAAGTAGTTACATAAGAAAAAAGTTTTTAGTGCGGAAAACCACCTTAACTCACAAGTGTAGTTCACGTAAGAACAGTTCACGAACATTTTGTCAGGTGTAAGGGAAGTGTCACATTGATTTTGTCCACGAGAAACGTCATATGGACGTTCTTGTGGAAACCCCCCTACCCCCCCCTTAAAAACGTCACATGACTCCGCCAAGACCCCTGGGGCTGGTTGTTCAAAAGCAGGTTAGCTTAACCCTGGGTTAACTCAAAATTTAAAGGAAATTTTCCAAGAGCTTATATGTAAACTTTAAAATATTTGTTCATAAATGTTGCCTAGATCGATTGAAGTTTTCTTTTCTCAAGTTTTAAAAGGAAGGGATGCATTGAAATACACAAACTAAAACAGTGGGTTAAATTTTAACCCAGGGTTAACGCTAACCAGCTTTGAACAACTGGCCCCTGGGGTATTATTTATCCTGCAGCCTTTAGGATTGAGTGCTGTGTATAAAAGTATAAATTTAAAGTAGACTAGACATTTACAAATATTTCGTTTTGATCATGATGATTTTTTAACTGATAATGGTGTGTTGCCTGACTATACTGCTGGCTATAAAAACTTAGTACTTCATGAAAGCCTTACGTAACTGAGAACTGTGATCTCCGAATTGGGGTAGGACCTGATAATGAACATACAAATATACTTAAAAAATAAATGAAAATAAAATAAACAAAATTAAATAAAGAAAAACATGAGGTTAATTCATAATAGACAAATATGCGACAGAGATCTTGAGTGAACAAGTTGACTGTCATAGCTCGTTCTAAAGAAGGAAAGGGGCTTAAAATGGGGAAGAAAATAAAATTTTGCCGACAAATAGTAGCTCTAAAAGTTTTGAAAACTAAGGTGTCTAGATTGTTGCTAACGGCAATTTCATACTAAAATCGCTAAACTGGCTTAACAGTGTCGGCAGTACAACTGGGTGAGTTTTGGGCACCCCCTGTTGGATGGAACATATGACAACTGTAGTCACAACATCTTTAGCGCATTAGCTATTTTACGAGTTACTGTACGTCCCTGCGATTATTCCAGGCGAGAATAACAGCGTGATTGTCAACCAACACATCCACAAGCATTACTGACATGAGATGAAAAAGTGCAATAGCAGTTACCTCCTCCGCATGACAATGACGGTAAAAGACAGACAACAGTGATTAAGATGGCAGCGGTAGATGACCGTAACACCAAGGGTCAACTGAATGATACCACATAATTAATTAATGATGGTTATGAATCAAGATATATCATACAGGGGACACACCCATATGACTCAGTCCCTGCAGGTGGGTGGCACAAACGCTAATTTAGAAACTGTAGACGGTCGGTAGCATTTTTTTTTTAATTTCTAAAGAATAATCGGAACGTAGTAGTTAAAGTTAATCATGCTATCAATTTTCGGAGTTTCCGTTGTATTGTACAGTCGTTTACTTTACTAGATTTACATTTTTAACAGCCAAATATCAGCGAGCTTGATAGCTCAAGAGTCTAGAGCGCGATCTTACGTGCGTCATGCAGGTGGTTCCAGGTTTGAACCCCAGCTGCGATATTTTAATGTAATATCGATATTTTCCAATTTCTTTCCAAAGTTGTTTTCCGTTTCACGATTTTATCCTTTCTGTACGTGCCTCGTTCTTTAACATATTTACGATAAATTTGATTCACATTCGTAACACTGAAGTTGAATAAAAGGCGCTTCTGACCATTCAAGATGTTGTAAATGAGGAAGGGTTTGGCTGGTATTAGGGACAGAGCATGGAAATTTTATGTGTCATATAGCAACATTGAAAATTTACTTATAACCCCTAGATTACGTAGCCTCTAGATTAGTTTCAAAATTTAGTTATTGTAAGAGCAACCCATGACAATCCATCATGATTAGTAACAAAAATAATTAACCTTTACTATTAAGGATATATAGAAGTGTCCCTTGGATCTACATTAAATCCCAAATATTTTCCAGAATGGTTGAATATAGAATAACACCATTTTCTGGGTTGGATGGCATATCTAGATGGTTTTCTAGCATCATAATTGATGCTAATTCAACAAACTCTTCTGAGCAACCATGCTATCTCTATGTCTTCTTCAGAAACATGTGTAATGAGATCTCTCACATCATCTGTCATTGAAGAGAGGAAATATAAGACTGATATCAGGCTGACCACCGGGAGATTCGGCAGTTACTGAATTTCTTATTCTGTGCAGATTCCATTCCATAGCAAATTCGTACAGCTCTTCACGCAACATGCTTGTAAAGCAGAACTTTAACCATTCAACTTGTATGTCATCTGCATCACAGAATAGGCCGCTGTCCCTAAGGTCTTTAAAGAAACTTATCCACCAATTCACACAACCTCTCCTAAAATGCCTCAATACGTTGGTTATTACAGGACTTTTCATATACAAAACTTTGTTCATCGTTATTGAAGAAACGTTGCAATGCTGCTACATGAACGTTTTCTGTTCCACAGTCCCCTTTTATTACTCTGGCAGTTCCCCCAATTTGTTGAACACATTCAGTATAATACTGTGCAATTATGCGAGGATCGTTATTAGAAGGGCGCACATCTAGCCACATAACACGCCTGCTGTATCCATCGATTGAACCGTGGATACAAAAACCAGATGGTTTTAACTTGTACCCGTCAATATGCCAAACGTGGTTTGGACCCTCCGTTTTATTTTGTCGTCACGGTAATCGATGTCTTGACCTAGCATTAACCCCTTCAGGGTCCAAAATCTTTAGTTTCCTTGTCAACAATCACACCATGTCTGTGCAGAAATCATCTGGTCATTTGTCTATAACCCACTGTGCTCCTGCTGCCATGCAATTCTCGTCTTATGGCCCAGTAAACTTCTTCAATTTCAGAGTGGTTCTTTCGTCTTCCTAGACCACGTCGTTACAGAATTCTCTTTAACTGACAAATGCTCAAGACACATCCGTGCAGTAAACCCAAAAACTGCACAATTTCACTGTAACCAAGGCCCATATGAAAATATTGTTCAATTAAATCCTCACGTTAGAAATTTTTATTTACCAGAACAGGCAAATAAGGCGGTAAAACACATTTGCACTGCAGAAATAGATGCAAAATAAGAAGTAATAATAAAAGATACATTTTGCTGTAGTACAAGTTGCTGTAGTTTACTTTTTCTTGACTGTGACTGCAGTTTTATGTCAATATAGTCCAGTGTTCTGTGTCAATATCTGGTCCACTCATCTGGCCAATATGGTAAAAAGTCGGGAAAAAAGTCGGAAAAAGGGTCGGAAAAAAGTCGGGAAAAAGGTCGAGAAAAAATTAGACATGATTCTCAAAACTAAGCACGCTTCAAGCAAATTAAACACGTTTCAAAAATATTAATAGCAATATTCAAGTGGCCCTTCTAGACTTCCGTATATTTGTCCGTTGTAATCCTTGCCAGATTTGCAATTTTCAATTTACGATACTTCCCTTTCAAAGCTATTTTAATTTATATGAATTAAACTTGTTATGCATGAAAATGTTGCATAATTTAGCATTGAACTGCAAAATAAACATTTTATTGCTTGCTTTTGTCTCAAAATTTATTTCAAACAAGTTTTTGATCAAAGATTGCTGGACTTTCTCTAATAATGTGTTTCAAATAATGAAGTATATCTATGCAGTTGTTTGTAATTTGCTGTTCAATTAGCTTAATCAATGTGCAGGAATGTTGAGCAATTTTTGACCAGTTGATTATTTTTGGTTGGCAATTTCTTCATGTGCACGAAAACCATTTTGGAAATGTACAGAGAATATAAACTGGTTTTCCATACAACATTTTTTAGAGTTCTAATAACGATAGTTGTTACAGTGATCTCATCAACAAAGATGATGACACTGAAATGATGCAACAGCTTGGGGAAATGTTTCCTGATGCCAACACAGACCTGGTGAGGAATGCTGTTGATTCTTCAATTACTATTCAAGATGCAGTTGACCATATTTTACAGAACACTTCTAAAGAGATTGGTAAGAATAAGAATATACCTTGCATTCATCTATGACATAAATATTGTTGTATTAGTTCTGTACTTCTGTTACTGTATGTAGTTTGATTTTTCGTACTGGTACACTTTGCATGTTAAACATTGATACACATAAGTTAATATGCTATATGGGTGCACAACATACATAGCCAATGGTACCCATAGCCAATGTATGTACCCATAGCCAACTCTCTCATTCAAAATATCGATCTTAAATGTATGTACTGAATGCAAGCTTAGCACCAGGCATATATGCAGCAATTAGTGTTATGAAAATACTGTACAATCATTGTGTTGAGAATTAACTGATTGTTACTGTTAACAGTACTATACCATATCCTTTAAGGGGGCTACATTGGTTTAATGAACAATTTGGGACAAAACCCTGCACCACCAACTTAGATGTTATGGGTGAGGGTCTCTTAGACGACAAGCAGCATTTAAAACTTGATTTATTCTCAGCTCTTTATTGTGTTACACAAACATGTGGAGTTGAACATATTAATTCATTTATTACTACTAAGGATTACTTTGGTTCTAATAACATGTGGTTTTTGTACTTTCTAGATGCAGCCACGCTGACCTTGAAAGAAATATTGAAGAAAAAGGTATATACGAAAGTCACTGGTACTATTTTGAAAGTTAGAGTTGACGCTGATGACCTTGTATCAAATGCCTTAGCATTTTATAAAAGAAGTGACTTTGACACATCCCTGCCAATACGTGTATACTTCAATGGCCAACCTGCAGTTGATACTGGTGGAGTGAAACGACAGTTTTCAGTGATCTTTTCGAGAGATTAACCACGTCAACAGAGCTTAAGCTCTTTGAAGGCCCATTAGCACGGCTTCTTTTCAACTATAATCAGCATGCCCTTTCTTCAGGAATTAGATAAACTATTCGGCACAATTGTTGGTCATAGCATTGTTCAGGGGTGTGGTGGCTTTCCTTATTTGGCCGAATCATCCTACCATTACCTTGCAACTGGTGATATTACTCAAGCAATGGATCATGTCACAATTGCAGATGTTTACGGTGTTGATGCTGTTAACTTTATTAACCAGGTATAGTACCACAAACATTTGTCACTGTTTATCTTAAATGTCTTTGTGTCTATATGTTTATGGAAAAGCTGAAGTTATTATCTGAATGTGGAGTGACAACAGTTACAGTAAGAGTGATATGTTAGTTGTAAATCTGTTTACAGTATTGTGTTGTAATAGTCTCCAACATCCATTCTATCGCTAAGACAACATTTCAGAGGAAGGGGTGCAAATCACATTTGCTGACAACATTTTGACTAAGTACAACCGACAATGTGATGCCTTTGTGTCTTTAGGAAAGCAACAGATATGCAATTGCTCATAGTATAATATCTCACCATGTTTTGGGAAAAAGAATACCTATGCTTGACCAGTTTTCCAGAGGTTTAGATGTCCTTGGGTTAATGGACATTGTCCAGAGCTTTCCCCAACAATGCAAGAAGCCAGTAGCGGTGCCAGGGCATTGAAGCTGGGGGTGACAATCTCGCGCCAAAGGCGCGAGCCAGCTAGGGTCCGGGGGCATGCTCCCCCGGCAAAATTTTGAAATCTGGAATCCCTGAAATGCAATTTCCTGGATTTTCCAGGCAGTAATGAAGTGAATTCTCAAGATCATAAAGCAACTTGAACGCACAATTTTTTGTAACTCTACACGTGTATCAATCTCGTACCCAGAGCCAATGCCAGCCTAACCCGCGAACAGGCATTGCTCTGGGTACGAGATTGCACATGTATTTGTTAGACCTGGATACATTGATAAACAAATACCTAAAAGAAAATTACATCTATACACATGGGCAACAGATTAAGTAGAAGAATGGCTATACTATATGATCGCAATGCTATTTACAGGGGAAGTTTATGAGGTTTTGCAAGCTTAAACATTTCCACAAATTTGCTAAGTTCTATATTGTTGGCAATATCTCGTTCGCTGCTAATTTGGACAAGGTCTTCCAGTCTATCTGGTGACATGGAGGCTCACAAATAATTGTTAATTATTTTGACCTTGCTGTGTGTACGCTCACACGATGCCACTGTTACAGGCAAGGTAGCGACAATCTTAATGACTTTAAACAGGTCTGGATAAAGACGGTGCAGGTCATCTTTGCTGAAAACTTCTAGCAAGCACGGCAAGCAGATCCAAGGTCGACGACACTTTGTTTTGGGCCCTTTGTCTAAATTGTCTTCCATTTCCTTCTCTTCACTGATATGGTGCTCATAGGCAATCTTCCAGTCCTTACATTGCTTAGATTTCGAAAATAGTAGAAATTGTTGGCCAACACGATCACTGCTAAGCTGGTAGAACTGGGCAACTTTTTCAGCTTTAGAGGCATTTTCGTCAGTGAGGTTTCGTGGATGAAATGTTGCAGCCAGAGTCATCATTTCGCATGCTTTCTACGAAAACCGTTTGTTTAGATCATTCAAAAGCTTGTCCAAGAAGGAAAAGTAAAATTCACGCCTAAAGCGCTGTTCCTCTGATTCACCTTCTGGTCGGTTGCATCGTAAATTGGGCATATCTATGACATTTCCGCCGTCAGCGAGATAAGCAGGAAGTGTTCGGCAACGCTTATTTTGCAACGCTGTTGGATTTGAGTCACTGAAACTACCATCAACCACTTCACTGCCACATTTCTCAGCAAAAGAATTAGCTTCCGCTAGAAACATCTCAAACTGCTGATCACTTCGAAAAGATGCCATCATTGCTTTCAGGTCATGAATTGCAGTAACTCCCGAGGTAAGATCCATATCTTCTCTCTGCAGGTATTCAGATGCATGTGTGCTAAGGGAAAAACATTTCTTTAGGATTAGACATGCAGCTACAAATCTAAATTGAATTAAACGCACAAGTAATCCAGTTGCAACACTGTCATTGTTCTGTTCTGTCTGTTCTTTAAACATTGGTAACAGTGCAGGATACACATTGAGCAGAACCTCCAAGTTTGCAGTGCGCGCAGTCCACCTTGTATCAGAAAACGAGTGTAAAGCGGTTTTCCCTGACGTAATGGCATTCGCTTTTAGATGGTTTTCGTATACTTCGTGCCTTTTTGGCGACCCTTCCATGTATCGATAAATGTCCCCGATTGTTTCAAAGATTTCCTTGACTGAGGGAACCGTCTCTACGCTTTGTTCCAGGACAAGGTTTAGTTTATGGGCAAAGCAATGAAAATAAATCGATAACTCTGCCCCAGCTTCAGTCAAATGTTGTTGCACGCCTTCATCCTTTCCAGACATATTCGCTGCGCCATCAAAGCCTTTACCAATAAGATCCTTTACTGGCAGTTTGAGATCTTTCAATGTATCAACGATCACCTTAGCCAAAGATTGCCCCGTTAAACTAGATACTCTCACAAGCTTGATGCACCTTTCTGTTATCTTGAAATCCGTCACATACCGTAGTATGACTGACATGAAGGCCTTTTTGTGAGAAGTTACCTCGTCACATTGAATGGAAAAATACTTCGCAGTACGTACTTCATTGCAGATGACGTCAGCAATGAGATTGCTTAAGATGCTAATCATTTCATTCTGGCTCACATGTGATAAATACGAGACATTCTCTGGATGGGTATCCATCCACTTTTTTAGTGGTGTGTGGTACTTTGAGAGAGAAATTCAAGCTCTTCGAGGAAATTTCCTTTGTTTTTGGAGTCGTCCGTCTCATCATGGCCACGAAATGAACTGTTTTGTTTGGCCAAATGTCGAACAACATCAAAAATTGTTTCAACAATATGTTGATTTTCTACCCTCTCCTGTTCCCTCCTTCCTCTAATTTCCTCCGCTTCCTTGTTTAGTTGGACGTCGATTGGTGTTGTGGATCTAAAACAATGCATACGTTCTGCGGAGAGCATATGCATCCGTGATTTTGAATGTTTCATTAGCTTTCCGCTTTCTCCAGTGGCATTCTTCCAGTTACGGAAACCAGTCTTCATAAAGGCATCGTCTGAAGCGCCAACTATAAGAATCGGGTATTTCTATTTAAGCTGGTAATAGCCTATAGGCTACATGCTATCAATATATGCTATGCTGTTCTAAAAATTACGGCATTTATATTCCAACCAATATTACATATCAAAATACATGGATTTTAGTTATTTTACTAAAACAACCAGCAATATGCATGGTTATATTTTGCTAAAACAACCAGCAATATGGCATGGCAATAAAGTTAATTTTGAAATACTAACACAATGTAGTACTTAAATATGATGTTATTTTACTGCAATTACATGAGGCATAAAAGTAAAAAATGCCGCAATTATTCTTTTTAACTTATTCTTTTTAAAATTTTTTTATAACCGGGGAAAACAAAATTTTAATTTTTCCTCTTAAAGACAATTAGGGTAGTTTGCATGCCCACTTCACACTATGTATTTTATATTGTAATATGTATAGTTCTATTCGATTCTCGCGAACATATTGTGCGAGATATACTGAACTTTGAAACACGCGAAATATGCCGAACTTTCAGGCACGTTACATACCATTGGAATTTTTACAAATCATTATTATTTTTGGTTACATTTTGACAAACCTTTTAGAAAGTAAAACTGCGTCGATTTATCTTTACGCCGCAAACGCAAATACCATTAAGATAGGCTAATTGCGTCAACAGGTCCTATTTGTCTTGACACTAATCTTAATTGCTTTTCCGCCCGCCTTTACCAACTAAAAGAATTAACATTCATAAGTTGTATCAAATAAACGCAATGAAACCCGCATCCGGTGTGTGGGTTCTCTAAATACAAAAATAAGAAAACACACGGTAATTTTTGTGTCAATTTGTGAAAAAGCCGTAAAACTGAAACCTCCTTCCAGGAATACAAATTTTCCTCGCAAACTGCTAGAATGACAAGGTCGGTATAACAATTGTAAACTTACTGTGCAGAATCAACGTGTTCACCCCTGGTCTATGATAATTTTCCCAGCTTAAACATCAGGCTCCGGTTCGATCTGTTTGTTATTTAACAATTTTCGAAAATCTAGCATGTGGACATGGTATTTAATTTCTACAATCGTCATAGTGTTTAGATTCACAAAACAAATCTTTATTGAGTTTATTCACACACCTAAATTAGTATCTGAGCAATTAAAAAACTAAGTGACATGAGGGAACAAGGCACTCGAAAAAATACAGTATATGTTTACCTAGTGCACCAAAACATCTGCAAGAATAACAAAAAGCAGCGTCTTTAGACACCGAATATTCCAACCATGTGTGTTCATCGTACCATTTCGTTTGAAATTTAAACTTTCGCCCTGATATTTCCGACGTTGGAAAATCTATGATAGGTCCGATTGGCCCAGACTCGACAACAAAAGCTCTATTTGCCTCACAGACAATTTCACTTGATGGATCCCTTCAAACATTTTTTCCTCACTTTCCAATTACAATTTATAGGTACGGTAATGATTTAATACTTTGTTGCAGTTGTATGGTGAGGCGAGCCAAGTACGTAGCTAATAACTATGTTAGTACTGCGCTAGCGTGCAATATTTAACATGACGCACACCTTCTGTGTACTAACATCCGGGGCTGGACATTACCCGATGAAAGATAGCTGTCGAGCTTAGCGCCAGTTATATGTTAATTGCTAACATTAGAACATGAATGCAGTTTATTTTGGAATTTACCCAGGCCGATGTTACGACTTTTTATGCCACTACCGTACCCCCCCCCCCCTCTTTCTCATCGGATTTGGACGAATTAGAAAATTGGTCTCAGTGAGAAATGGGGGGGACGAGTCCCCCCCAGTCCACCCCGTGGCGCCGCTACTGCAAGAAGCTGTTTGTCCTGACAAGTGAAAATCTTGTCACTGTCACATCAGTGAAAGAAGCCACACTTGTATTTGAAGCTAGAGATGACACTGAAGAAAAAATTAAGGAAATGTTTGAAAAGTTTCTTGTAGAACGTTCTGTTAAAGGTTTGTACTGTGCTGTAACACAACTATGTTACAAATTAAATATATTGGATGATTAACATAGTGTACAAGTATGTTTGTTGCATGATTAAATTGGATGGTGGATATGCTAATGTTTGATGTTATTTCACATGCATAAATAAACCAAACCCTTGCCAGAATTTTTTACCTCATCTCTGTACATGTCTGTTTATATGCAATGATAATTTGTATTCCCCTACTCTTTCACTTTCAGGTTTAGAGCAGTACATCAAATTCTGCTCAGGGTCATCAACATTGCCACAACCACCTATTCATCACATTCAAGTGGAGGTGAATGACGATGTAACAACTGGTATATTTGCTTCAACATGCTTGTTGAGGTTCTACCTTCTTAAAGCTATGGGAAATATGGAGTTCGAAAATTTTAAAGCACACCTGGATGCTGCATTCTCCTCTCCTGGAAAACCTTTGAAATTCACTTCTGTTTGATAGCAACACCATGCTGTACAGTACACTGGTGCAATTAACTTGAAATTAGTTAAAATTGCATTCATTTGTTGATATTTGATATTAAAGGTGCATATCTGAAATGTTGATATTTGACGTAAAAGTTAGTTCAAGCTTTATTTAATCTTTGTTAGCATTTGTCACTAGGGGTGCATCGGATAACATATCCGGTCGAATATTAAAAATATCCAGTACTGGGCTGCATATTTACTATTATGCGGTCAGATACTGGATAATTTGTTTTTACTGAAGTGTACAAATATCTGTCGAGCATCAATTCAAATATAAAAATAGTAAAAATTATATAATAATTAGAGTTCATTCTGCATTTCATAGGTTAAAAGCTGTGTCTAATTATAGTACACATACACAAATGATGTCATCCAATAGCACGATGTACTTGGGCAAAATGTTTTTTACCGGTTTTTCCCACAGTTATTTAAGGTTCTTTTATATAAAGCAAATAGAGTATTTTTTTGCTTGCATACTGTAATAGATCCTGCCATGACGTCGTCAGTGATCTATACAGTACAGACATAGGGGGTTGACAAAACGTGGACCCCCCCCCCCTTTTCTAGACCCCATTCTGGATTCCCTATCTGGACCTTTTAAAACCAACAGATGAGACTGTAGGACACAAACGACGATAATAAATGTCCTACCTATGGTCCTACACAGCAAAAGAACACCCAGCTCGTAACAATGTTGTTGAAACTGAAAACAGATTGAATACTGAACAATATTGTTAACAACCAGGTACAATATGGGCAGAAATATTTGTTCAAAATTTTTTTTTTCAGTTTCAACAACATTGTTAAAAGCGTGGCATTTTTTGCTGTGTAGGACCATAGGTAGGACATTATTATCGTTGATATTGTGTCCTACAATCTTATCTGTTGGTTTTTGAAAGTTCCAGATAGGGATCCAAAATGGGGTCCAGAAAGGGGGCCCATGTTATGTCAACCCCCTACAGACGCATGCAAAAATGAAAGCTATTTAACACATAGATAACATTTTGCTGTTGTCTGTTCAGTTATAGATACCGGTACACCGTATGATGTTATAATGTGGTAAGAACAAAAAAGTAGCCCACTCGGCTCCTAGGCTAGGGTCACTGATATTTTTACCACATTATGACATCTACCCTGTATCTATAACTGAGCAGACAATGGCAAAATGTTATCTATCTTTGTTTGTATGTGGACATGGTCATGATCGATACAAAACAAAGCACGCAATTGGCTATGGTTGGTTTGCCACTGAAATGGCGTCAGCTGTGATTCTGTCCTCCAATAGATCATGTGCAGTTCTCGACCATTGAAAAGCCAGAATGAACACTCATTTTATATTGCATACTGTCCAGAATAGTAAAACTCAGATCCAGTGCACCCTGCTTGTTACTATAGCTACTGTTACAGACTGTACTAAATATCTCTTTACATAATAAAGTTATTGATTGCATGCTTGGGGTGCCAAAAGGTTTTGAAGAAAGTTCAAAGTATTTTCAAAAATGTCAATGCCAAAATTTTCTGTTTGTCCCAACGGGTTAATATTTTCTTGCAAAAAAACAAACTGGTTATTTGAAATAGTAATACCTATTTGAGCCACAACAATTTCACCATCATGTGTTAAACTTCCCCAAGTTTCCGAAGGCACTGGTCCATCCCAATCGATCCCATAAACATCTAGCTCCTCCTATGAACAAAAGGGAAACTGCTTTAGTCGAATATCTTTGACTCATAAATCTACACAAAAGCATACCTGGCTGGATGGTTCCACAGCAAAATTATGTGTTTGCAACATTCCTCTAACCCACAACTGTGTTGGAGTCTTGTTGTCTTCAGTTGTTAAGCCATGAAGATTCCACCCATTTTTAAACATAAGAAGATTATTGTTAATTCTGGGCACAAACACATAATGTAGACAGAAGATATGTATCTCGTTTGTTGGAACAAGTATACCCTGTTGCTCCATGTAATAAAATAGTGGATAAAAAACATGTGTGCAACCATAATTAACATCACGCCAGAGTCTTTCTTGCCTCTGATTGTGTACACTTTGTCCAGCTATGACACTACCTCTTCCAGGGCCTTTTTCTAAGTGGTTGAGCATATACCAGGCAATTCCATGATTTTCACCTCCCTTGTCAGTCCTAATACGACTGGGTAGACCATACTCCTCAACAGCTTGTGTAAATTCAAAAAGCGCAGTTTCAGCAGAGTTGTTATTGTGGCAGCGAAGGTACAGCACTGTTCATGAGTACTTATCAATAGCACCATGGATAA
Source organism: Muricea muricata (assembly GCA_963855995.1). NCBI lineage: Eukaryota > Metazoa > Cnidaria > Anthozoa > Malacalcyonacea > Plexauridae > Muricea > Muricea muricata. Next base: position 85,298,168 of record OY979716.1, on the reverse strand, counting down.
CACATCACCAACTGAAATAGAATGTGCAATCACATAACTGTTGCATCAATTGCATGTGGACATTAATAGTTAGACCTTACAAGTTATCACAGCTAATTGCAAGGGTAATTGCTACATTACAAGTGTATTTGGTGCAGATTTTAACATTTCATTTCAGGCTATGCCATGTCCCCATTACATACTAAATTAACAAATTTGTGGACCACTACATTGACTAATGGTATTAGTAAAATAGTGACTAAGCTTTATATTAGTGTTAAAAAACATAATATATCTAAACAGGTTAATAGTGTATAATTTTACGGATTAACACACTTTTTGGGAATAACTTATTAACTTATAAGCTATGACTGACTCGTTACATCAAGGATGGAGTATTCCTGCTTTCTTTGTAAAACACACGCACGGACACACACAGTGTGCACGGACACACACAGTGTCCAACCAAGTATAGACTTCAGTAATTGACAAAGAATAATTGACAAAAGGGAAAAAAAATAGGTTCTAATTTACCGAATAAGTTTGTGGTTGGTGTCCACATGCCATAGTGCATTTGGACCACTAACTCAATATCTTCTCCGTCTGATTATTCGTAGTGCACATGTTCTACTAATAACACCCTCCATATCAACTCTTCTGAGAGACTCTCGCACTCGGTTTTCCTGCACGTGCAAATTTCTTGCCTTAAGTTGGCCCAATACCATTCGGTACCCGCTGTCTGGGAAATCTCTCTTAACTTCTTCCACTACAGAATCTAACTCTGTGTCAGTAAGACGTGTGAAATTGTTAGCAGATATCCCAAACTCTTTCAGTCATCTTCGAACAGTTGATTCACTAATATTTAGTATTCTTCCAATTTCTGGGCAGTGAAAACCAAAATTGATAAAAAAACTCGAGTTGCTCCTTGGTAACCACAAAGCGAGGCCTACCTCTGTCTCCTGAAAACAACTTTGTTGCTTGATTTGCTGTAGCTGCAGATCCTTCAAAAGATAGATTTGAAAGCAAGTGTTTCGCTTGAGAAACGGCTTGGAATACCATTGGATTTACATCGATTGAGTCTGCACATATGGTAAGCATTAATTCTACGCTGTTTATTCTGGATAATACGTAATCAACTTTGTCCAGGCGCAGACTTGATTCAGTTAGAATCTTACAAGTGTCGACAATAAAATCTAAAATGATACTTGTCACCTCTGGTGGCACTTCTTCCTGGCTTTCCGCCATTTTTTATTCGATTGCGAGACTACAATATCAACCATGACATAATTAACGTTAATTCAGTAAAATTTATAGTCGGGCTGATTCTCGCCATTTTTTTTCAGAACTTATAATTATTCCAGATATTTTAGAATAATTATTTTTCGTGACATAATTATTCCCTAATCTCGAAAACAGACATAATATCTTCAATACACATAATGCGATTCTTACACGTAATGTCACTCGTCTACACATAATGTGATTCTACACATAATGTTCGTATACACATGTCATTGTTGGCATGGTTAACAGTACAAATAATGTCCTCAATGTTGACATAATATTGTGCTTTAAACACATGTTAGTTGCCAAGCGAATGATCTTTTTGATATGAAAACCGCTTCATATATGGATTTGGTTATGACTTAACAATAGCCTCACAGCCAGATTATGCACCTGCTATTAGAGGAAATGTTGGTGGACGTTATGAGAAGACTAAGTGGTATAAGGTTAGTGATGAACCTATGAAGAAGTGACAGAAAGATGAGAGTAAATAAATTGTATTCTAAGAAGTTAGTCTGATTGATTGAGTTTTGATTGATATGTATGCAATTGCCATTTAGTAAGCACCCAACAGGCCCAATTGCCTTTTTAGAACAGGTGCAGTTTAACAAATCTTGATCAATTTCTACTCATGAGATGCAATTGCAATTATGTGTTGCTACAGGCTTGATGTCAAGAAGCTGTCAGACGCACTGCAAACACATCCTGAAAATACCTATAAATGATAATTGCCTCTTTGACCAATGGCTTGATAGAGAGAATATAGCATTTTATCCATTAAGCTCATTGGCCCACTTAATTTTGAAGATTAGTTTAATTAGTCAATCGTGAGGCTCTGCCACTTAATTAATAAGCCAAATGATTAAATTCTAGATATTCCACATTAACATAGCACTAGAAAAATAAAATTTAAGCAAGGTGCATTATAGCATAATGGGGTTTACAATATTGAAATTCGGAGATGCAGCGAATTTAAACATGTTTCCAAATCAGATATATTATGGCAGCATAATCATCATTGATACGTCTATATACATGTGCATAGGATCAGAGATGGATCCAGCATGATCTGGTAAGGGGGGGGGGGGGGGGTGCTCTGCCAGCTCTGTTACTCATTGACTCTCTGAGTTGTGTTACTCTTAGTCATGTGTGTTACTCGCCCTTAAAATTACAAGAGTAAAATGATGTTATTGTATTTCAAATTACTGCATTTCAAAGTACTCAAATTACTGTAGCATATCATCAATTTGTATTTTATTATGCATCTCATATTTTTCTGCTTTAGCATGAAAGTAGCACCCCTTATGAACCCCATTTGACTGGGGGGGGGGGGGGTGTGCAAGCCCCAGTAAATACATATCTGCATAGCATTGAAGCTGTGAATACAGATTTCACCATTAATAGTATATGATAAAACTTGCCTATTCTTGGGTTTCATTAGGTGTGGGTCAACACAAAATATATTGATGATTATGCTGTACTAGAGTAAATAAATATCACAAAATTGCACATATTTGCTGCCAAACACAAGCTCAACACACAGTAAAAAATTATTTCCCTCCAATGACTGTATCGATTTGTAGTTGACCCCCAGTGGATATTATGTCACATGAAATCCACCAAAAGCATTCCAAAACCAGATATCCATGGTCTGGCATAGACACAGTGGGCCAAAAATACCTGATCAATATTTCATATTTCACATTTACGCGAATCGCAATTGTTCCCTTTCGACGACTTTTCAGAATTCTGATAAATGTCGGTATAACGCCTTTATTCTCCATAAACTGTCTAATCTTCTCTTCATTGACACCCTCTTTGACCCCTCCAAGATAATCACATTTAATACTCAACTTGCGGATGCCAACAAACTCTACATCTGCATGTTCCGTTTCTAGCTCAGACACTGCCTCTCTATTTATACTCATTGTTTGGGCTATGCCAGCAGAATAATTTGAAGGTCCAAAAGACAAATGTTGTTCAGCTTGCAATGACTGAGCCGCAAAGCCTGCAACATAGGCAACTACATTAAAGAAGGAGCATTGCTTCCCAGTCTCAGCATTGTTTTCAGTTGCTTCACTTCTGTTGCCTGAAATGACATTTCGATTCTTACTGCATTATCATCCATTACTAAGTTTGTATGCTGCTTATTTATTCCCGTTATTAGTTCCAACATTCGTTCGCTCTAATTCCCCCAGGAAATCTACTGTACTATGATTTATTTCTTGAATTTTAGACTTTAAACTTTCAACATCTTTAGTTAACCCCAGCATCTGTTTTTTAACAACATTTACTTCAAGTTCGTAGTCATCGCACGTACTACGCTGTCTTTCGAGTTCGACCTTCCAACAGTTTTGTAAGGATGTTAATTTTGATTCTAATTCACATATTTTAGCGTCGTGTTGTAAGAGGTTATAAATAATAAAAAACACTATTTGGAACCGCTCTAAGATGCCCTGCAGGTGTTACCTTAATAATACATAAATACTTTTGGGGCTTTGACATTTGGCCACTCAATGAAGTGTGGCTGCTTAATAGAGGGCGACTTAAAAGAGGTTAGACTGTATCTCAAATAACTTTAGAGCACGCAGTCAAACTTTTCAAATTTGGTGAATTAGTAAAATGCCAACCATGCACTATATATTGTTAACCACTTAAAAAAAACAGCAGTGGAAATTTGTCAACCAACTCTTTGACTGGCAATAGCTTGGTTAATATTTGTATTCTCCTGTATTCGTAACAACCGTTAGATTTTTCACCTTCACCATATCTTGATTGCCAAGTGGGCGTGAACATTCTTTTTGCAGCTTCGCGACATGATCAGAAATAATCCTTTCATTTGTTGTAAAGGTTGGGATTTCATTCCAAAAATCCATTCTCCTTTAAACAAAAACTGCATTAATACTATAGACGGCAAGTCAAAGGCGAAGAAAAATTACGAGCAGCAAGCCGCATGCTTTCGCATCAGAATATATCTCGCCATCACTTATTGGTGGATGATAACTACAAGCATGCTGATTGATTAACAACATTGGCCGACAAAACTTCTCCGGTAAAAAATGACGTTGTGGGGAAAATCGACATAATATAAACTCAGCATTATTCGGTATTGTTTAAAATGCCATGGAACTGCTGCATATGTGCAACTTTTGGAGCAGATAATATAAATAATCTTTTAAACTGTAATATCAATGAAAACACCAAACACGTTTCAATAATTATTCATAAAGTCTCTCATATATTTACACATAAACTACAAAACCCAGACAAAACACGCCTTCCATATGTCTACATGTCTATTCCTAGGATATAATGTTACTGTGTAGTGTTACCATAATTTGTCAACGAACTTAATCATCACGAAAAGGTCAGAGGTCTATATACTACACTAATTCCTCCTTTAAAAGAGAGCGTCCTCGACCTCGACATTTTCTGAAGTAAAGTCTTGATACTGATCCGGCTGTCGACGTACACGAGTCGAACGACGCAGCCCTCTAACAATAGTTGGTGTCTCTTGAGGTACAGTTAACTGTTCTTCCACATGATGAGTTATCACCGGCTCATTGAGCTCATTGATGTTGAGTAGTTCTGAATTCGAATGACTCTCTACCCTCTTCAACCGATTCTGATGTACCACTTTCGTCTTTGCTGGAAAACGAGAGAGAGCATCCGCATTCCCATTTTTTCTTCCTAGGCGATGCTTTATTTGGAACTGGTATTCCTGTAAGGACAGGACACCTTGCCAATCTACCTTTCCATTCCTTGAGTCTCTGAAGCCATGCGAGACACTGGTGATCCGTCACGACATCAAATGATTTTCCAAGTAAATAAGTCTGCCAATAATTAACTGACCAAACAATTGCTAAGCATTCTTTCTCAGTAGTTAAATAGTTTTTTTCTGCAGATGTTAAAGTGCAACTGGCATAGGCAATAACATGTTCTCGACCAATGCGTTGGGCTAATACCGCGCCCAGGCCCACATCGCTGGCGTCCGTGTAGATGGTAAAAGGTATAAAAAAATTTGGCAAGGCGAGGACTGGTGTAGAGCAAAGGTGATGCTTCAAAGTGGTGGAAGCCTTGTCAGCCTGAAGTGACCAGCAGAATTCCAGTTGACCTTTTCTGAGGTCATGAAGAGGGGTGGCGATACCTGCAAAATTGTTGACAAAGCGCCTGTAGCAAGACGCCATGCCTAAAACACCCCGAACTCCACTTGCTGAGGTTGGGGTTGGAAAATCTTGCACTGCTTTCACCTTCTCGGGATCAGGCTCCGTACCTTGAGCAGACATGACATGACCAAAAAACTTTACCGATGATTTCCCAAACTGGCACTTCTCCCTTTTGAATTTCAGACCAGCTGCCAGCTGACCAGTTTCAGACCCCTTGGAGGACTTCCTCAAGAGTAGGGTGATGTTCCTCCCACGTATTAGCAAATATGATGATGTCATCCAAGAAAACTAGACATCCTTTCACTCCCTTCAGGATGGTGCTCATCATACGTTGGAAAGTGGCAGGAGCGTTGGTCAGACCAAAAGGCATGACTGTAAACTCGTGATGGTTCACCACAACCGAGAATGCTGTTTTCTCCCTGTCTTCCTCTCGTAACGGGACCTGCCAATAGCAAGATGCAAGATCAAGTGTACTAAAGCATCTTGCTCCGCCCAACTGATCGAGAATGTCATCGATTCATGGCATTGGTTGCACATCCTTCGTCACTGAATTTACCCGACGAAAGTCTACACAAAACCGATAATTTCCATCCTTTTTCTGCACTAACACCATTGGTGATGACCAGGGGCTAGTGCTTGATCTAACGAGACCTCGCTCTAGCATATCAGCAACTTGTTGATCAACAATGATTTGGAGGTGTACAGGGATTCGGTAGGCGTGTTGCTTGATTGGTTGACTGTCTCCCATGTTAATCGAATGTTCTGTGTCTCGAGTACAACCCAATGGATCATTCGGATCGTTGACAAACACATCCACATAATTCTCCAATAAGACACTCAACTTATTGACTGATGGAGCTGTAAGTTCTACAACTAGTGGCACGTTACCACCCGGCCAGGACAACTTCGAATTTCCTATGTCGACCAGCATTTTGCTAGCTTTTAGAAAGTTAGCACCCAAAATACAAGTATTAGTCATGCCAAGCGCAACAAACGAATGAACAAATGTGTCCTTACCCAACTGGAACTGTAGTTTTGGTTGACCTAGAACTTGAAGTTCTTCACCGCCGATTCATCGTGCTTTCAGAGAAGATGGTGTCAAAGGACCAGGGACCAATTGACGACTTACTAAAGATACAGAGGCTCCTGCATCTACCAAACATTTTTGCTCACGTCCCTCAATATGTGCTTCGATAAAAACTCCGGTCGGTTGAACACAATGTATTGGTAAGGCCATATCATTGCAGGTAGACTGGCGGCCTAATAGCAGGTCGACCCGTTGTAGTTTTTCTGTTGATGCGCTGCTGGGGACTGGAATTTATTCGGGCATTGACAAGCAAAATATCCAATTTGCCCACAAACGAAACGATAATTTTCCGTCTCGCGCTGTCGATGTTCTGTTCTGGCACGAGATGGATTCCAACATTCTCAAGCAATGTGGTCTTGATTGCCGCAACGGAAACATGCCCTGGGTCATGGCTGTGGGGGAATTCTTGAGGCAACCGCATTTACTCTGGTCATGTTGTCTGACAGCTGGTTGACTTTTTCGGTCAATATTTCTATATTTGCCATCATCTGGGTGATAATAGTTGACTGCAATTCAGGTTGATATCTACCTGCGGTCGAGCTTGCAGTAGTTTGGTTGATGACTTTTGCTGTCGTTTGATGAAAATTTGATGGCCAAATCTAGCTGTTGCGCCACTGACACTGTTTCGTACGGTGGTTCTGAAGGGCCATGTCGCCCCACTTTTAATCGCGCCTTATTTAGTCACCCCACTTTTTCAAGTGGTCGCCCCAATTTTTTTCGTGGACAAAGTCGCTCCACTTTTTTACAAAGTCGCTCCACTTTTTTTACAAAGTCGCCCCACTTTTTTTACAAAGTCGCCCCACTTTTTTTACAAAGTCGCTCCACTTTTTTTACAAAGTTGCCCCACTTTTTTTTTAAAGTCGCCCTACTTTCTGATTTTTCACGACATTTTCTTCAAACTGATTATATTTTCCAGTCTTTTTTGTCAAAATCGAACAACAAACAGCATGGCGGCAAACGAATCGGAAATCGACCAGGTAAAGCAATTTATATTGAATTAATATTCATTGCTTTAAGGTATATCTGCATAAAAACATAAAACAACATTTAGCTCATTGATTGTCTTTACAGGTGTACAACTTTTTACGGGAAAGGGATGTTGATATCAGAATATGCGAAAGTTTTCGCAATGAGAAGGTAGGGTTTTATCGAGTTTTTATACATTAATATATATACATTAATATATATACATTAATATATATATATATATATACATTAATATATATATATATATATATATATATATATATATATATATATATATATATATATATATATATATATATATATATATATATATACAACTATTTCAATAAAGGTTGTTACAGTCAATTGTAATTTTCAAGCGCAAACTGTAAGACTGTTTAGGTATCTTACAACCATAGCCCCTTTTTAACCACGAACTTTGTAATGTTGTTTTCATAAAAGTGCTCTCAACATGCTGGAAGTGGGGGGGGGGGGGTCATGCCCCTGAAGCCCCATAGAAATGCAGGTCTCAGACATGCAGTCTCGCACCTTGGCAGCTATGTTGTTGTTGTTGTTGTTGCTGTTGTTGTTACTGCAGAGCTTTGCTGTTGTTGTTGCTGCTGTTCTTGTTAGGGGCGATGCTTTTCAAAAAGAGTCTTCATTTTGAGTCTGAACGTCATGAAATTTGAAATTTGAGATGATTTAAACGATATTCCTGACAATCTAGGGGCAAAGTTTAAGCAATTCTTGTAAAATAATATATGTATAATATATCATTAATATTCACAGACAAACCCCAACCAAAACAAATTAAGACAGTCATGGACCAACCAGTGTTTCCACTCACAAAAAAATTTCCTTCCTCCCAAAATTTCCTTTTTTTTTCTGCAAAATTTCCTTTCAAAAATCTCTAAATATCCTTTCATTTTTCCTTCCAAATTCTAATCAAAATTGACTTCTAAACTCTGGTGTTGAAACACATTATGTTAATTTATAGCAGATAATGCTGTATTTTGTTGGTTAAAATCAGCTTATCTTCACTCCGGACAGAGAAAAGCATAATAATTGGGGGCTACCTTACCGTGGGTGCAAGGAAGAGATTCCATAACTGTTTCTTGCATCTCTCCCATGCACATATACACACAGACACACGCACACAATAAAGCCCTGGGGATCATGCTATGCAGAGTCTGAGAATAATACCTTGGGTGTGAGGTTGGGTTGATATTTTGATATAGGCAGGCTACTCCATTTACTGTTTGGAGTACCATGAATTTTCGAAACACTGATAGGATCGAACCAAAATTGGTCACTCAAAAGTGGGGGCGGCCAGAACAGTTGTGTGACCATGTACGGTGTGATCATTGGAGTATTCCAAAAATCCGGAGTACTCCAAACAGTAAATGGAGCAGCTTGAGGAATTCTCAAGAGGGATTCTGGGGTCCTGTCCTAGATGCTCCAGTACATCCACGCACAGGCAAGTTACAGGCTGTCATCAATTTGCAGGCTGTCCGTTTTGGAAAATTCCTGGTCAACCTGGAAACCTTTTCAAAAGCCACCCTAAAATAGCAAGGTGGAAGTGAAAGGCCATGGAACTAGGCTGATTTACGGCATTTTTGCATAAAATTGTGTGAAAATTGCCTTATTCGTAGAAATTATAAGATGAAATATAGAATTTCCTTCTCATTTCCCATCACAATATTTCCTTCTCATTTCCCATCACAACTCCTTATCACAATATTTGTTCCAATTTTCTTCCAAATGCTATTTCCTTCCAAAGGCCAAAATTTTCTTTTAAAAGCAACTTTCCTTCCAAGTGGCAATGCTGGGACCAACGACTAACCATTGATTTTTGATTAAGTTGTTGACAACAAATATTTAAAAGTGTTAATTGTTTGCTCAATATCTTCTCATAACAGAATGTGTTAGTATCAGTCTTGTAGCATGCTTGTAGAAGTTTTTAAAGTTCCTACAATTACTGTATAACTGTATCTAATTTATATAGTTACTATAAAACTAGTGCCACAAACTGAGCACGAAAAGTATTTTATCTTGTCAATGCTAGGCAACATTCTGTATCAAGGGATCCATGTTGAATATGCATAATTAGCAGTGGGTAGTGGGTATACAGAACCCGTCTCACAGGGGAGAAACATAAACTCATCATTTCACCACATAATTGTATACATACAAACTTAAACTTCTGACTTTCGTTAACAACGAATGTTTTTTGAACTTCTTTTAAACAACTGAAAACAAAGTCTGTGCTCTACATTTGCTACGCCTATTTTAATATTTGAACAGAGAAGTAGGGCTTAAAATTTCTCATTCCAGAGTTGATTAGGACTGAGTGTTATAAAGTGCCAAAGTGGCAGGGAATGAACAATCCAATAAGATCTGAACATTCAAAGTATGTAAGACTCAAATACAAAATGGGCCCTATGGTGAAACAATAATAAAATCAAATATTAATTGGCTTAATTTTTTCTCTCAGATGGATTTTACTGCCATAAAGATGGCTAATGACGAAGAGCTGCAATCTGTGGGTAAATTAAGAAAAGGAGATGTATTAGCTCTTCGTGCCTTTGTAGAAGCTAAACCAAACAAAGCAGAACAGGATGAGAAGAAGAGAAAGCTTCTTCAAACGTTGAAAGCAAAGTTACCAAGAAAAAAGAGCAAATCCAAGAGCAAGGGAGAAAATACAACTGAGATTAAAGAAGACCCTAAAAAAACACATCGTAAGATTTCAATTGGTTGGCAACATTTTGATAAGGTCAAAAACAAATATATTTCTGTTCGTCTGTCCAAAGGTGGCGGGTCACGTGATATCAGTGTTCCAATAAATTCGACAAGACCAGATATATTAGAACAAATGAAGCTTGTTTTCTTTCCTGAAGGTAAAAGTGTTTTTGGAAATGCTTCCAGGATGAAAATGTCACTGGGCGATTATAAATATGACGAAATCACAGATGGAGATTTCACTTTGATGAATTACGTAAAATTACATAAGTTGTCAAAAGTAAGACTTTATTTATTAACAAAGTCTGTTGATGATATCGAAAATATCTTTGAATCCAGTGACAGTGAAGAAGAACTACGCCCTGCTTTTCATGAGCATGGACGTACCAGCGGTTTAATTGGGTCAGTGTCAGAGAGAAGCAACTTGCGCCAGCAACAGGATGTTGAATACCTTCGGTCATTGACAAAGGACCAAGAAAAGGAAAACGAGAAAAGAAAAGAACTTCAAAGCATACAAGACAAGGTGAAAGACGAACAAGACCTGCATAGAGCTAGATTAGCAAAGGTTGTTCATGAACCAGACATGAATGAGCCACATGTGACAGTATCTGTAAGGCACGTAACACTTGGGGTGAAGACTCGCAGATTTCCGTTATCCTGTTTGATCTCCAGCATCTGACTGGGTGGGATCACTTAGTCCATACCCTGCCCATTTTACTCTATCTTCATGTAATATGCCAAGTTTGGATCCAAGTTTACCAGTCACTTTGGTAGATCGAGCACTGGTGAACATGGCAGTAGCTGATGATCGGTTTGGCGAGATGGCCATATTTGCTGCATTGCATAAGGCACCGATCATTCAAATTCTAGATAACCATGATATAAACAATGCTGAAGATATATGGGAAGTTCCACCAATTCTCTTGGAGGGAGATGAGATGTAAGTTGTTATATTTCATAGATACAGTAGTGAAGATATTTTATGTGGTAAATGCAGTATTTTTTTCTAGCCAGTAGTATACATATTTTAGTTGTAGATATCAGTATTACTGCACGAAATGTATTGAAATCAATTCTTATTGATAACTAGACACCTGTTCAGGCGTTCACACTGGCCTCAAAATGATAACCTGCGTGTGCTATGGTATAATCAGGGGCGAAGCTAGCACGTTTTCATTTGGAGGGTGAAAGGGTACACCGCCCTGTCATTATATAAAATGTCCTTCAGAAATTTTTCCCGGAAATATTGGCGATGAGGGGGGTCTCAAAAAATTTTCCGTACATAAGGTTTTTCATTGATATTTTTTCTGAAAATTACCCCCTTTTGTTTAGTTTTTCAACTTCTTTCTCAAAATTTGTTTGCCATTTTGCCCTGCAAACTTCCTTAGTAGTAAAATCGTCTGGCAGTAAGCCCACTTTCCATTGATGATATTGTTCGTGCGAAGCGAAGCAGGGAAAAAATGCTGTGGCAATGTGTTTGGTCCATTCTGGTCTGGTGGAAAATGGGCTTTAGACAGACTAAAATAATAAAGTAAGGCACATCTGGGTGTATTGCCACTCAAAGGTATACGTTTAGGTTAGAATTATCAACGCAATAAAATTTTACCAACACACATTGTATAATAGCTGTATGATATAGATGGATCATAATTATATAGAATGGATAAGTAATGGTGTTTTTTTATTCAGTTGTAGGGAATCAGAAATCATTCTAGACAGTGACATTGAAATTGCTGATGCCACACTAGGAAATGAAGAGTCTAACCAACAAGGTGCAGTCATCTACCCATTGCTGGATGACCGTACTCTCCACGATGACATGCAAAACCTTCCTGTAACAAGGTAATGAAAGTCTTATACACCGTCCTAATTCAATCCACCAGGAGATTATGTTTTCACCTGTGTTTGTCAACAAAATGTGACATATCAGTTCGAAAAATTCGGGGGCTAATGGCCATGTAGGTTGAGGACAAATGGATTGAATTATTATTGGTTCAATGTGGATGAAAATTGCATGAATGCTTAATTAAACTCTGCTGTCGTTAACGCAACTGCCTGAAGGGAGTTTGTAGCGGGGGTCAGGAAAAATACATGAGCATTTATACTAAGAATATTTGAAACATCATGTGACAAAAAATAAACCAATCAGATGGATTTAATCAAAACAGAGATAAAGGTAAAACAGGGTAAGGTAAAAATTAAAAGTACTGACAATGTCTGCTTAGGGCAGGCAAAGACAAAATGAGTTTAAATATATAGGAAACGTTTTTATTTACTTATTTATTTATTTATTAAACTTTGCCACTTAAGATATACAAGTGGCAGGGTCACCACAACAGTATAGTGTACACCAATTACTGTGGGTCCTTTAAGAATTGTTACATTAAATACAGTTAATTGAAGATTACGACAATACAATACAACATAATTAGTTGAGTACAGTGCAGTACAACACAGTACAGCACAATACAACACAACACAGAACAAAACACAGAACAAAACAATACACCACAATACAACGAAGTGCAGTACAATGCATTACAATAAATTACGATACAGTACAATATCTGCAATACAATATCTATCTTTAACAAGATCTGTACAATATCTATTGTACAATATTGTACAATATCGTACAATATTGTACAATATCTACAATATCTATCTTTAAATATTACATATATACTCGCTCTGTATTTATTAATTCATTTATTTATTTCAGAGTTCTAAAAATCAGAAGAGTAAATGTCATGCAAGACATGATTGAGAATTTTAAAGATAAATCGATTATGCAGACTCCCATCAAAGTCGTCATGATTAATTCGTTTGGAAGAGAAGAGTTGGGCGTTGATGATGGCGGTGTCCTTCGAGACGCTCTTTCTGCCTTTTGGAGTTCGTTTTACGATTCTTGTACGGTTGGAGAGGACGAAAGGGTGCCCATAGTCAGACATGATTTTAAAGAAGAAGAATGGGACGCGATAGCGCGAATTCTGGTCAAGGGTCACAGCGAAGTCAAGTTCTTTCCAGTAAAGCTAAATAAAGTTTTCATGTTTGCAACCCTATTTGAAAGTAAAAAAATACCTGATGAACTATTAATGGAATCATTTTTAGCGTACGTGTCCAAAGATGAGAGAGACCTAATCAATGCAGCCTTAAAAGATGATGATTTAACTGACAACCAGGAAAAAGAATGGTCTGATTTTCTCGAGAGGTTTGACTGCAGAACAATCCCTAAAAAAGAAGATCCCCAAAATATAATTATAGAGCTAGCGCACAAAGAAATGGTCCAGATTGCGCAGTTCATCATTGATAGTTGGAGAAAGCCATTTAAAGAAAACCTTGCAAATCGCAATGTATTTTCTTCAATGGAGTCATTGAAGGAAATCTACGAAAATGCACGACCAACAGTGAAAAGAGTTTTAGACCTGATATGTGCAGAACCAACAAGCAATTCGCAGCGCGTTGTACTTTCGTTTTTGAAGCGGTACATACGAGGGCTTGATGACGAGAAGTTGGCAAAGTTCCTGCGTTATTGCACTGCCTCGACAATGATTTGCGTCGAATCAATAAAAGTATCATTTACTGACCTTGATGGTGCAGCAAGACGTCCTATCGCCCACACATGCGGATCAGTTCTGGAGCTCCCAACTACGTATCAATCTTTTCCACAGTTCCGGCAGGAATTGAACAACATATTCAGCAGTGAATACTGGGACATAGATATCGCGCAAGAAACTGTTGTGTTAAAGTGATTAACTGTTGTTGTTTTATTAAAACTAAGACTTTAAACCATTTAACATACTGATGAGCAGTATCAGCCGTAGAACAGTTTGATAAATAAAAGTAGGCGCGTTTAGACCGATTTCATAAAATGGCCGTCAAATACATTGTATTGTTGCCGTTTAATTTATGTCCAGCTGGAGTGAAATAACAATTTTTAACCGAGGTTACAAAACGAGGCTAGTGAGTGTCTTTTACTGAATCTTGTCAGTATTTAAATTATTTGCATTCACGTGAGCAGTGTAAGCGGTTGTAATTACCTTAAAATAAAGAAGACCTTTTTGAACAATAAGGCAGAGAACCATTTTTCAAATCGGTCTGTATAAAGCCTGATCAAACGATACGCAAGTCATCGCAAGTTTTAACTTGCGATGACTTATCATGACTTGCGATTACCTGTTAAAACTTGTGATTACTTGCGTTCTTGTTTGATCAGGACTTAAATAGTGTAAATAACTTATTGTGTTCATGTTAATGATTTATTGCCGTGTTTACATTACAAGCTAGTCCTAGCTTTGGTCATAATGAGCGATTCAATCAGTGAGCAAAAACCTGACCACTGCCAGAGTTAGTATTGTAGCATGTTGTCTGTAGTTATGTAACCATGGATTACTTAAATAAATCTTTATATTTACAAATTAATATACTTATTTATTTGAACGTGAGCTCATGATCAAAACACAAAGGAAATCACCACCATATCATTGTCTTAATACTAGGTAATAAACGTCCATAAATTAACTCTATATACTTCCGCGTTGAATTTTTCGCTAAATACAACTTCGTCTGAGAAGCAATATAATAAACTCGAAATTGTTTACTACCGGCGTACAAAACACCTCAAAGTGTGCGTAAAAAGCTCGACTAGCGTCTCGTTTTTCAACACAATTTTCGGTGTTTTATACGCCGGTAATAAACGCTTTCTCGTTTATCCCCGAGCCAACGGGCGTAAGCCCGGGGCGAGGGTTACTAATTTCGTATTAGCGGAGTTCAAAGTCGTTGCCCGTGATAGGTAGTAAAAGTGGTATGTCCTCACTGATCTCAACAATATGGCGGACTATCATGAATGGCTAACACTGATTGGTCGGATTTAAAATTTATTGTTGATTGATTAATCACGAATTCAACTGACAGCAAATATCTAAATTTGCTTTTTGCTCTACAATAATTATTTTGTATTTTTGCAAAAAGATTTGGCAACTTTCACAACCAACGAAGGGTGGTCATTTATGATCTCAAGAGTATGGCGGAATATCAGGAGTAGCAAACACTTAAGGCATCCAAAAAGGCGAGAACTGAGATGAAAACGACTGCGAAAAGACTCTTGAAGAGAGATTAACTCTGGGAAAATACGCAGAAGCGCCAAGAATTGACTACGGCGTGAAACACAAGGCAAGTTTGTTGATAATGCGTATTTATACTTGTGTTTTAATGCTTTGTAAAGGCCGGCGTAGCCGTAGTCCTCCAGTCTATTCACTGTTTAAATTCCAGAGTAAGTTTATGTTTTGTATTAAAATGCAAGACTGTCTTCTTATTACTGTATTTCAAAATATTGACGAACTTTACATGTAAAAGAATATGAGCGAAGATACAAAATTGGCTTGAAACGGTTTTATTTCAAACTCAAAGTTTATGTAGATAAAAATTTAGTTTCATAGATATTGCAAAACGAGTAATATATGTTATTTTATAGGTCGTATTTTATACCAAATTTAAGCTTACATTAGACGTAATAACATACCGATGACAAATGTTGTGCCATTTTAAAAAATTGTCAGTAAAACAAGGATTAAAAACTCAATATTTTGTCATTTTGAAAAATATACAGAAAGAATAACAATTGCCGTGTTGCTATGACAACAACCTATTACAGTACTTCATGTAATTCCAAGAATATAGTTGCATGCTCTTAGTTAGTGGCGAGGGGTTGCTGCATGCATGTATTACTAGTTATCTAGGTGATCTGACCGTGAGGGAAAGGCCTAAAACTAGCATCCTCATAGAATCCATTTTGCTGTATTGAATAACGTATTTCTTTCATTTTCCTTTATCAAACTGGTTGGAAATTTATAACTATGTTCAGTGTTGAAATTATAAATCTATCTTAAATTTGGGAACAAAATGAAGTATATTTTACGAGATATTAAGTAGTTTAATTCGAGAAATCGATTTCTATTTGACAACTAGTCCCAGTCGTTCTCCATGTTTTCAGATCACCTGGTATTAATATTACATATTCTTTCCCGAGCTACATAATAGCTCTTTTTATATAAACCGATTAAAAATACGTGAATTACATGAACTGATAAACTATGCCTTCGTTGGTGTTAGGGGAACGATAATTTCCTATGTAAATCTTTTTTATTCATCGTCCTCGATTTCCTCCATAAACCTAAGCAGAGCAATGTAAAGGTTTTTGCCGTCATTTGCATTAGTAGGCATTTGTAATCCTTCATCTTCCATGATCATTTCAGCAAGGGCATTGAATTCGTCAGAACATCCTCGCAGTGAAGGTTGAGTACAGCACATTTCCTCGGCTATTTCTCTTTCATCTATATCGACAGGTATCAGGTAGTCCTGGGTGTCTAGTGTCTGGAGATTGAAATAGAGAACATCGGGACAGCCTGGAGGGGATTCTGCATTATTTGAAGGTCGGATTCTGTGAATATTCCAGTTTCTTGCCACTCTATGTAATTCGATTTGTATTATTTCCATAAAACAGAATTTAATACATTCTCTTTGAATTACGTCATCATCATTGAACAAACCAGCGTCTCTTAAATCCTTGAAAAAACGTATCCACCAGTCAGTACACCCTTTCCGCAGCAATCCCCACCACGCCTCTATCCGTTGGTTAGATGTTGATCGTCCATACATAAAGCTCTTATCTCGTGCAAAATCGTCCTCTGATGATCTGCGAAAAAACTGCTGCATAGCTTCTACATTTACATTTTCCGTGCCCCTATCTGCCCGGATTATACGAGCCGTGCCCCCTATAGCATCCACATAGTCAATATAGTACTTTCCTACTATTTCCGGGTCATTGTTTGATGATGAAACTTCTAGCCATAGGACACGACGGCTGTAACCGTCGATGGCACCGTGAATGCAAAATCCAAATGGTTTGAGTTTATCGTATCCATCTACGTGCCAAAGATAGTTCGGACCTTTTGCACTGTATAACCTTCGCCTCAGTCGGTGTCTTGATTGAGATTCAACTCCATCTGGATCCAAAATTTTCAGTACTAGTCGAACTGTATTCCTTGTCACTACTAACCCATATTCATTCGTTAGACGTTGGTGCATCGATCGATACCCAATAACACTACCGCTACCCTTCAATTCGTTAGTTATTGCACAGACCACATCTTCAAGATTGTCTTGATCGTTTCGCCGTCTGCATTTCCTTTTACTCAAAATCCTCTTTAGTTGCCGTAGACTCAGACGAATGCCATGAATGTTCACAATAAATCCTAAAATTTCTGCATTGCTCAATCCAAGAAAAAATACTTTTCGATAATTTCATCACGGCTTAACCCGTCTGCTTGAAGTGCTGGACTATAATTTGGCAGAACTGCTGTAGCTGAACATATTAAGGCAAAGAAAACAAGATAGACGAACGCCATGTATACTTCTTACTTTAAGATATTTTGAATTTACCTACCCGGAAACAACAGATGACATAACCGCGACTGTTCGAGCGTATGGTTTGCCAAAAATTGGAACAACTTATTTCAAAAAAGTTGGAACCGCGTTTTAAAAAAAAGTGGGGTGACTTTGTAAAAAAAGTGGGGCGACTTTGTCCACAAAAAAAAATTGGGGCGACCACTTGAAAAAGTGGGGTGACTAATTAAGGTGCGATTTAAAGTGGGTGGATATGGCCCTTCAGAACCACCGTAGTTTCGCCATAGGAAATTTTTGGCTGCTGTAAAAGTTTTTTCTTTAATGCAAGATTTATCCCTTCGATAAATTGTTTTTTTCAGCAGAATATCACATTTGTTTGCACCCAGTCTAGGCATTGCGCATCTTAGTAATGACTCCAAATTGTACGCGAAGACTTGAATATCCTCCTCCGGTTTACACTCTTGTTTGCGAAATTCTATCATTGCTATATGCATTTCAGTCGCATCTCCCCCGAATGCGGCAACGAGCGCTTCACGCACATTCTTAAACGATGCTTTCTGTTCTCCTTTAAGTCGTTCAAACACGGCAAATGCTTTTCCACATAGAAGAGTAGGCAAGCGTTTCAACATAATATCCTCTTTCCACTCATTTGCCTCGGCGCAAAGCTCATATTTCCATAACCAAAACTCAATATCCCCATCAGAAAAGGAGTCCGGGAAGAGCAACACTAGATATATTCGATGTAGCCATTTATCCTGGTCATGGCACCAATGTAATATCAATGAAAACACCAAACACGTTTCAATAATTATTTATAAAGTCTCTCTCATATATTTACACGTAGACTACAAAACCCAGACAAAACACCTTCCATGTCTACATGTCTATTCTTAGGATATAATGTTACCATGTAGTGTAACCATAATTTGTTAACAAACTTAACAATCATCACGAAAGGTCAGAGGTCTATATACTACAAAACCAAACTGGCCAATGCCATTGAAATTAACATAATTTTCACTGCATTTGTGGCATGATGAATCTGCTAAAACATTTAGGAAATGCTTCACCTGGAGAAAACATATAAAAAAACAATGTCAACATCAACAATCCACCACCAGGTCCACAACCTGACTGTGTTCCACACTTGGATAACCTGGTTGAACAGTACAAAGCCAATAGTCATCAAGACGAAGTTACTAGGAGCAGTGCTCTACACATATTTAAACTTCAAGAGGAGTGCTGTCTATTAAAGGTGTGAGCATGTGAGCATGATCTTCTTGGAGGAAAGGGGCATGTGGGCTCCAGGTATGTCCCCCCCTCCCCATACTGAATAACACCATGGTGACAATAACACCACAGAACATTTGTCAGGGCATTTAACCCTTTAAGGGGCAATGCTCCAAATGCACCTCACTTTATTCTTTTACTCTGTCTAATGGCAAATAATTTTACTTGTCAGGGGGCGAGCCAGAGAGTGCTGCCATGCAGTGGGTTAAAGTTGTATTTTAACCCAGATCCCTAAAATATGATGGTTGTAACTTGTTATTATACCAACTACTTGATAGTAAACTTTTTCAGATTAACTTATTTTTTAACATTCCAAAACAGTCATCTATGCTCTCTCACAACTATAAATCTCCTCGAATGCAACCAAATTCTACTGTTATTCACAACCAACTTATTGTGTAACTGACAGGAACCAAAAAGAATTTGTCTTGGCCAAAAACAACTATTTACATGGCATAAAGGAGTCCTCCAACAAACTCAATCAAAAGATGAATGCTACTACGTCTCAGTACTGGACAGCCTACAACAGCTTTTTGATGACGATTTTGTACAAGATGAGGTTCTGATTTTATACATTAAGAGGTCAAGGTTAGTTCCCGTTCCTCCTTAGCCTTTAATTATTTTTTATTATTGGCAAGTTAAGTGATGCCTGGTTCACACTAGTCATAAGAATTGTTAGGGTTTTCCTCAACAGCAAGCCTTATTTTTTTAAGGTCGAAAATCCTCATAGAAGCACAGATGGGGTATTAAGACACTACTGCGATGGAACAAACTTCAAAAACCATCCGTTATTTTCAGTTGATCAAAAAGCACTTCAACTGATGTTGTATTAAGATGACCTAGAAACATGTAACCCATTAGGACCAAGGGCTACAAAACATAAACTTGGTTAGTCAACATTTGGTAGATTGCAATTAAATTTGTTGTAAGACACTGATCAATTGCATATACAAAAAAACAGCAGCTAATTTCCTTCTTACTTTTAGGAGCTTTTTACTTCACTCTGGGAAACATTAGACCTTTGTACCGGTCATCACTGAAAGCAATCCAACTTCCTTTTTTGTGCAAAACAGCAATGATCAAGAAGTATGGAATAGATGAGGTTCTACAGCCTTTTATTGTTGATTTACAAAAGCTAGAACAGGTACTTGCTCTTTTTTTGTGATTGTAAGATGAGGGCTTTTCTTGATTTGTCTGTTGTGCAATCTGTTTTGTTCAACTCTCATTAGGTGGTGGTCTCTTAAATTGCATAGGTCAATATTTTCCCAAGGTCAATTCACTAGATTGGGTATATAGTTAATGGGCATCTTGTGATTCCAGCCTTTTGTTAGTACAATCTGTGGCAATAAACTAACTTAGCTAAGCAGACAAGTTCATGCTCCTTGTTGACTTTTGAATCTTATCAGTTTACAGATTTACTCTCTACTTCAGGATGAAGGCCATCCTTTCTTGATCAAAGGTACAATGCAAAGATTTCGCAGTACAATAACATATGCTTCAGGGAATAACCCGTGTTCACAATCACTGGGGGGATTCAAAGAAGGTTGCTCTGCCCACTGTATGTGTCACCACTGTCTTAGGGTTTTTAAATATATTTCTGCAGACTTTATGCAAAAAAATGGCACTGGCCATATTTAATAGAAGCCAGAGATGGTTTGGGAACTTATTACCTTTACAATAGAGTCATATTAAGCCTCATCATCTATGTTGTTGTTAAGGTTTATGCAAAAACTTGTTCTTTCATTGTTACATGCATATTGCTCAACTAGCCAATGGCAAAGTTTTTGTTCAGTTGACCATCAATGACTTAAAAAACAGATTAATTTCAGATCATTCTTGTTGCTTCATTTGGGAAAATATAATATACATGTGATGCCGACTGTACTTGATGATTAAAACAATCTTAGTCCGTGCAAGATTGAACATTTGCTGGCAAGCTATTAGACATACATGATTGCCTCACTGTATTGAAAAGTGTGTTTTTTCTCAAAGGTACATGTATAACTAGTTAAGAAGCAGAGCTCGAGTGTAAACACCACAAAGAGTTATCAATTTGACTTGTCAATGCTTTTAGTAAGTTAATTTGTGCTCCTTCCATAGTGTGAAGCTATCCCAAGTTCACCGCATCCTCTGTGCAATTCTGATTACTATGGTAAGAAAATTTGCAACCATGTTTTGGACTTGCCGAATTCTCTTCCTCTGGTATAAACAGGCAGGTAGAGCACTGTGTCATTATATATTTCAAGGCTTTCCGCCATTTATTACTTTGTAGTTTATGGAGTCATCTTCACTTCTCACAGAGCAGAAAGGATGTTGTAGCGGGTCAATACTCTTGCATTCTGACACAAGTTTTTAACCTTATATACCCCTCCCCCCCCTCAATATCTTGGCGGATTCGAACTTTTCACATGTCCGGTTTTGCAGACCATTGCGTCTTCAAAAACTACGCCCTTCATACCAATACTACTTTCTTTACGTGATCACTTAATAGTCAGAGAGGCAGAGGTACAAAAATACATGACTACTTACCATATCGAGGCACAATTTCATTTTGCTCTTAAATTGTCCGTTACATGCCTAATATAACAATTCTGAATGTTGTTTGGCCCAATTTTTCTTGTGGGCTCCAGCCAACACGTTTTTTCTTAAATTTTCTATAAAACTATATAATTGTCAAAAAAGGCGAAATTTCGGACTTATTTCTAGGCAAAAAGGTAATAAGAAACTACATATAACACATTATTATGGTTACTTTTATTTTCCACATTTTTGTTGAGTTATGAGCGTTCGAAAACTTATTTTCAGACTAGTGCCCAGGAAATTATCATCATTTTAGGACATCTTCCCGTTTTGAAGCCGCAATAACTCGAAAACAGCTTGAAAAACCAGGGTGCCCATAATGATGTCTTATATGCTGTTTTTTATAAGCTTTCTGATGATACAAGTCATTTTTCAAATGAATGAACTTGAAAGTTTGCTATTTTTGACCACATAATAGTTTTATAATAAAACTGAAGAAAAACGTGTTGATCGAAGCCCACAAGAAAAATTGGGCCAAACAACATTCAGAATTGTTATATTAGGCATGTAACGGACAATTTAAGAGCAAAATGGATTTGTCCCTCGAGAAGGTAGGTAAAATGACCTCTGCCTCCCTGACTATAAGATGTTCATTGATTCTTTGAACCATATGGCAAATAATTTATATGCTTGATAATGAGGTTAATTTATTGTAATCTGACACTAGTAACTAATAAGTAATTAAACTGCATTTACCATTTCCTACTGTAATTTCACAAGAAATATTTTACCTTATGAACAAAAGAATTTCATGAAGATCATGGCCTTCAAGTTTTGGCTTATGGCAAGTCAATAGAAGATCAATTCTTTAACAAAGCAGATTTTTCAGTGTTATCGGAGGCCTGCTGACTGATGCTATGTACGATATACTAGGTGTTCTGCATTATGAAATTAAAGAAATGCTGAAAGATTTCATTAAGGCCCACACAAACCGGACGCGGCGCGACAACGCGCGCATTTTCACGAAATTCGCAGTAAAATAGGCATACAAACCAGGCGCGGTAATTTTTCGCGACAAAATTGGGAGAAAGAAAAATGGCGGATGCTCAAAACTGTGAAGATGAATTGTTGTTACTTTTACTGCTCCACCGGCGTCAGCGATGAAGACGGACTGTTTGGATTCATCCAATATTGAGACGAAGGCAACAACTTGGGGAATTTCATCGTCTCGTACAAGAACTTTGCCTAGATGACCAGCGCTTTTTTCAGTACTTCAGAATGACACCCGAAACATTTGAAAACTTATTGGCCATCGTTGGACCTCGTATTCGAAAACAAACCACAAACTATAGAAACCCTATAAGTCCGCAACAGAGATTGGCCATTTGCTTAAGGTAAAAACAACTAAGTTACGTGTAGTAGGTTGTGGTTGTTGTTTTTCTTGCGCGATGCTAGGAATGGCAAAATATTAAAATGTCCCATTCTGGTCTTGCAGATATTTTATATGAAAAAATTTTTTCATAATAAACAGTGTGATAGAAGAAACTGAAGCTAAGATTTAGTTGCCATTGCAAAAAAGTTATCAAGGCTATACGAATACCCTTACCCCTGGGATACCCAAGTAACAAAACCCTGAAGGGCAAATATCATATGATATGATATTTGCCCTTCAGGGTTTTGTTACTTGGGTATCCCAGGGGTAAGGGTATTTGTACGCTTTTCATACAAGTCCTTCTGCCTTCAAATAGACTAGTCTAAATAGACTAATCTATAAATGTAAATAACAGCTTTTATTTTAGTGAAGCCTGAAGGTGTTGTTTTATACTTGCTTAATTTATTTGATTGATTTCATATCATTGAATAATTGTTTGATACAAATACGATTCGTTTTCGTTTTCTTCGTTCTTTAAAATTTTCCAGATTTTTGGCAACAGGTGATTCATATAAAACCATTGGATTTAGTTATCGTGATGGTGCATCCACTGTTGGAAGTATTGTTGCAGAAGCATGTCAAGCAATTTGGACATGTCTTGTAAACCACTACATGAAAGTTCTCACAGAGAGTGAGTGGGAAGCAATGGCCAAAAGCTTCAAGAATAAATGGAATTTTCCAAATTGTGTTGGGGCTATAGATGGGAAGCACATTGCTTTCCAAGCTCCACCCAATTCTGGTTCTCTATACTTCAACTACAAAGGAACATTTCTATAGTTTGGATGGCTTTAGTTGATGCCAACTACTGTTTCACAATTGTGGATATTGGGAGCTATGGATCTAATAGTGATGGAGGGATTTTTTCAAATTCCCTACTTGGTCAAAGGCTGGCAGGATACCAACTTAATCTTCCTGTTCCTATTGATCTGCCTGGGGCTTCCTTACTAGGTAAGGTAAAATCAAGATTTTTTCTGCATTCCACTCAGTTGACCTTAATCATAGGCCAAAGGTCTGATTCTTGCTAGAGGACCAAGTTTTGCATTTTTTGCAGCCATCCTGGTCAGGTTTAAAATTGTATGTATTATTTCACTCCAATGATCTAACTACTAAACAATATTATTCTTTCTTATTAGGTCCTATGCCATATGTAATTGTTGGAGATGAGGCATTTCCTCTAAAAACCTATCTTTTGCGTCCCTATCCTGGAAAAGACCTTTCAATTGATAAGCGTATTTTCAATTACCGGCTTTCCAGAGCACGTCGAATCTCAGAGAATGCATTTGGATTACTGGCGCAACGATGGCATATCTTTCAGAGGCATATTAATTTACACCCAGAGCAATGTGAAAGGGTTGTCCAGGCAAGTTGTGTGCGCCATAACTACCTACAGAAGTCTACTGGAAATAGCACACCAGCGGATGTTCAAGATGAAAGGGATGGCCTTCAAGAATACCAAGCCTTGCAACATTTTACAAATATGGGCTGTAGAGCACCATCTGATGCACATGTTGTTAGGGATAAGTTTAAATTGTATTTCTGCATGGGCGATGGAGAGGTTCCATGGCAATACACTACAGTCGTAGTGTCTGACAGTGGCCAATAACAGTGTCTAACATTTACAATTGTAACTAACTATATTTCAGCATTAATTAAACTGTAAATTACTGGTAAGTAAATAATCTGTTTTGATCAATGGTAATGGAACATATTGTATTTGTAAGGGCTAAATATTCAAAAAGGTTTGTTGTAATCTTTTACTATAAAGGGAAAACGAAAACCAAGCAACATGATCTTTGAAGAGAGATCATTAATAGTCCGTACATATTTTTTACACTTTTGTTACTCTTTACTTGTCAAATTCAATATCATACAGCACTTGCTGTATGCGCAGTTTGGCTAGTCCCTTCTGTTGGTCTGTCATGCATTGTAAGGCAGGAACAATGCTCAAGGCAAAGATTTCCTCTTCAGATTTTTCAGGCATTTTATTTTTCGCATCCAAATATTTTATGATTTGTTCTGAAACTTCATCACGTGGCTTTCGTCTCTTGGCAGCTAATTTAGGGTTGACACCAGGAGTTGGTGGACGTGATGTAGATGCAGTGGTGGGGGCATTTTCTTCTACTTCTAAACTAGGGCATGAAGCAGAATCCATTTCATCTTCGTCTGGGCAAAAAAAGGCCAAATCATCTGCAGACAAAACGTTGTCTTCTGTGCTTGATTCCATCATGTTTGAAGAAGTCTTACCAATTATATTAGTAAGTAAATAAAATAGTATGTTGCTGGTTTTGAATATTTAAGAATAACTGGGGGAATAAATGGGGTCCACATTTGATGGAACAAGTACCAAAATAACAAATTCTACAATCAGATTTACCTCGTTATTTCGGTGTATGGCTCCAAAAAAGACAAACTTTTTTTGTATTTCCACTCTTTTTTTACTTGCTCCTTCACCACTTCTCCCTTTATCACCTCTTTTAATCTTAACATACGTATCACGAAGATTCTTCCACCGTTTTTTAAGAAAGTTCACTGTTGAAAAAGAAGTTGATTTTGTGTAAAGTTCAATTTCTACAAACAAGAAAATTATTGCTTAAAACCCTTACGCTTTAGTGCACTCACCATCAACATCTAGCTCACTAGAAATGCTTGTCCATATGTTTTCTTTCAGCTCTTTGTCTTTATAGTATGGACCCGTTTTGTCATATAATTCTTTATAATTTTGAACCAACAAAATTAGCCGCTCATCTATTGTTGGAGTTGCCATATTTTCTTTGATTGGCATGTTTTTCTTGATTTTTTCTAGCCCTGTGATTGGTCAGAATAGCGCGAATTATATCACAGCGTGGAAAAGATCGCTCTGCGAGCGAACTTTTTTATATCGCTAAGCGAAAATTCGCCTGTTCGCGTCAGGTCTGAACGTTTCTTACCAAACACAGTACATTGAATGTTTGCCCCGCTGCAATACAAAAACCAAATTCATCGCGCCGCGATACAAAATTCATCGCGCCGCGTCCAGTTTGTGTGGGCCTTTAAGGTGCAGACTCGCTTCACATTGCAGAATTTGAATTGCAGACTAGCGAAATTTGACTTTGGCTACTGCAGTGATGCAGATAAACTATCACCTATTACTGAGCAAAAACTTTTATCAAATGACAATAAATTAAAACAGCATGGTAAATGCATTTTTAGCACCAGTCTGTATGTATGTACAGGTACTCTGCTCTAAATCATTGATTTATTGAAACTTGAGATCTTAATACTGTTAACATGACTTCATTTGCAAACTAGATATATAAATTGTTGTGGCAAATAGCTACTGCAATGTGTCGTCATCTCCATTTAGGGCACAAAGCTGGCATCAACCTTGTCCCCAGGGTCATCCTTGTGACGGCTCGAGTAAAATGAGATAACTCTGGTGAAGGCTGCAAAATTTGAAGAATCTTGGAGATTTTAGTACATGTGCCATAGTGAATTTGCAATCCTGCTGACTAAAATGACTACAGGTTGTTAGAACATTGCACACAAGGAGTCATTAATCAGCAGTAACACAAATTCAGTATACCACATACACTAAAATCCAAGATTTTTGAATATTTTTTGCAGCCTTTGAGCAGGGATATCTCTTTTTATGATGATGCTGGGGATGAGGTTGGGCTATTGCTAACATGCAGTCTGACCAACATCACAAGTAGGCTGAGGTGCATTGCTTCACATTTCTTTTATAACTGTTCAAATGTGTTGCTTGGCAATCCAGTTACCACGAATCATTAGGCACGTTTACATGACAAACATTTTTGGCACGGCACGCTGAATTTTTAGCCTGCAGGCCAAAAAAGTGGCATGGCACGTTTATTTTTTGTTGTGTAAACAGGCAATTTATAGATCCACAGACTCATATGTTATCCATGCTGAGACCGCTTCAAAAGGTAGTCTCGGCTCGTTTAAACTAGGGCACCGTGCCCAAAATAATTGGAAATAGCGTTGCATTAGCATTTTTATTGTTGATCATGTGCAGATTAACTATTTATTTAAAAATGGCGGCAACAGCGGCTAGTGCAAATGCAACAACAACAAAGAAGTGCAGGGGAAAGTTTGGTCGGGTAAAGAAATGAAAGATTTATTAGAAGCGTGAAGCGATGAGGTAATTCAAGTTGCGTTGGAAAATGCCAAAACACTGAAGCAAAGCAACAAAGTTTACAACACATTCCTCATAAATTGTGTTGCTGTGTGCCTCAAAATTAAATGTACAAAATAGTGTAAAACTTGTGTGAGTGTGGCCCATGTCGAGACCATGTCTATCCCTTCTGTAATATTGTACTCGGTTTCCATTCAGTTTATATTTGACTCAACGTAGATGGAAAGTGTCATGTAGTGACTGAGGAGCAAAATCCAGATGGCATTTTACAATATATTAATGCTTACAGTATATTAATTGAAAATGAAAGTTTTGTATAAATCTTTATGAAGTGATTTAGTTATTTTTATGGGAACAACTCCATGCCAGTGGTTATATGGAGCTTACATTAAAGGCAGTAGTTAACAAGATGAAAAAATTATGCCAAAAGTACAAAACTGAAAAGGACAAGACATGGAAATCTGGCAATGGAAAACAAAAGAAATGGAAGTTTTTTGACCAAATGGATCAAATTTTGGCAAGTCGACATAACATTACACCAGTGTCTATATTTGATACAGTGAAAGAGAGTGAAAATATTGACAACAATGCTACCTTTAAAAATAGCTTGGAGGACTCATATAGTCTTTGCTATTGAATATAAACCTGTTGTTTTTTTGTGTTGTTTATAAATTAAAATGCAGTTTGCTAAAAGCAAAAAAATTGCATATTCAGTCATTCCAAAAAAGATCCACACCCCCAAAACTAGGTGGAATTTGAAACTCCTCTCCCTTTCTGGGCATGGGGAAAGTTACCTCTGTAGGGTGGGGGTGGATCTTTCCTTGAATGACCCAGCAGTTATTTTCAAATAACTTGAAACATTTGATCTTAATAATTTATCCTATATATTGCATGCATGGCATGTTGCCACATTTCTTTTTTCTGGTTTTGTTTTCTGTTAGTTAATGCTTTGAGTAAAAAATATGGAAAAGGCAAGAAAACCACAATGAAATGCCAAAGTTGCTCTTTCGAGAAAGAGATTTATTCCAGTGGTGTTCATACTACTGAAGGAGGCTCATTAATGGTGTATGGTGCTGCTGACTTATTTTGTCCGAATTGCAATATGGATGATACTGCAATGGTAAACATTGTTGAGAAGCCTGGTAAGTATTCCATGGTAAATATTCTATGTTTGGTTTTGGCAATTTAAGATGTATGTGTCTAAATTTAATTAATATTGGGTTTGAGGCACTATTTCTCTAGTTTCAATTGCCAGTCTACCTCGCATTAAAAGCCATTGCTATGTGAGTATGTTTAGTTATAAAACAAAGTAAAGGTAGTACAGCAAAGCTATCTTGATTTTTATGAGAGAAGTGGAGTTTTTTGTTAAGATGATCAAGACCTCAAAGAAAAATTTAACACGACAGTACCTAAAAAAGACCAATGACAAAGAAGCTGAGAAGCAAGATAAGGAAAATGCAAAAGAGGAGAAGGCTACTGAATTTAAAGAACCATCAACAAAGAAAAGAAGGAGTAATATAGAAAAGAGTTTAGAAGTAGTGTTAAATCAATTCAAAGAGACATCCAAAGATGACTTTGAAAGGTAAGTACAATGTAATATTGAAACTTGTTTTATACAGCATTTCAAAGGTATGGTCACGACTGTATAAATACAGTTTCAAGCTTTATTAAAGGTATTAACATTTGCATTTCTTGAAACTCTCTGTGGGAACTAATGAACTACTGTACTTTAATTGCCATGCATTTAGCTGACATTGACAATTGTCAACATGACCTACCTTGCAATATTTCTTCATTTCAGATACAGAAAATTAGAAGAATTGCATATTGAAAAAGAACATGAATTTTAAAGAGAACAGGCTAAATTGGAAGCAGAGAGAAAAAAACAAGAGCAGGAACATGAATTGCAGATGCAGGCTATAATGATGGGAAATGTGACTCAAACGCACAACCCTAGCCTCAATGTTTCATCTGTGTTTTATCCTGAAGCATATAGCCCTATCCAGCAAAATAATCGTGGAGTTTCTTACATGCAGGCACCATTCCAGGCACCATTGCAAGCCCCATTACAGACAGCAAATGATGTCATTTTTCAAAATGAAGCAGAGGAACACACATATTTCAAATTATGATGGCTTAACATTTTTCTAATAATGCAAACAAAACTTGCTTAATCATTCTCATTTCAAGTTGTTTTGTTGGAAGCATGAAATCGTTAATCCAGCTATAAATTATTGGACGTTAGCTACGTGAGGTTTATGTGCTAGTCTGTTTATATTGCTTAAACTTATATATTTATTTTAAGGATCAAAAAGGTGTTAAATAAATATATGTTCAGTTTTACACAGAATGAAATCTATCAGTATCTTCTACTAAATTGCTCCCCTTAAGAGTGCCAAACAATTTATTGGGTGCCTTGTAATTTTTGGGGCACGCAGGCCTAAAAAGAAAAGATCATGTAAATGCACTTCTTGTACCAATTTTTTTGGCCCGCGGGCTAAAAATTAAGCGCGTTGTGCCAAAAATGTTTGTCGTGTAAACGCGCCTATTGGTGATTGGATTCCTTCAGATAATGAGAAGTGGCAGCTCTTTCTTAAGCTGTTGGAAATCACATCTATTTGCCTTGGGCCAGAAGTGTCAGAAGAACAAATAGCATATCTTCAAGTGCTTATAGAAGAGCACCATAATGAGTTTTGCAAACTCTATCCAGCTGTGCAATCACTCCTAAAATGCACTTTATGATCCACATGCCGGGCATTATTATGAGGTTTGTACTACAGTAGCTAGTGAAACATCATGCAGTGTATAATTTATGTTGTTTTTCATAATGGCACTATATGCTGGTTTCCTTTCCCATTCTTCCTGGTTTGTGTTTGTCTATAAGCAAAAAACAAGCATATTTTAACTGTAAGTGACTGTACATTTAACATGAAACTAACAAACAAACAAACTGAGAAAATGCCATGTAAAAGACAGTTGCAAAATATTCACCAGCTTCACCATGTTATGATTGCAAAAATGTGAGTTAGAATTCCATGCTATTTCAACACAAACATGACACCAAGCCTCTCGAAATTTCTTTACATATTGCAGGCAGTTAATACTTTAAGTGGCAATGCACCCTACTTTCAGTATTTATGTCTAATGCAAGACGATTTAGTTTGTCAAGGGATTAGAACTTGCATGTTAATGATTAAGGATGAGTTTTCAATTTAATAGCTGCAACCAGCCCACCCCGAAGTTTGAAATGGCATTTTAGTCAGGCAAATTGCGTCCAATGTTTGGCCTGCATTGTGCAAAGTAGATTATAACATGCCATCTTGAATGATCTAGAAAATCTAAATTTCAAAACTTTTCTGCTCGGCACCAACCCTGATAGTGCATTGTGGGGTATGGCCCAATTGCTAGGCTATGCTAATGTTGGAAAGTATTGTATTGTCTTAAAGTGAAAATCATGTTGCTCACGATACCTCAAATTTAAAAGCCACTGATGACACCCCTGATTAATAAACACGAAATTCAAAAACAAGAACACAAATTCAAGAACACAAACGCGAATTGAAAAACACAAATGTGAATTCAAGTACACAAAAGCGAATTCAAGAACACAAACGCGAATTCAAGAACACAAACGCAAATTCAAGAGCACAAACGCAAATTCAAGAGCACAAACGCAAATTCAAAAACGCAAATTCAAGAACACAAACGCAATTAAAAAACGCAAATGCGGATTAAAAAATGCAAACGCTAATTCAAAAACATACGGTGGCCCAGAGGTACAATACACAAACACAAACACGCATACACAAAACACAAACAGAAATACACAAACACAAATAGAAATACGCAAACACAAATAGAAATACACAAACACAAACACGCATACACAAAACACAAACAGAAATACACAAACACAAATAGAAATACGCAAACACAAATAGAAATACACAAACACAAACACAAACACAAACACGCATACACAAAACACACATAGAAATACACAAAACACAAACAGAAATACACGAACACAAATAGAAATACACGAACACAAATAGAAATAAACGAACACAAACACGCATACACAAAACACACTAGAAAAACACAAAACACAAACAGAAATACACGAACACAAACAGAAATACACGAACACAAACACGCATACACAAAACACACTAGAAAAACACAAAACACAAACAGAAATACACGAACACAAATAGAAATACACGAACACAAATAGAAACACACGAACACAAATAGAAATATACGAACACAAACAGAAATACGAAATTGGTGCGAAACTTCATGTTATTCACAGTTATTGTACTATAGTTCAAGTCTCTTAGCAGGGGGGGGGGTTCACACTACTGCATGTATTTTTGTATTGTCCTTACCATTGATATCAAAGTCACAAACCTTTAAGTAATCAAGCTCTTAACTTATAAATAAGGTAGGTTGTAAAGTTAATTTGAATTTGAAAGTTCACAAAGTGTTAAAAAATATTTACTGTTATTATCATTTATGCACATAATATTATAGTTAACAAAATCCGTGCATATAATTATGTAAATATAATCAATAAAACCTAAAATTTTATGCAAGAATGCTGCCTTATTAAATCACAACCCTTACCTACTGCAAGTCAAAAGTTTTAAACAATAACACTTGTGTCTAGGGGAAATTCAAGGGGATATTTTGAAGCCAAATGGGCCTGTCTGCTTCTGACTGTGTGGAGAAACGTTTTAAATCTCATATTAACAGCAACATCTGTTAACCAAGTTGCCATGTTTAAACAGGCCAGATCATAGCTGGCAAATTATAACAGCCCCCACTGAGCTAACTGCATAATATATACATATAAACCAAAGGAATTACTTGCTTTGCCAATTTCCCAGCAAGGCAGCTCTTAGTTTAATTGTCCCATAGAAAGAGTACACTTTTGGTTTAGTCATACACTTTTAATTTATTTTTAGTTGTCTAATGCCAAATGAATTTACTTGTATTAAACGACAGGGTTAATTAAATTATTTCCATAGATGTTTTGCCAGACATGTGGTAGTTCTAATAATCAAACTGCAAAATTCTGTGGAAATTGTGAGGTAGCTGTTGGTAGCTACAGGACAGAGCACCATTCTAACTCCAATTCAACTTGTGCTAATCAAACATCAAGTTCTAATTCTACTTGTTCTAATGGTAAGCAGCCACTATGTTTTCAAGAGTACATGGAATTCAGGAAAAAGTCTCAAAACCAAAGTGCAGAATTGGAATCAATGTATAAAAGAAAAACAAGTGAACGAGTAAGTGGGAGTTCAAAAAAGAAACCAAGAAAAGATGATGAAATTGTGAAGGTACTTGTATTTAATGCCAAGCTTAGCTCACTAGATTGGTTAGACAGTTACATGTACCCCCAATTTTTAGTTCAGAATGTATTTTCTTGTAGTGCACTGACTAAAATGCTAAACATTATATAAGCAAAAAAAGTTATTATTAATATATTATTAATATTTAAAAGCATCTTTTATTGATCTTTATTAATTTTCTCAAAATTTTTGCTCTACAGCTTTTTTAAAATTCAGCCAAATTAGTGTACTATGAATGCTAGCAGAATACATTTGATAAAATAAAAAAGCATAATGCCAGAACGAAAGTCAACTCCAACCTTTTTTTTGGTGACTTCTAGAAAATTTTGAACTATAAAGACATTTAAAAATACTTTCAAAATATTCAAACAGTTACGAATGTATAAGTAAGCTGCATTGCAAGTTAAGTCAGATTTTGACATGATAATTTTTTCACAACTGTTTTTCATTGATGCCATAATTAATACTCCAATATGCCCTACTTGTCAAACGGAAGACAATTTTACTTGTTAACAGGCTCTGCCACGTAATAATTTATATTATCTGAAGTGTTTTCTCATAAATGTACATTGCACACAAATGATGTCAGAAATGAAGAAAACTTGATCAGTAACCATATCAGCTGGTCTTGGTTTTACAATGTGGATGAAAACAGATTCACTGGGAAGTTAGGTCAATCATTTGGGAATAGACACTGGCTTATGGTTTAGATGATGCTAACAATTTTTGTGCATGTTATGGATTATAGATAAACATTGGTATTGCAGAGATTGATAATGATGGAAGAAATTTAAAAATTAAGAGGAGATCTCTTCTTCCTGTTGAAGTACGGAAAAGTGATAATAATGTCACTGTAAAGAACCTTGGCATAGCAAAACTATATGCTCACAATAAGCAGTTGAGAGAAAGTGAGGAGTGTGAGTGGCTCCTGTTGTATCCAGACTTTGATCCAGTGTTGAATGTGCCAGGAACGGAAAAGCCCTTCTCAGTTATGGATTACAAGGACTCCATAGGAAGACCCTTTGCTCGTGTTAACTTGTATTTATGTCGAATGTCTGAATATGAAGGTGAGAGAAAGAAGAGTAAACATGTTTTGAATGATTTCTTTTTCTTGAGCAAAATTTCATGCATTTAAATAAATAAATAAATAAATAAAATAGAATAGTAATAAATTAAAGGCTGCATTAGTTGTCTACCATTTTATATTTCCTAATAGTGGCAAATAATTTGGATGACGATGTTGATCGGAATGTGGTAAAGCCTGAAATTCAACAAATGCATAAAGATGTGTCTCAAGATAACATAGTGGTTGACATGTTGGCAGATGATCTTGATATTCCAGACTCTGTACTGGCAGATCTTCCTTTTGTAGATTTGGCTAATTCTGTAGAAACAGATGAATTGAGAGTTTCTGAAGGTTTGTTTATACCTGGTGGCGGGTATTTTAAACGGTCTATTGAATCTGCGTGCCTAAATAAATTTTCAATTTTACTGCCAATACAATATTTAATGCCTAATGCTTAAAAACTCACGGCAAATTAAAATAAACTGCAGACGGCAAATTAAAAACGAGCGGCAAATGAAACATGCACAAACTTGGTTTACTTCATATAAACTTTAATCACTACAAATTCGTTTCGCATGGTAGGCAAAGCCTACCACACTTGTCAGGTGATTGTCGCGTCTGATGACAATGCCTAACATTAACTAATGATAAGTAAAACTTAATATTCTCACCAAAACGTTATATTGCCCTGATACTTGTGGTCCACGGCAATACAGATATATATGCTTGTTTCCATTACTGTACTTTCTATTTCCTACCCACAACAATGGCATATCATAAAGTGTAACGAAGGTTCACACTCGTCACAAATGTATGCTAAAATTAAAGGATTGCTCTGAGAGTGAGACCGTGATATTTAACGCACTTAGTATGCCACCGTCACCGATCAACGAAGTGTGTGCATGTGTGGGTGTGTGTAAAAAATAATACTTAAATTATAACCAAAAATACGTTTTAAAAGTCTCGATAATGGCTTTCAATAATGTAAAACCGTCGTTGTTCGTCGTCACCCGATCCGAACGTTGTATCCCAATAAAATTATTGTCTCCAATAAATTACTGGGATTGTTAGGGTTAGGGTCAGGGTTGGGGTTTGGGTCAGGGTTCATTTTATATGCATGAAATGACAATTCCAGTAACTATTGGAATTATCAAACGTTGTAACCAGTAATTGTATTGGGATACAACGTTCGGATCGGTTGTCGTCGTACGATTACAATAATAATGCTTCCACTTTTCATGCTTCCACTTGTGATAAACTATTTACAAAATCTTCCGCTTGCTTTAGGCTTCGACGATGTCCGTGAAAGTATGTTGGTGGAAGAGATAGAAAGAGAAACAATGGTGCAAGCGGAAGGAAACGAAAATGAACTCGCACTTGACCGAATAGATGTAACTGTCTACCGTTCTACACTTTTAAAAAGTCTGATATCAGCATTTTCTGATCCGAAAGTGTTAACTTCCAATTTGTTCGTTAAAGTTGTTGACACAAATGGCCTTGAAGAAAAAGGCGAAGGAAGAGGTGTGACCAGAGATATCATTACAGAATTTTGGCATCTCTTCTTTCAGTCTTTGGCAGTCGGTGCAACAGCTAAAGTTCCCGTGATTCGTCACGACTATCAAAAAGATCAATGGAAAGCGATTGCAAGAATATTAGTATACGGATATTGCAGGGAGGGAATATTTCCAATTTCTCTCTCCGCAGTATTTGTGGCCAGCTGTATTCTTGGCGAAGACTGCCTTTCTGACGAAATGTTGTTGCAGGCATTCACACAGTATGTATCTGAGGATGAAAAAGAAGTGATCAAGAACTGCTTGGAAAACCGTTCGAATGTTGCTCAGAATACGGAGTTGTTAGATTTGTTGAGTAGCTACAAGTGCTTTCGAGGCCCTAGCGAAGATAACATCGGAAATATATTTTCCCAACTCGCACATCAAGAGCTCATCCAGAAGCCCCGTTATGTAGCTAATTCCTGGAGTCCAGTCCTGCAATCTCTGAGAGCCCGTAGTTCATTTCAGAATGTCGCAAATATTCTTGCATTCTACGAAGATAAAAAGCCCACACCGAAGAAAGTAATAAAGATGCTGGATGCTTCTCCAGAAAATGATGCTCAACGTATTAACCTGGAGCACTTGACGAGGTTTATCAAGTCACTTGGAAGTAATGTCGCGGCATTTCTCCAGTTTACCACCGGTGCAAGTGTCATGGTGGATGGCCAGAAATTAAAAGTGAGTTTCAATGAATTAACTGGTTTTGCCCGTCGACCAGTTGCGCATACCTGTGCTCCTATGCTCGAACTCCCGAGCACTTACCAGTGCTACAACGAGTTAGTCGAAGAATTTTCAGCAATTCTGCGAGAGAAAAGTGCCTGGGCATTCAATATTGTTTGAATCACACCAATCTATGTACAACTAACGATAGTCATTTGAGTCCAACGGTAAATGACATTGGTACCTTTGCTTAGTTTTTCCTCGTTATGGTATGGCTACATACATTGAGTATTAACTTCTCTGACTCATGAATGTTAATATTTACTGTAAACAACAGGATATGTTATAAGCATATCTTTCATTAATATTTATTATTAACTATTTATAAACTTGATATTTTATTTACGTTGAAGAAAGCATTTTAAAGGTGTCAGTTTTATGTTGCTGTTCTTCATGATATTTTATGTGCATCCATTTTACTGGCAACGTTCGAGACGTTTATTGATAAGAATAAATCTTTTCGACAACTAGTTTTCAAATGAAGAACATTCTCGTAAAACAGAAATTTAAAAAAAGTTTTCAGGTAATGACTTTTGCATTTGAAGGAAGTAAAATGTTTTCATGAAAAATCAATGTATATAGTCATTTTGTAATAAATATGCGTACAATTTTTCCTTATATACATGGAAAAAATCGATTAAGCTACTGCAAGTAGTTGTTCATACATGACCAAAGCATCTCTCCAGTTCTGAGGTGCTTGTAATTCCAAGTGATTTGCGCTGTATAAGAAATATTCTTGGTAGATATCATTGGAATCTTCTACCACACTAACAGATTGCTCTGCTTCTCGTAAATCTCTTTCGTCATAAACCTTGTGATAGTCTGTAGTACCAACAGACTCAGGTAGGTAAAATAGCTGATTAGGAATTCCAGAAACAGTATGATGCCTCGACTTTCGAACGTAATGGCAATTCCAGGACTCTTTTATCTCGTCAAGACCCTTTTCCATTAAAGGATGGAAGCAAAACCACAGACACTGAAGGTGTAAGACGTTACTAGTATCCAGAATTCCGCGAGCAACAAGGTCTTTAAAAAAGTTTATCCACCAGGACGACCACGATTTGCGCAGCATAGCCCACCACGCTTCTATCCTCTGATTGCTGTGGGACGACCCATAACGATGTGCTTTTTCTCCCGAAAGTGAATCTGGGTGGTTTCTGCGCAAGAATGACTGAGCAGTTGATATGATGCCATTTTCGGTCCCTCTGTCCGTTCTTAGAACTGTTGGGCAAAATTGAAGTTGCCTAGCGCGGCTAAAGAACAGCTTCGCCACCACACGAGGGTCATTGTTAGATTTTACGATTTTGAGCCACAATATTCGCCGACTGAAACCATCGATACATCCGTGTATCGGGAACCCGTACGGTTTTAGTTTGTCATACCCGTCGGTATGCCAACAGTAATTTGGGCCCGGATTTAAATAATTTCTTCTCCGAAGACGGTTTGCTCGTCGAAGTCTTGATCCCTCTGGGTCAATTTCTGGAAGGATAGTTTGAACAACTAAACGTGGTACTTGTATGTCATATTTAGACTGTAATCGCCTCCACATAGCTCTGTACCCAAGCATCTGCCCACTTCCATCCAGCTCTA
Organism: Muricea muricata; assembly: GCA_963855995.1. Classification (NCBI taxonomy): domain Eukaryota; kingdom Metazoa; phylum Cnidaria; class Anthozoa; order Malacalcyonacea; family Plexauridae; genus Muricea; species Muricea muricata. The sequence goes on along the minus strand of OY979716.1, from coordinate 85,260,883 downwards.
GTTGAATACATTCTCGTACCCGATTTTGATCTACGACATTTCCTCGCCGACGCAATCCATACTCTTTCAGTTTATTCAAAAGAGTGCCTTTTGAGATAGTGATGTCATGAAATTTCTCTAATAGCTTAATTATCGTTTTGTACTGATAATTCTTTTTAAAATAATATCTAATGGCTTCTTCCATTTCTTTTCCAACTGCAGAATATAGACAGAGAGCTTTTAAATCTACCGTTACATTTTATGTGTCCCGTATATTTGACATTTCTGTATTTGTGCTTCGTGTATTTCTATTTGTGTCTGAGAATTCCTCTTTATGTTTTCGCAATTCTATTAACTCCATTTGTGTTCGTGTTTTCTATTTGTGTTCGTGTATTTCTATTTGTGTTCGTGTGTTTCTATTTGTGTTCGTGTATTTCTATTTGTGTTCGTGTATTTCTATTTGTGTTCGTGTATTTCTATTTGTGTTCGTGTATTTCTATTTGTGTTCGTGTATTTCTGTTTGTGTTCGTGTATTTCTGTTTGTGTTCGTGTATTTCTATTTGTGTTCGTGTATTTCTATTTGTGCTCGTGTGTTTCTATTTGTGTTCGTGTATTTCTATTTGTGTTCGTGTATTTCTATTTGTGTTCGTGTATTTCTATTTGTGCTCGTGTATTTCTATTTGTGTTCGTGTATTTCTATTTGTGTTCGTGTATTTCTATTTGTGTTTGCGTATTTCTATTTGTGTTTGTGTATTTCTGTTTGTGTTTTGTGTATTTCTATTTGTGTTTTGTGCATGCGTGTTTGTGTTTTGTGTATTTCTATTTGTGTTTTGTGCATGCGCGTTTGTGTTTGCGTATTGTACCTCTGGGCCACCGTACTGGGCCACCGTAAAAACAGGAGCATAAATTCAAAAACACAAACGCAAATTCAAAAACACAAACGCAAATTCAAAAACGCAAATTCAAAAACGCCAATTCAAAAACGCCAATTCAAAAACGCAAACGCAAAAACACCAACGCAAACGCAAAAACACCAACGCAAACGCAAAAACACCAACGCAAACGCAAAAACACAAACACCAACGCAAACGCAAAAACACCAACGCAAACGCAAAAACACCAACGCAAACGCAAAAACACCAACGCAAACTCAAAAACACCAACGCAAACTCAAAAACACCAACGCAAACTCAAAAACACCAACGCAAACTCAAAAACACCAACGCAAACTCAAAAACACCAACGCAAACTCAAAAACACCAACGCAAACTCAAAAACACCAACGCAAACTCAAAAACACCAACGCAAACTCAAAAACACCAACGCAAACTCAAAAACACCAACGCAAACTCAAAAACACCAACGCAAACTCAAAAACACCAACGCAAACTCAAAAACACCAACGCAAACTCAAAAACACCAACGCAAACTCAAAAACACCAACGCAAACTCAAAAACACCAACGCAAATTCAAAAACACCAACGCAAATTCAAAAACACCAACGCAAATTCAAAAACACCAACGCAAATTCAAAAACACCAACGCAAATTCAAAAACACCAACGCAAATTCAAAAACACCAACGCAAATTCAAAAACACCAACGCAAATTCAAAAACACCAACGCAAATTCAAAAACACCAACGCAAATTCAAAAACACCAACGCAAATTCAAAAACACCAACGCAAATTCAAAAACACCAACGCAAATTCAAAAACACCAACGCAAATTCAAAAACACCAACGCAAATTCAAAAACACCAACGCAAATTCAAAAACACCAACGCAAATTCAAAAACACCAACGCAAATTCAAAAACACCAACGCAAATTCAAAAACACCAACGCAAATTAAAAACCAGCAACGCAAATTAAAAACCAGCAACGCAAATTAAAAAACACCAAAGCAAATTTGTACTTGTTACTCATCACTAAATTACAAGAGTATGGTTTGGAAGAACATACAACACGAATGAAGAACAAGCCAGTGCATTGAAAGGGAGCTACATGACAATGGCAAGCTTTTCGGTTACAGAGCAATGTGGAGGAAACTGCAATCGAAATATGGAATGCTTGTACGCTGTTTGACAGTTCAAAATATTCTAAAAGAGCTTGATTCAAAATATTCTAAAAGATCCAGAAGGTTGTGAATCAAGAAAACCCCATAAAATTGAAGCGGAGAGAGTATTTGAATCCAGGTCCTAACTTTGCCTGGCATGCCGATGGTATGATAAACTGAAACAGTTTGGATTTCCCAATCATGGCTGCATTGATGGGTTTAGTAGGCGAATTATGTGGCTAGAGATTGTTCCGAACAAACATTGACCCTTGTGTAATTGGCTGCCCAACAGTTTTATGAACCGACAAAGGAACTGAAAATGGTCTCATGGCTTCTGGTCAGTGCTACTTATGTCAAAACCATGGGGATAATTACAATGTTTGAAAGCTCATCGCTATGGATCATCACATAGCAACCAATGCATAGAGGCATGGTGGGCTATGCTACGTTGGTTGTGGGCATCGTGGTTGGTCAACCTTTTCAAAGATATGGTTGACAGAGGTCTTTTCCACACAAGCAATTCCCTGCACCTGGAATGTCTTTGGTTTTGCATCATTGAAGTGATGAAGAATTCCCTACAGGCTATCAAGGAATCATGGAATATGCATTATGCCCGGATATCACATTATCACACTGCTCACGAGATTCCTGATCAGCTTTTTTTCTTGCCCGAATCAGTTGATGCTGTTGATCATAAAATGGAGTATCAACAACCTGATATCGATGAAATCGAAGGCAGTGTTGCCGTGAAAGATGACAAGTTACACAAAGTACATCAACAGTATTTTCAGTATAATTTCTCAGTATTACAACTGCAAGAGCCAAGAACATGGACTGATCCTCTAAGCAATTATGAACAGCTGATTGCAGCAACCCAAACATAATCATGGACGGTTTCAGTTCCCTGTATATATAATGTACATTTTGCCTTTGCCAATAAAACTAAACCTAAAACGTAAAACTCAAACGAAACATTAACAAACAGTACAGTGAACAGAACACGTTATAAATAAGTGAATTTTTATATTTCCATAATATAACAACAAATAAGTACATGTTGTTACAACAAGAGTGGCTTTTTACAAATGGATGAAATTGTCTGCAACACCAATATCAGCTATTAACAAATAAAACAATTATGGACATTTGGAATGATTCGTTCAACAGCAACATCATGCAAGACGAGAGGCAAATCACTATTTTTTTGTAAAAAAGGAAATTATGCCCCAATAGCATGCCCATTTGCAGGTTGGCAGTACTCCACCTAACCTGCAAATGGGCATACTTTGGAACAGGGATATGGCTATTCAAACAATCCAAACATGTCTAGTATTTTATTATAATAACAATCTAACTAATGTCGAATGTTATCTTTGTGTGCCAACGTGGGAAAATCTTCTTCAGGACATAAACCGATAATGAAAATGAATTGTTAGGGCATTCATTTAATGTCAAATCGTCGATTGTTGTGCAATAATGCTCCAGCGAAAGGTACCCAGGATGAATACATGACTGAGGGGTTTAAAAACTACCACGTTTTCTGATCACTCCTCAGCAGTGCGTGTGCCCTGAAACCAATTTGCCAAAACACCTACTTTCTTATACGTGGCTTTTGTCAAATCCACAAAATTCAATGAATACTGTCAATCTCTTTTATTTCCTTGCATGTAGGAAACCTGTATTATCCGACCTACAAGGCACTTTTCTGCACAGTCAACTCTGGTGAAAATGCACAGATCTCCGGCCCGAACACACTGCATAGGCCCGCACTTATTAAGATTCAAACCAGAAAAGATATTACTGAGTTGTTCCAAATGAACACGCTGCAATCTATCGCTTGACACTTGAAAGTTTTCCTGGAGTAGATACAGGGCTGTGGTTTTCCTAATACATGTCCCTTTGTAAGTGACAAAAGGTGAAGGTCTTGGTTTTTCTTTCAGTTTTGCTCTGGTTTTCTTTGAAACATCTTGCAAACAATATGTCTTTTTGCATGGTTTTTCATTGGATGCATCTTGCAAAACAGCTGTGCCTGTAACCTTGTCTGTGACTTTTTCATACACTGGAAAGGTGCTAGTCCCCGATTTCACCACCCTATAAGTTGAGACAGGTTTCTTGTATTGTTACCACATCGTCAGGCGAGACATTATTTTCATCAATAGTGTTTATCCTTTCATCATCACTGCATGCATTTGAATTGCCCTCGGATTCACGGTCATTTGTCACTGCATCCCCTATAATATCTTGAACATGTTGAGCTAAGTCCAAATCAGTATATGACTGCAACTGAATTCTGCACAAGTTGCAAATCTTGGTAACATCTTGATTTGCCTTCAAGATTTCTGCAGTAATGTTGTCAATTGTAGGAACTGCAAAAGTTGCCTCGCTCTCTTCTTTCAATTGCAAGAAACATTGTTGGACGCGCGGAAACACAATTGTTTCATCAGGTTCTGACATCGCTAGGAACTGGAGCTTGTGGACTTTGTCCAGTATGCCCTTCATCATGAAATTAACCATGGTTGAAAATGTCAGTGTCATTGAACGCAGTATTTGGAATAGCTGTTCACATGACTGAGATCCAGTCATCCATAATCTCAGTGTATCTTGTGAATACTGACTACTGATAACATTGTACACAAGATTAAGGACCATGTGAGCATTTAACTCCAAACAAAGATAGGCATTGTTAGCAATAAAGTGGTCACTTTCTGCAAGATTGTTTATTGCTAGCCATGAACTCCATGTTCATGCAAAATACACAGACTTCCAAATCAAATATATTCTTTGTAAGGGTGACAGTGTCTTGTCGAAAAACGAATCTCTGATATCACGCATAAACGTGAGGTAAACTACAGTCCCATACGTCTTAACTGTTGTGCCTAATTCCTTCAAAACAGCTTTCCACACATGGCTTTACCAAAAGCCCAATACTTGTGTAGTTCTGTTTGTTCTTATCATCAATTGCTCTATGGGTTAGGCCGTGTCTCGTGCTTTCGGGAACTTTTTCGAAAATTCAGCCAAATGACCTCTGCATGCAACCTCATTGCTAATGCTTATAATATTTGATGGAATAATCAAGAGAGTTCATGGTTTGGCCAGTAAGTCTATTATGTCTTGGGTGCTTAAAGCATTCGATTTTAACGTTGGCATTAAATAGAAAGACCAGGATTCGGGAACATTCGACTGACTGGCAGTTTTAAACAGGTCACTTTCTATCATCATTGCCTTAAGGAATGGTCCTGCACCATCAGCGCCGTTTGTGTGCACTGTCACACCCCGTTTCTGCAGCTCATCATTGACAAATTTCCACCTTCTTGCTATTTCAATGTGTGTGTACTTCGAATCAGTGCCAAGCAAAAATAGCACGAAAGATGAAGCAACAGCGCTGACAGGCTTTGCAACCACACGGTGTGCATATGTAACAATAGTTGTAGACTTGTAAACTTCTTCAATTTGCTCAAACGTTTGTAAGACAAAAGCATCAACAACTGGGAATCCGTCCTTTATGGGCAAACAAAACCCAACAAAGCGTCCGGTTGCAGGATTGTATTCAACCCTCTCTAGGATCCTTGTGTCGTCCAGGTGTATATGAACCCCTAGTGGAGCATTCCAGTTCTTTAGGCGATCGATCAGTTTGTCAAGTCGAAATTCTCCTTCCTTAATTTTTTTGGTATTGGAAATGTTCCGTTGTAATGTTGAAATAGATGGCAAAGCACTGCCAGATTTTCTTGTAACATTTTCTGCGACGATTTACCAATCAAGCAAAATAAAGAAGGCAAATTTCTTTATAGTTTGGTCATGACGATTACCTTTTGTGGACTGCTTTTCATTGTTCTTTTAAGCGTTTTCAAATAACTTCAATAACAAAATCGGCTTTACACTTCCATCCCTTTCATTTCCACAGATATCGTTTAAATTTTCTCATCACTTTCCTATTGCTAATATAATCATTAAAGGTAACAGGATCAAAGTAGTTAGTAATCCTGAAGCTTCTGCTGGATCAGCTGACTATTGCAAGTTTTTTTGTTGTTCCTAAAATTGAAAAAGGAAGTTACCCTAATCTTCTCTATTTTTGTGTTTTTCAGGACTAAAATGTCCATCACTTTTAAAATTTTACTCAGATTTTATTTACGCAATTTCTCAGACTGGCTTTTAGCTACTGCATTTTCTTACAATTCTGGAAAAAATAAATATTACAGACAATACTCACATGCCTTTTGCTTCTTCTTCAGAACTTAAATCAGCATCGGAATTTTCTTTTTTAACTTCTGTCATGTCAATTACTACAGGACTACCTACATGTACCAAAAGGACATTTCTCAAAGTGGATAATTGCAATATAATAGCGAATAATTGCTACAGAAAGTGTTTTCTGACAGAAATAAATAAAATAAAACAACTTACTTGGAAGCAAGCTTTGAACATTACTTCTTGAAAAATACAAGTCTATTGTGCTTGTAGACCTAGATGCTTTCATTGACACGAGACTGTCTTGATTGAACATTGCAGCCAACAACTCTTTGAAATATGCTTTTGTGCATTGGAGCAACAAACGATTCCTTTTTCATTGTGAGTGAGCTTAATTTTCCTCTGACAAACTGCACAGCTAAATGCGCACTTGGTAGGTCCGGTGCCCTTAAAAACGAATGCACTGTTGTAAGGTATGCATAATAGAATTGCTGTAGCTTTTCTGAGGCAGACAGGAGGAATAATATAAGCTGTATATACAATATTACTCAGTATTCTCTAGCTGATTTTCAAGTATTTTGCGATCAAACATCACAAATTTTCATTTCTTGGAAATCGAAATCTGCCATTTTGTTTCAAGGAAACTTCATGTTATAAAATTCAACTGTACTAGTTCCAGTCATTTTGATGGGTGTATATGCATTTTGCACAGGAATTTGAATGTTTTTATATCTTCTTTTAATAAAAATAAGGAAGTCTTAATTAAAAAAACATGTGAGAATTCAATTTCGGGGAAAAAGATGTAAAAATGATAGAAGAGCATCGAAAATCCTCTTGTTTGATCCATTTCAAAGGAGAAAGTTGATTTCTTACTCGCTTTACTGACATCTCTTTAAACAGCAAGAGATTGCTGTTAACACAACGCAGATCGTTAAAGATATCCAAACAACTGGCGATCCATCTAGTATAACATGCAATTTACACTACCATCGAAGTTGCTACTCGAGGTTTACAATAGGACTTGCCTAGACTAGATGTGCAGAGACAAAAAGATAACGAGATTAGCGTTAAAGAGGATGAAAATACGATTACTAAAGTCGACGAAGCGGCATCCCTCCCACCAAGCAAAAGTTTAAAATCTCCAACGTCGCCAAGTGCTGTAAAACCCAGGAACCAAGCTGTTTTACCACCCATTTGCATTATTTGTAATGAAGAACATAAATATATTACCGACCCAGTAAGCCATTTATATTTTTTACAAGCATTAATAGATCTGCCACCATGATTTGTCTGAAGTATTTTTCCACAGCTCTTTTAAATCACCCCTCCCCCCTCCCTCCCTTGTACACCCTGCTTTTTGTGAAATGCAAAAAATATGGTAAAATTTCTTTGAATTCTAACAGAGAACGAAGAAACGCAAATTAGATTGACTGGTTACTTCCGAAGCAGTTGATGGTGGGAAGCTTTGTGAGGCAGCCACAAGGAAAGATGACCAGCGAATTCTTCTTCACATATTAGAAAATGATTGCATGGCACTGGAAGTGAAGTATCACAAGCGATGTTATGAACATTACACGTCATTTTTAAGACATGCCAACCCGAAAGACGCAATGAAATACAAGTTCAAGTCATTTGAATGTTTTTCTTTCTGGGTAAAAAAAGAAATGATTGAAAATGAAAACATTTTTTACATGAGAAAACTCAAAGAAGTATTTATTAAAACAGTCATGGAAATGGAGTCAATTCATTTAAAACGGAGACTGTAAGAGAAACTTCCACAGCTTGTGTTTCACAAACCAAAAGGAAAGTACAATAGCGAGATTGTCTTTTTGGAAGATGTCAACCAAGGCACTGTCGTTGAAAGGGTATTACCCGAAACAGATGACCAAAGTGATGAAGATACAGACCATGAAGATGAAATAGACGAGGCAAACGATTGCATGGCTGAGAGAATAAAGAACCAACAAAGAGTACCGCTGAGAGATCTCTATTTGGTCGCACTTGGATTGCGGGAGAATATAAGGAAAAACTGTGCTTCCTGGTTCAATCAATGGCCTTCGCTGGCATCTGATATAACTGGTGACAGCATCAAAAAAGTGGTCTCATCACTTCTTTTCAATTTTGTTGTGTGGCTACTTTCCTATTCTGATAAGCCCGAAGAGGCAACATACGTTGACACAGATGAAAAACTTGCTATAAAAGTGTTTTCCATTTGTCAAGATTTGATTTATAATTACAGCAAAGGCAAAACCCAGACACCAAACTCATTAGCACTTGCGATGTCTGTGTGGCAAATTTCCGAATGTTCAAATCTCATCTCAATTTTAAACGATCTAGAACATTGCGTCTCTTTGTCATCTACCATGGCATATGACACAGCTCTAGCGCAACTGACTATGAACTCGTCTGACGATAATACACCAAGAGAATTCATAGCGAAAGAAGCAATTAATTTAGCTTATGATAACATAGATTTTCAGGAAGATATTAAGGAAAAGACCCATGTGACCAACGGAATTATAACCCAGAAAATAATGGGGTAAGAATCCAAGTGCTTCAAATAGGATGGAAGGAGTTAAAAAGTCACTGCGTTCCTTGCAAGTCTCCCAATCGGATATCTTGCCTTTTACTATCGGAACAAGAAAGGCCACATTTTCTAGATTGCCACAGAATACTAACGACGCCCTCCTGGGAAATGGCACAAAAGCTTGATTTGGCCTATGTGTTGTTAAAGATGTTTCCTTCAGACGAGCCTGTTCTACCTGGATGGACAGGTTTTAATACTATTTTGTGTCAGGACGACATACCAGAAGTTTCGCGAATCGGTTATCTTCCTGTCATCGACGCACCCTCGACAGAATATTAAAAAGGAGCGAGGATATAGCCAACAAATTACAACTACGATATGCCACATTGGTTTCGACGAGGCAGTATATGCAAAAATACAGCACATAAGGTGGAAGAATTAAGCCTTTCAAAATCGTTTCGTTGTGTGCCTTGGTGAATTACACACAAGTATGTCGTTTTTGTCGAAAATATCCAAGATCTTTGCAGTTGGGGGTTTGAAGGTAGGTTTATTCTCTATATAGCATCTATTAGTGAATTTATCATGTACTGCAAAATACCAGACCATAGAGAAACAGTACAACTGAGCCATGCCTAATCCAATGTCTCCATCACTGTCTATGATAAGTTGTGGTAAGTTACGGTAAAACGTTCACGGATGTTACGTACGTTTAAAACAGATCATTGTTTGTTTTTGTCTAGGACATCTTCATCGAGTCCGGGCTAGCTGGTAAGAAATCAGTTAAAGGTGTTTTCTCAGGCAAACACTATAACAGATCCGTATCTTGTCATAAAGTTACATTCGAGGCATTGCAACGTGTTCGACTGGAAGCATTTCTGGACACATTGGATCAAGATATTCTGGATGGCATACGTTCGTTTATTGTGGATATGAGTGACTCGATATTTGACAAAGATGTTCAGGGATTAGTCAAAAGTGGACAGTTTCATGACCTAGTCCGCCACTACAAAAGTTTTATTGCCGAAATCTCAGCAAAGTCGAAGACCTTTGCTTATTGGAGTATGTACCTAAAAATGACAGGCAAGGCTTTGTTCCCTGTATTTACAAAATGTGTTAATGTTTATTCAATACAGTACTGCTACACGTCTACGTCAGCCACATAATTAATCGTGGGTATTTTTATATAGGCATGCTTCTAATGTTCATCCGCGCTCCGAGACAACTTGACTGGGATTTGCACATGACAGCCTTCCAATCCATGATTCCTTGGTTCTTTGCCTGCGTCAAAGTTCAGCATGCAGTACGATATGGATCAGCTTATTGGTTAGAAATGTCATCACTGGAAACTACCCACCCAGATAGTTATTTGAATTTGCTATCATTTTATATATACATGAAAATCAAAGGTCAGTGGTTATAATACAGGGTGTATAAAAAAACTTAACAAATTTGAAATCATTCTTAACATTGCAAAGTGGCTTAGTGTATGGTTGGATAATTATCACGCAGAATAAACGGAGTAATAAAATGCTGAAATTTAAATGTCTTAAATCCAGGGCAGTGGGTATTTTCAAACAGACGTAAAATGGCTTGTGCGCAAAATTTGAATCCTTAAAAGTAATTTTAAATTAGTTAGTCGAAGGTTTGTAAGGTGTTTTATTGCTGTTCAAAATTTAAAGAAATTTATTTGAGTCCAAGCTCTTCAAAACGTCTTGCGAAAAAGTTCTAACCCCAACTAAGTATTAAAGTTTTTGCGTAAGCCATTTTTAACTAGTTGTAGAAGACATAACACCCGGGTTTCGAAGTTATTTCGAACTTATTTCAATGAAAGACTTCGTACATTAAGGCACTTCACGATTTCACATTTGTTCAATACATCGTGCATATAGATCAAACTGCCTGAAAAATACTTGCAAGAAATTTCGAACGAATGCAGTATATTTTTATGTAAATGTCATAGTATGTGCCGTTTGGGTATATTTCATGCCCAATATCTTATATTAAATGTGGCTGCCTGCCCTGCAATCCATCCATATTATACGACTCAATCATATTGGTGATCTGACTTTCTCATCAAAATGTATTCCATTTCAATTATATAGGAATTCTCCTGGAGTTGTCATCCAACTTTGCAATTCAGCGACAGAATGACCTTGAGTTCTCAGCGGTTGCCTGTGACCAAACCATTGAACAAACAGTGAATCGTGATTCAAAGACTAAAGAGGGTGTGACAGGTTTCTCCATGAACCGTGCATCAGTACACAGATGGTTGCTTTCACAATCGGAACAAGCGGCAATTACACAACAGTTCAAAGCTATGTCTGGTGTGAATTGTATATATTGGTAGGAAATTAAACCGTATTGAATTAGGCCTGTTAGTTAAGGTTTCCCTCACGTTGCGTTCTTGTAGCCAGTGCAATCTATCTAATGTTTTTAGGAAAAGAAAAGATCTGGATGCTATGAAGTTGGACGCGATGTTCCTGACCGTATTCTCCATGCAGAGCAGCTTGGTGAAGAGTAATTCTCCAAATTTTGCCAAATGAATCTTCACTGACAACCCTGATATTTTCAGCAATATTAAGAAGAACAAATTGAGAACATTTTCATCAAAGAAAATGACGATGAAGGGCAGCAAGGGGCGGCAAAGCATTGTTAAGACAAACAGAAATCTTTTTGCTCAACTTTTAGTCATTTTGAAATCTCGGGAGATCAACCTGAAAGAATTACTTTCATGCTGTTTCAGTGACTATCCACTTTCCATTATTACTGGGGCAGGAGGCCTTGCAAAGACAACGAAAGCTAAGATGTTGCACAAATTAGAAGAAGCAGCCAACAATCCAGTTATGGATATGGTGAACATTGGGGAAAATAACGCACTGATTGTTGATGTAATGGCAGTAATACAAGCATTTAAAGGGAAATATAGAACGTTTGGAGAGTTTGCGGACTCGATATTTGATTATTCAGTGAAACTGACAAGGCAAAGGAAAGCTTGATGACTTGATGTTGAAAGAAGACTTGATGTTGTTGCTGACAGGTACCCTTCCATAAGCATCAAAAACTCTGAAAGGTCTAAGAGGGCTCCTTAAGGTGTCTACAGAATACACATTGTAACAAAGATCAAAACATTCCGATGCAGTGGATAAGGTACTTAAGCTCTGGAGAAAACAAAGAATCATTAATCGTGTTCCTATGTGATCACTGGAGTAGTTACATTTCATCTGCTCTAAGCCACCTAGAGTGTATATACGTCACCAGAAAAGAGAAATGCCTGCTGTTCACATCTGGAAGCTTTCAGACCGACCATGTCATAGCACGAGAAGTCCCTCAACTGGAGTGTGATCACGAGGAAGCAGACACTCCATTACTCCTTCACTACAAAGCTGCAGCAGATACTCATCAATGCATCATAATGAAAGACCAGATACAGATGTGTTCATAATTTGTATTGCCATGCAGCAGACCATTGGCAAGGAACTACTTATGATGACAGAGACTGGCAATAAATTTTGTCTTATCGATATTTTGTCAGTATCGAATATACTTCTTGAAGAGTTATGTGTGTGTTTGCCAGGATTTCATGCTTTCACTGGTATAATTAATAGATACTACAAAATGTTTGCCACATTTTAAAACACCTATTCTAAAACGATTTATTTAATTGGGTTTGTATCTCATTAATTTCTCATAGGATGTGATTCCAGAAGTGCATCTCAAGGCAAAGGTAAAGTAAAACCTTGTAGATACTACAAAATGTTTGCTACATTTTAAAACACCTACTCTTAAACGATTTATTTAATTGGGTTTGTATCTCATTAATTTCTCATAGAATGTGATTCCACAAGTGCATTTCAAGGCAAAGGTAAAGTAAAACCTTGGAAGCTATTGCAAACATATTCGAAATTCGTGGAAATTTTTTCTCAGGTGGGAAGATCAGCTGAAGTATCCGAAGAACTTATCATATCACCGGGTGAGTTTGTCTGTCTACTTTATGGCGATCAGGCATCAACATGTGTTGACGAGTGCAGATACCAGCTTTTTAAGTCAGGCAAGTATTCCGACGATGCTCTTTCTTTGAATCGTGCCAGTCTTCAGCAACACATCAAAAGAGCAAACCTCCAAGCACTCGCACGGAATCGTTGCCTATCAGCCCAATTACAACTTCCACCTACAGCTGGAAATGGATGGAAATTGATGAATGGCCAATTAGAACTTGTGTGGATGACTCGCCCCTCTGCTCCAGAGTCCATTCTTGAGTACGTCAGTTGTAAATGTCAAACAGGATTGAAGGCAAAGTGCTGCAGTTGCTTGAAATCTGATGTGCGATGTACCGATTTGTGTGGGTGCAAAGAATGTAATAATGGTCAAGACGAAGAACATAATTTGGAGGAAACCAACGAGCTATTTTCCTATTTCGATGAATGTGATCCAAACACCGACGGTGATATTTTGGATGATGAATGCTAAAAACAATTGACTTTCATATTTGTTGATTATTGGTCGGTGGTGGAATTTATGTTAGGTGAGTTTTTGCCGTACTGTTATTAGATTTTAGGCGTAAAACGTCAACTTAAAGAATACTGCATGTTGAGTTTTTTTGTTCTGTTGGCAAGACACGCCAAATACATTGGAGTAATGATCAGCAATTGCGCCTACCCGCGTAATAATCTGCGTTAAAACGACTGGAGTTTCCTCGAAACAAAATGGCAGATTTCAGTTTCCAAGGAATGAAAATTCGTGATGTTTGATCACAAAATATACGAAAACTGCAGGTTTGTGCAAGTGACAACAACTGAATTCGAACTCAGCATATAAAAATCTACAGAATTATGTCAAACGAACTTAGTGGCCAAATGTGGACACCAAAAATCGTTTTTTGAACAACCTTTTAAATCAGAGAACACGGACTATATATATGGGAATCAAGTAGATGCATCAACGGTAGGTTAACAATCAGGGGCGAAACTAGAGCGTTAATTGGGGAGGGTGCATATTCATATATTCATGTTCTGCCCAACAAATCTCTGTTGAAATTAACCCTAATAACAACTGATTTCAAAAGAAATTCTTGGGGCAGAACACGAATATATGAATATTCAACACCCCCCCCCCCCCCAATTAACACTCTAGTTTCGCCCCTGTTAATAATACCATAGATTACTCACAGTAATTGAGAATACATTGTCCAATGTCAACTCAAGCTGTTCAAGTTTCTTTGAAGCATTGGGTTTACATTTAAACCATTCTTTCATTTTTTCTGAAAGGACGGTAGTATTTATGGGGACATTCATAACACTTAGTTGAGAGGAAATTGTTTTCGTCTTCGGTCTTTTAGGTGCTACTGGTAGTAGTGGCGAAGCCAGCCCGACATTTGGTCATGCAATTGCAAATTTTTCTCTTTTTACAGACTGTATAAGAAATCATTTCTAAAGAAATGAATAATGATAATGATTTAAGTTTGCATTTGCATGACCAAATCGTCAGGCTGGCTTTGCTACTGACTGGTAGTGATTGCATTCTAGTTGTTGAACCTTTACTATTTTGGAGTTGTTCTACAGCATCCATAAATGTGTCCAGGACAGGCTAAAATATACAGTAAAAACTAAATTACACATTATGCAATCAAATATGAGCAGTTTTCTCCTGTGTTTGTGTTTAAGTCAAGAAATTATGTTATGGTGTGGGTTTCTCTACCAATCAGGAATTATTAATATCCAGGTTGACCAATGCATAGTTTAAATGGATTATACTGTACTTCTCTCAACGCTCATAGCAAAACCAGTTAGGAATTCCTACATTTAACTGAAAATTGCAATCTGTATTCAAATGTGACTGAAAGAAAATTGTGTTTTAATTATCTCAAGCCCAGGAAGCAACATAACCCTTTGGGGGTTTGTACTGAAGATTCCAAACATCTCAACTTTATTGGGAATTATGTCACACATTGATTTCACAAACTCAAATGCTTTCTCCAGTTCTTTTTGGTCTCTCAACTTTAGTATGGAGTTTCTAGTTTAATATCCACTAAATTTAATGATATTCTTTACATAATCCCCATGAGGGGGGGGGGGATATCCCATAACTCTGCTGGAATATCATCTTTCCCTGGTAATAATTTGCTCTGGAATACAGAAAAAAAATACACTTAAATTTTCATCCCACAATCCTTAGTTGGCTCCAAGTTGGCCTGGTTTGCAATTCTGTTGTGTATTATTAGAGGGATAGTCACTGCAGGGGCGGATCTAGGGGTCGTCAAATCAGTCGCGCGACTGAAGTAAAAATCACCCACTTAAAAAAAATTTGACTCCACCTTTACTAGTAACTAGATTGAGTTTATCAAAGTTCGAATCGTAGTCCAGTTATACGGTTCGTGCTGCGGCAAAGCTTCGGCACGGTAATCTTGGTGAAGGCTATTTCAGATACCTTGAAGCAGATCGGTCCCAGTACTTTCGTTAATTTCACACGGCCAATTATCAGGCAGGATTACACTCGCAGGCAAGCAATTTCAAAACAAACAAAACGGCCAAACGGGAATAAGTTCGTCAAGAAAACCTTGTGAAAATCAAGTCAGTTGAAACTTTAAAGACAGAAAGAGGCACAGAATACCTTCAGTAAATAATGAAAGAGTTACTGGAACTTGTTTTGTCGTAAAATATAAGTTTTTAAAACCTGCATATTTACTGTATAATAAATAGAGTATACTAGCTCTATCTCGTGGTTTTAACCAGTACTATTAAAGTATAAACACTTTTATAATCGATGAATATTTGGTGCATACCTCTAAAAATTCACCTACAAATGTCATTATTTGCATTGTACTTTTTTCAATTTTATAAATATAAACTAAATGGCAGGCGACCAGGTCGGCCAGTTTTGAGCGTCATGAATTCTTTCTGTTGAATATGCAGTATACTGGTTAAGTTAAAATTTATCAACTGGCAACCCCCGGGGTTCTGGAATTTTGGCTAAAATTAAATTTAACAAGTATTTCAAGATTAAAAAGAACCGAAAAATAGGCCAGTCAGTTCTTTTTGTTCAACCGGCATATTGTATCTACATCTATGATTGACATTTGTGATTCAGAAGTAGTAATTTTTAAACTATCGAAAAAAAAATAGAAACTTCTAAAGCGCGAGAGTGTACACATATTTTTAGGGACAACTGCTGAGTAAGTTGTTGTCAAGAGGTCAAATGCCTGACTGGAACAGAGGTAATCTTAAGTCAAATGGCCTGGGGTTGTCAGGGGGGGCTGATCATGGTTAGATTTTGGTTTGGCAGCCGAGATTGCCGGCTACAGACCTGTCAACTCTCCCGGTGCTACCAGGAGACTCCTGGTTTTGACCTTTGTGCCCTGGTATTAAGGTATTTTCTCCCGGTTGCTTGTTTTAATGAGGTAATGCAATATTTTCCAGATTCAAATATCTGGCAAGAAATATAATCGTGTCAAGTAGTCTAATAGTTTTATCCACTTTCACACTTTTAGCGAAAAGTAGATTGTAAGGATACGAGATGTAACATGAGATCTCAAAAACTAGTTGCATTCCTGCCATGTTAGCATTAAATTAAATAAGTTGTTGAAGCAAAAACAATTATAATGATTATAAACCTGGGAAAATGATTAGAATTTTTTACTGTCTTGAACACTGCATATGACTTTAATTTTGCCTTCCCGCTTTTTGATAAAATCTCACAATTTTTTAAGGGCTTTAAAATTTTAAGGTTGACAGGTCTGAGGCAAGCCCTGTCCAAATGATGGGCTAGCCCAACCCCTGGAGTTTTTCATTGTAAGCAAATTTTACAGAGTGCATCTCACTGCCTAGTATCACAAGGTAGGCTACTTCTGTTGTACATCTCACTTGCAATTTATTACAAATCAGTGCTGTAAAGTGATATTTATTATGCACTTCTTCAATCAAAAACAGTTAAATAGTGAATACTGTGGTAAATGGGAAACTTATATATACAGCACTTTCAGTGCAGTTATTGTATAGTCTGTGGTAATAAAACCTTTCCCAAATTTCGCTTGTGACATTTGGTTTACAGAATTAAGTAATATTTACACCATGTCTATGCTTAGTATTCAATATACACTTTGCTTACTTTGAGGGATTTCAAAATCAAACAGTAATCCCTGATTTTATCATTGTTACCTAGACTGTAAATTCTGTGTTTACACTTAGATCCCCCATAACGATTACAGATTTGAATACATTTTAACTTTAGACAATAGAATTCTAAACGAAAAATTTAAGTTGAAGCTAAATTTAATGGAAGTTAAGTTTCCCAGACATCTTTTTCTGACTTGTAGTAGGACCTCAAATTGATTTAAATTGGTGGACAATAGTATTCCACAGTTGTGTTTAGCTTTGAATCACTGGAAGTACATTCCTAGTAGTACAGCTGTAAACATCTGGTACACTTTGTCCCTTCGTTTTGAACCAAACGTGTGCACATTGGACATTTTTCTAGCTCGATGTGGAGTCCAGAACGTCTTTTCAAACAGCCACCGCGGATGGCGTTGTATATTGAATGCCGCATTGCATTTTCATTACATGCACTAGTTAAAGGCCTGCCATTGATTAACTGCAATGCATACCAGCAAACAAGTACTCCACAACTTTTAAGGTCTGTTTGCAAGGTGTGTGGTGGCGACTCGAGAGCAAAACCAGATAAACCAAACTTAGTATTCAAAATCTGGGGCATGAACACTGAAAGTAACTGGACAAATCTGTTGTCGACATTTACATTTTGTAATGGGTCAAGATATAGAACCTTCCTTAGTTGTAAATCGACAGCGACTAGAGTCCAGTGGTAGTTTGTAGGATTCCAGGGGGCAACAATGAATTTTTTCAAGGTTACGTCCTCATCCTTCCACAGTCTTCCACATGGAGCATTCTTCTGCAGAACAAGCATGGAAGTTGATGGCGCATAAAGGATGTGTGAATTAGACTCTTGCAGGCACCAAAAAAACGAATTTACAACTTCATCAAAGAGCCAGCCTTGTTTAAAATCTTTGCACACACCTTTCAGCATAATCTCTGTTCCTCTTGGCAAATGTGGCTCCAACGATTTGAGCTGCAACAGTGACACACCATGCGGGCCATTTTTCAGCAACGTTTCTCTCAGTTTGCCTTTCTTTATGGTGGGCGTAAAATTGGCAAAGGAAGTCAGCTTTGTGATTTCTGTATCTTTGTTACTGTTATCAGCGCTTCTGGAGTGACCTGCAGATGGAAACCTCCTCATCTCCTCTAATGACATGGGCGTTTTGAAACAATTTTTCATCATTTGAGCCTTTGCACCAACCCTGCTGTTGTAGGGGTGCTTCTTTTTCACTTTATTTAAAGGGAGTTTATGTTCTAAGCTCAGTTTTGCTTTCTTTCATGCAGTATCAGTGTTTTTATTTTTTTTCCTCTTTGTACTTGTTTTTACTGTTATACCAGAGGACAATATAATTCCAGAAACGTTCTCGCTTTCAGCTTCTAGGTCACAAAAGGCTGATTGTAGTGTTTGTTCTAGTTTACTCAATCCGGTTGCACAAGTGGTTTCATGAACTAAATTCTTAATTTTTGCAAGTAAATCACAACATCTGGTCACAAGTGTTCGTTTGGGATATATTTTTTTTGGTATTTCAGATGTACTTGTAGGTGCACTCATAGAATCTTTGTTGGAACAAGGAGTCTCAGGCATGCTACAACTGTTATGCGCGCCTTCCACACCTGTGTTGGGTCGAGGTGGCATGTTGTAAGAGTTATATAACTCCTGATCTTGGACAAGTGTGGGCAGTTCCATGTCTTTAACATTTTGAAAAAGAACTTCTTTGTCCAAGGTCAAGTATGGAGATTCTTGATATTCCACTGGAAGATCTTCCCAACTCCATCCGTCAGCACTCATAATGACAGCTAACATATGTTTGCAAGGGAGATAGTTCCTTTGCCAATCCAAACACTCACAACTAGGAATGCTTTTATCTCCAGGGGATGAAGAAAACACATTGTAAGCACCTTCACTACTCTCACTCCTGACCGTAAAAATGCCACTTGTTTTATTCACAGCTGTTATTTTAGCTTCTGCTGCATATACAAGTCTCTTCATGCAATGTTCTACAAGGTAATTCGGGCGATTGTGCAGGAAATCTGGAATTTGTTTGTTACATCTTTTATAGGCAGTTGAGCACTCCGTATTTGCACCAATATACCTGTTGTAAGAAATCAAGGGTACAGGCCAATTGAGAAAGGTTCCCTGGGAAGTATCAAACAGAGGCAGTGTATACTGTATGGTGGGTATAGGTAGCAATCTTTATAAGAAATACAACTACTGTACCTGAAAAGTTTGTAAAGAACTGTGACGTTTTGAGCAGACTTTTTTTATATACATGTATTTTCGTGTGCAGTCGTTGTATCTCCAAGGGTTAGTTTAAGTTTGTTAATTTATGATTGATTTTTTCACATTTATCTACCTACAAAATGTGTAATAATAGTACATAAAATACCTACCCTTCATATTTATCTGGAAGAAATTCCTCGATTAGTATTCTTAACATCATGCTGAGTGAATGCTTCCGTAAAGTCTGCAGATACTGATGCTTGAAAGCACCATTTTGCCTTTCCAAGCCATTGTTGGTCCCAACATTTACAAGCAGACGTTCTTTTCGGTATGCCCACACCCACCTCTGAAAAGGAAAATTGTATTTAATATTGCATTTTGTTCACTATTAGCGTTAATTTCACAGATGCCTGCATATCTGATATTCATACTTGTGTCAAAGTCTGCACATCCTGTCACTATGGTGCTTTCGTAACAAAATGCAGAATACTTTCACTAATTCACTTATCTGCCCCGCTAAAAGTAATCTCTGAATAATTTCCCTCAGAACTGGGCAATTTATAAATGGCGCACATGATGCATGGCAACAAAATGCACTTTTGTTATACCGGTATATGCTAATCATTTCAAGGCAGTTACATGCTTGTTAACACAGGAAGTTTGTGGAAGATAACATCCCAATAAAATAGCCATGAAAACATGTACACACTGTAGATTTATTTTCCTCACCTCTTTATGTTTTAGCCAGATCTTTTCAAAATATTTCTGGAAATTTGGTGTGTCCTCCCACTCTTTACTTTTTTTTAAAGCTTCAAGTGCCTTTGTGCACATTGCTTCAGTCCTAGACCTTGCTATCTGTCTCATGTGGGCCAAGATAATGTCTCGCACATGAGATACACCATTGTCTTTTTTTGATGTCCAGCGCTCCCAAGCCTGCTCACGGTGGAAATCACACAGAAGCACCTTGCATTCTAAGTGACAAACAATACAGGAAATGTAGAAACTTTTGCAAAGCACACCATAATTTATTCAAAGCCTTGAAGAGTTTAATTTTCTTACATTAATTGTGTAAAGACAGAGATGAATTTGTGTACTCATCAAGTATAAAGTGCCTGTGCAATGAAGTTTTTACCTCAGTTTTTTTTTAAAGTACTGCTGGAATGATGAAGAATGACGTTTATAGTTTATTTGTATCTCATCTCATTCCCAAGTTATCACACTCTCTACTGTATATTTTGAGTTGTAACATCACAAGTATGACTTGAGATAATGGCAATAACAAGAACATCTGATATTTTGGTGACTGTTTAATAAAATTCAATGAAACTTGGCACACTTAGACCCCGTTCACACGAAACCGGATCTGTGTGATCTTGACATTTAGTTCAGTCACTTTACGGTCACATTTACTCTTACCACTTTTTCTATGGTACGTTTTAATTAAGTTCTGTAATATTATCACAAATTTAAGAGTCATGCTCGTCTTGAAACTTGTCAAATTAATATGGTGACCATACGGATCCGGTCCCGTGTGAACGGGGTCTTAGTGGGTACAACAAAGCCAACAATTTGGCTTGTTTATATGGTTATTATGGGAACACACTCATTTCTCAGTCCCTTCTCTTCCAATTTCTATTTCTATATGATACATTTCCAACGAAATAAATAGCAATTTCTGCAATTTTCGTTTATTACTTTAATACGTCTAGGTGTTGTGATCAGTTTAAACCGTTATAGCATGCAAACATTCTCTGCAAGAAATTTGTGAAAAGGAAGAGAGGAGACTGGGGACTAGTGTGTTGCCATGACAACTACATAACATGCCAAAAATATTTGTACGGGTGCATTCACTAAGTGTACCAAGTTTCATTGAATTTTATTAAATACTCACCAAGATATCAGACTTTCTTGTTATTGCCATCATTCCAAGTCATACTTGTGACATCACAACTCAAAATATAGAAAGTGTGACATAAACTTGAGAATGTGATGCGATATCAAGAAAGCTTTTCGTTGCATAGGCACTCCATCCACCAACAGTTGTCTTGTATAATTATGTAACCCGTCGTACTGTACCTGGAAAAACAGACTCCAAAGAATTTATCTCTTCCTCACAGAGGTCGGTCATAAAGTTTTTTGGTTGCCAGTCAGGATTCCATTCTTTTAGCACAGATAGTGCTTCAGAAATACTCTCTGTTGTTTCGTCTTGCGCAACAAACGCAGCCACAATAATATAGTCCACATTTTTTTTTACCGCAACAAAGAATAAAGGCAGTGAATACTTTGTTGTCTTGTACGTGGCGTCCAAAAATGCAAGATCCTGTCCATAACGTAATATCAGTCTGGATTGCCATTCTGCTTGGTGAATGAAGAGAAGTCTTTCCTTTTGTTTCTTAGCTTTTGTTATGATGTCTTCATTATCCTCACCCCCCTCTTCTACATCACTGTCAATGCCGTTTGGTACACTTTCAACACTGCCTTCTTTATATTGCCGATAGTAAAACTTATCATTTGGATGCTGTTCCCTCCATTTGTCAGCAAGCTGTTGCACGTTGTCTTGATCTATCATAGAGAGTCTAGACTTAATTGTAGCATTATACATGTGGTTTTTTATTGTTTTTAGTTTTGGGAAGTATCTGCGATTGTTTCTTTCAGGCTGTTTTTTTCCGCGGAACAAATCATCTTTTACATAGATTTTCAAGTGTCTCTTCATTTCGCCCACATTTCGGACCCCTTCACCAACAAGATCATTTATTTTCTGAATCAGTTGCTCATCCAATCTTTGCATTATGCCTCCATGCTACAACAACAGTTCTGCACTTAATGCTTATTAATTCAAGTTGCTAACAAAAACCATTATACTGCAAGCTGTTTTCAGTAGCCAAAAATAGTGAAATTGTTTTTAAAAAACATGAAAATATGTTAATATATTTGATGCTGCCAAAACTTATAATCAACGATAATTCTTTGAGATTTTACAACGTTTCATGTCATATTGGACCTTTCAAATGGAGTTGGAAGAAAGCACTGCAACACCTGCTCCAGCTGGAGCTCTGGCAGAACTTTGGCCTTTGGCGCTCCCATGCACAGCATTATTTGTTTAAGGGCATTTTAGATGTAGGTATGGTATAGTAATGTAACATTTTTTTCTGATTTTTCATACCTGCCCAAGTTTGTGTGTTGTGTGTTCATTTTGTTCAGGAAACATGACATAGATTTGACGCTCAAGCTTCAAAGGTCCTTTCTCGGTATCAGCTTTAATTGCAGCTGAAGTTGTATCACGTTTGCTCTTTTTCGAATCCAGTGGAATCTACAAAAGATGAATTATTATCAAACAAATCATATATGTACCGTAAACCTCTGGATATTGTTTGCAACCATTTTTGAGAGGCTTATACAGAGGCTTACATGTGGGTGGGAGAGCTTATATATGGCTAGCAGCCAGTACCACTCCCACAACAGACAACTTCTAATAATTGTTGTTGAATGGTCAGCAATTGGATTTCAATTTCAATTTGTAGCACTTTTTATTGTTTTACACCTATGACTGCACTATTGAGTACTGGTCTACTGTGGACAGAACCCTGATAAATGTGTCATTCTAATCACATTCAAGGTGCAACTTACCTTGTAATCAATAAATTTCACAACTTCCTTCATGTGGATGACAGCAGGACAGTCTAATTTTTTAGTATCGTGTTTCCAAAAGCGTCTAGTCTTGAATACAAAGTCCCCATGCTAAAAGGTTGAAACTACCATATCACTACTACTAGAAACTACATATTCACCATACTCACAATTGTAAACATGCAGCATAAAATCTCTGTCAAGGAATCTACCAAAGGTGTGTTGGGTTAACATGTGATTTACCATCAGCTAGGGGAGCCAGATTTAGCAAAATCAGGTCATGCTACAGCATGTAAATTGTTAGTGATGTAAATAATTCAAACCTATAAAAATGGGTCATTCCAGAAAAGAGGGAAAACTTTGTTTCTGATAATAGTAAGTGTATTGGGACATCTGAAGGTGGGAGGGGTTCAAGTTTCAATTCTGTAATGACCCAATCTATTTCCTTTAGACTATTTAAGATTTTAAGTCAAGCATTCATTGGTGTGGCATGACTAACTCCATGGCTCACTTTGTCATGTTAACAATATACATACCTCCTGTTGGGATGCATGCTTCCTTTTCTGATACAAATTCCTATCTATGCCATGTTGGCACTCCATAATGTGTGTTCCCACCACATAAAAAGGGACACCATCAAATGGTATACTTCCATGTGGACCAACTTTAGCCTCCCAATGTATACGGTGTGGAGCTTTGCCAATGTCTAGAAAACATATCAATGGAATAAAGTTGGGCATGGACTGTCTTTTAATTTTAATTAAAAGCGGCTTAAATGGGATCAGCCTAAGGGAGATCTCAGTGTGCAATTATTTTTATAGTAGATAACTTTGTGTTTATATGGAGTATCTGTTGCCAAAATCTCATTTAAAACTGGCGATAGTTACTGGGATTGAAATATCCCACATATAAACACATGTATATTAACTTAGGCATAAAAAATACCTATGGTTCTGGTTTCATAGCGTGAAAAAATTAAAATTGGTAGGTCGGAAATACATTTTTTTAAATATTTTTTTGCATGGTTTTGTTGAAAACCCTAACTTTATCATTTCACTTTGTCTAATTTCAGACGAGTTTATTAAATTAGTAAAATCGTCTGTTATTAGACTTGGTAGTACAATAAGGAGAGGGTGTGCACTTGGGTACACCATCTGCAATTTAATGGTTTACACATTAGCAGATAGTTTCGGTATAAATGTTCAAGGCTCTATACTACCTTTGGCAAATAAAAATGTCTAGTGTAAGAGAGTGTAAAATAATAAAGTAGGGTGTGTGCACCAACTGTATACTGCAAAAATATGTACCATCTGTGTATGACATCCTGACAAATACTATCCATCCTCACTGAGTCAGTTTTGAATTTCATGAAATATTCTGTCGCTTGTTAGCTTGTATCATCAATATCTCTTTCATTCCTTTATATGTACATAAATTTCCCAAACGTTTTGATTGTAAATCAACAAGTTATCTTATACACTTATCAACCACGATGCGTGCAGAAAGCGTATCAATATGCATGAGGTATATACGTAACTTTACATAATCTACATAATCTACATAATCATCTAAACGCGGTATTCATTTAAATTTGAAGAACTACAACTATATTTTTACCGTTTAAATATTAAGGGAAATGTGCAAAAATATATATACAAGCCCTGACATTAAGATTGCTTATAAACAAATAGAAAGTAAATTTAGTGGTTTAGATCGTTAAGCAAACAATAAAGATTGATCTAAATGAAATAATAAATATGATGTTTGCGCGCTGCATACACGTGGAGTGGTGTCCTACCTGAACTTGCAAATGCTTTCGTCTTCTTGTATATTGTGAATTTCGTAGTTGTACGAAGCTCATATTGTTTAACTGCATCAAGCGCATCTTCTAGCGTGCTGGTGTAGCCGTACAATAATTTATCTTCAAGAATATTTTCAATAGGTTGTGGATATTCACTTTCCATCGCGCCAAAGCCTGAAGTCGCCGGGCGCGAAAGGCGGCAATATTATAAAAGACCTTTGTTTGGCCGTGTGAAATTAACGAAAGTACTGGGATCGATCTGCTTCAAGGTATCTGAAATAGCCTTCACCGGTAATCTTTAGTCAGTCACAAACGGCGGTTGTACGCATGAATCTTGACGGATTTGGGTGTTGAATCCGGTTATCTGATTGGCTGACACGCTCATTTCCATGGTTACGGCCATTTGCGACAGATCTGTGGGGTGGCCTGACGGATTTGCAGATTCAGGGGCTCTGTATGAGCCTTCTGATTGGACCATTTAAAAAAAATCTGCACTGTTATTGGCTTACATTTTCGACGGATTCGCAGCGTGGTGCATTCGTCAGCACAGCATCATGAGCCGGTCTTCTTCTCGTCACTGCTTTGAAACGTGAGTGTTTACTATTTCGAAGGTATTCATTCGACAAATTTTACGAGCGATTTCAACCGGCGATGTCTGGAAACATTTTCGACAATGTTCAGTCTGCGTTCGTGGCGAACGATTTGGAATCTTTGCAACGTTTGTATACTGAGCTTGAGAAGAAGATCGATGTTTCCCGGACGAGTTCTGTTGACGAGCTATTGAGCGCGATTAACAATCGAGGCAGAAGCCTCGCTAGAAATTTTGGTGCAGAGAGCTACATCCCGAAATATGTTCGAGATAAGAAGGACAAAGCTTGTACTGCTATAAGGTAGATAAATTTATGGTTTTTAGAGTGATTTAATATGTATCTTTACTTTTGAAAGTATATATATTGCACCAAGGCATCGGTGTTTGTCTGACATATTTAATTATTCAGAATGCTGTATTACCATAATTCTGCATTCAAGAAGCTAAAATATGTTAATATTTAGTCATTCAATGTCCGCATTAAGGATTTGTTGCTTCTTATGTCGGTGAAGTCTTATTTAAGATATCTATATATTTATTCTTCGATCACACAAGTTTATACATATAGGCCTTAATTGTCTTGTTAGACCGCATGGTCTGGTGTAACATGATGATGTGACATATTTAGGCTAACCATTCTCGTGTTACTAGCTTAATATTAATTCACTGAATACTTTTACATGTTGTTAATGTAATATTGTTTGACTCAATAGCTAATGGATATCTGGTTGGTTGTTTTTTTTAGATCTGAAGCTACTGGCAATTGTTTGTTCAGTTCTGTGTCTTTGGTACTGGTAGGTGACAACAGTCTAGTACAAATATTGAGAATCTTGACATCTATTGAGCTTTTTGTCCATGCTAAGTTTTACTCACAGCACTCTTGCTTTACATCTCCTTTAGATAAGCATGCTGAGTACTTCAGCAATATTAATAATCTTTTGCCAATGTCTGTTTCTCAGCAGAGCATAGATACAGGTTTGTCTAAAGATAACTTGGTTAAACAGGAGGCCATTTTAAACTGTAATGATAGGGAATGGTCATCATTTCTTTGAATTCTAGGTTTGTCTTCTGTTTTACAGACAAACATTTTTACAGATTACCTTGATTGTGGAGCACAAAGGTTTATTTAAACATCTATTTAACTGCATGGTCCAGCCACGTTTAAAAGTTAAGAAAGGTTTCGATGACCTTCATATCTTATTCTGTTATGATGGTATTGTGCAAGCTGGAGAAGCCTTTCAGCCTAACCATTTTGTCCCTCTTCTTTTTTATACACATCAGCAAAAACGGAAATCTGCAACTGTTGCACAGGTTTCCAAAAGACAAAAGTTAGCTCCAACCTTCTCTAAGAAAGTGTAAAAAAAACCTGATATTAATATTTCTTCTTTTTTTAAACCTACTGTTAATCCAACATTTCACAAGGCACCTAATGAGACATTTTCTTCTTCTGCAGCACTTCGTGCTCATCAAAACATTGATAAGCCTGATGGCGATATCTCAGTCAATAAACGTAAACCAGAAAGCATTACTACTAGTACTCAGTCTACCTCTGAGGAAAAACCTAATTATATTAACAATTTTGATGTTGCTTTGTATAGAGATAAATGTAAAGGTATGGGTACTCCTGAGCTTTGTAGTTTAATTAGAAATGTATTCAAGCCAGACAACCAATATGATTTCCCCAAGACTAATGGTAGGAAGTTTCTATTTAAATGGCCAGAATTATATTCATGGCTTTGCTATTCACCTTCCAAAGATGGCGCATATTGTTTGTCATGTGTGCTGTTTGGACATCGTTTTCCCGGTAAAGCTAGCAAGCTTCGAAAATTATATTCTGAACCTCATCGCCATTGGAACGATGCTGCATCCACTTTTAGACGTCATGTAGGGCATGGTACAGGAGGGGAGATGGGCCTGCATGCTTGTACTTTTCCTATACTAACTTCTTTACTTCCCCAAATGTCAGGAATAGTGCAGCCTATAGAGGTTATTTTAGATTCCAATATCAAAAAGGAAATTGAGGACAACCGAAAAAAACTTGCCCCCATTGTAGATACTGTTATTTTTTGTGGCCGTTTAGGTTTGCTATTGCGTGGTCATTGTGATGATGCTAGATATCACCCTGAAGTTGGCAGCTACTCCGCTGGGGGAGTTGGTAATTTTTTTGAGTCCCTTAATTTTAGAGTTCGAGCAGGCAACTAAGTCTTAGAAGACAATTAAAAAAATTGTGCTAAAAATAGTAGTTATATTTCTAAAACTAGCCAAAATAAAATAGAGTGCTGCGGTCAGGTAATCACTGAGAAACTTGTTCAAGACATTAAAGGTGGGAAGTTTTTTCAATCATTGCAGATGAGGCTGCAGATTCTTCTCATAAAGAACAAATGTCTCTTGTTTTACGCTTTGTAGATATTAACATGAACATTCGATAAGAATTTATTGCATTTCTTCAGTGTAAGTGGGGATTAAGTGGTGAACAACTGGCCAAATTAATCCTTGAAGCTCTCAACGATCTCACTTCATCCATTGACGATTGTCGAGGGCAAGGGTATGATGGGGCAGGTGCAGTTGCTGGGCACATTAATGGTTTGTCTGCAAATATTTTATGCCTTAATAAGAAGGCTCTTTATACTCATTGTTATAGCCATAGACTTAATCTAGCTGTTTGTGACTCTTTGAATATTATAGAAGTCAATACTATGATGAAACATAAAGATGTTTCAAATCTTATTAATATTTCCCAGACACGCAATATGCCATTTGAGGAAAAGGTCCACAATTATTCTGATACTGATACTCAGAAGAGACGATTGGTTGAGCGTATTGGGGGTTTAGATACATTCATAGAGCTTTTTGTTCCATTGTATGACACACTAGAGATGACTTTAAATGTGGAGGGGAAGTATAGATCTCACCTTGTTACTGATGCATCTAATTTTTTTGATCTTATATCCAAGTTTGAGTTTATTGCAGCATTAATTATTTCCAGCAAAATTCTTGATAGACTACTACCTGTAACCTTATTGCAGGGAAAGAGTATAGATATCATGGATGGTATTCACCTAATTAACTCCATGAAAAATGAATTTTACTAACTATACGAACTGTATTGATTATTTCCATGATTCTTGGTATGCAGAGGTGTTGAAGTTAGCCGAGAAGATTGGCATAGAAGAGAGCAAACCTAGAACAGTTGGAAGACAAACCACTAGGTCAAATCCTCCATATAAGACCATCTCTGAATATTACAAACGCACCATTAGTATTCCTTTAGTTGATCATATTAATTCTGCTTTACAAAACAGGTTTGACACTGATAGTATTAATGTTTACAAGGGATTAAGTGTTGTTCCAGAAAAGATGATGTTTCTTAAAGAGAAAAGTAAAGATTGGAGAGACGAGTTTAAAGTTGTTGCGGATTTTTATGTTGATGACTTGCCATATGCACTAGCTTTAGATGCTGAGCTCTCATTGTGGACCACATATTGGGATACCTACAAAGGTCCTCTTCCAACTAATATAGCCACAACTCTAAAAGCTGTCAGTTTTGATGGCTTCGAAAATATTAAAGTTATCCTTAGAATTTTGGGGACACTACCCATCACTTCATGCGAGTGTGAACGAACCATCTCCGAAGAACAACCAGCGTAGTACCATGGTCAAAGATCGTTTAAATGGCTTGGCATTGATGCAGATTCATCAAGAAATTACCCCAGAGGTTGAGAAAGTTATTGATAAATTTGGAGTGGGAAACACTAGGTTGAGATTTACATAAATGTTTGCATTTGGATCAGTATTAGGTAAAAAGTTTCTTCACCCCTTAACTTCATATAGCCATAAACTTATATTAAAGGTTTAATCATAACGATAATTATAAAGCTGCACAATTAAGCTTCCTTCACCATTTAACCTGCAATGCGCTACCATACGCCCTACTTTAGCATTTTATTATCTCACAGCGGATAAGTTTACTTGACAAGGGGAAAAGATCGCCTGAACTGCTGCTACATACACATCTATATTAAACATTCTTAAAGACGTTCGATATGTATATATACAGTATATATTAT
The DNA here is from genome assembly GCA_963855995.1 of Muricea muricata. Lineage (NCBI taxonomy): Eukaryota > Metazoa > Cnidaria > Anthozoa > Malacalcyonacea > Plexauridae > Muricea > Muricea muricata. The sequence continues at coordinate 85,231,728 of OY979716.1, read as the reverse complement.
GTACATGTAGCAGAAAAATGCAGCAAAAGTTGCACTCGCTACCTGAACTATGCAAACACTGATGGCTTAACTGAAAACAAACCCTGTAAAATTCCATTTCTGAAAATTGCAATCGAATGCTAATATTAGTAATATATTACTAATATTATTATACTGCTACGTACACTTCTATAAATCTATATTAAACATTCTAAAAGACATTATATATATATATATGTATATATAACAGAAAAATGCAGCAAAAGCCCCACTCACTACCTAAACAATACAACAGAATTCGACGTTTCCAACGCCCTAATTCGTCGGGGAGAAATGTAAAGTTCAAAGGCGAGAAGCGTACTTATAACATATCTGTAAAATTTTGTATTTAAAACTGCATCAACATATCTGTGCATTTGTAATTTTTTTACAATGAATAAGAATCAAACGTTCATTTGAGTTTTCCAATGTCATCTAAATAGGCCCCATAATTAGGATTTAGGTTAGGTGGGAGGTAGGGAGGGGGGTAAAGGGTTGGATTTGACTGGGAATGGCGTGAAAATGGAGCAAATTCACATCTATAAAGTTTCCCATAAAGTCCCCATATCCAACCAAACTCCTTTAGCTCCGGAGCAAAGGTGTGAAGGCGGGTGCTGGCGCCTTATAACCAGTCTGCTCTTTGAGGCCTTCAATAACTAAGGGCTGTCCATGTCGGAAGCACAAATTCAAGTATCGTTCTTTGTGCTGCCTAGGCATGCTGATGAGCCCTGACATTGGGCGAAACAGTCATTTCCTCAAATGTCGAATCGAATTTTATGTTAGACTATCAGCATTAAAATTATTTAGCCTCCCTTGGCGTCGACCATGCCTGCGCTGACCACGCCCTGTCCAAATTTTTTTTTACTGACATACGAAAAATCCTAGATCTGCCCCTGAGTCACTGCACATTAAGTATCACCTTTCGCAACTCCAACTCTTGTTTCAGTTCTACACAAGAGGAACATTCGCTTGTTGCACAAACAGATGCAGACTTTTTCTTGTCGTACTCTTCTATAAATACCAAATTTGCATAATTCACCATATTGATATTTACAACATGATTACACATCGAACTGAAATTATTGACTATATCGCAACCAGTTATATAATCCAACTTAGTATAAATTCAGTATTGAAAAATGGCCTTACAGCATTTTGATTGGCTCCCTCTGCAGTAACTCTGAGGCAATAGTTACTGCTGAGACTGCTCTGAGCAGTAACTATTGCTTTTCCAAAAAGAATGGCTGAAAATCAATTTGCTAAAATTTCTGCAGCTGATATAGAAAATATAAAAGCCTCTGCCATCCCTTCAAAAACAAAGGAAGCCACAAAATATGGTGTTAAATTATTTAAAGGTACGAAAAACCCTCTTACGTGTATTCAACAATTTATTTTACCAATAAGAACTTGTAAAAACAGTGAGGAGCAACACAATAACATTTACCTGTTTTGAACTGTTTTTAAAACAGAATGGTTTTTACAACAAAACGAGTTTACTATGGAATTCGAAAACATGGAAATTCCTGAGATGAACAAATGTTTGTCAAAGTTTTATGTTTCTGCGAGGAAAAAAGATGGCTCAAACTACAAGAAAACAAGCTTGATGTCAATCCGAGCAGCCTTGGATCACCATCTTTGGTCAGAACCGCACAACAAAACGTATTCAATTTGCGACGCTGTCGTGTTTAATGAAGCAAATAAAACACTTTACGCCTACCTGAAGCATCTCGTCGAAAGTGGTAAAATTGCTGGAACAGTGCATAAAAATTCCTTGACTGCTGAAGCCGTACAACAGCTCTTCGAGAAAGGCGAACTAACCAGCGCTGAAACTAGTAATCCTCGCGGTCTGCTTCAAACAGTTTGGTTTTACATTTCCCTGTATTTTGACAAACGAGGCCGTGAAAACCAGAGTGTCCTGATGAAATCCATGCTACGACTTTGCATAACAAGTGATAGAGACGAATACTTCGAGCTGAACAAAGATGAACCAGGGACATTACTTTCCAGCAAGAATCACACCGGCGGCCTCGAAGGAACTGAAGACCACGCGGACGGCAAGATTTTTGCCATAATTCGCCAAGATGTCCAGTTAAGACCATTAAAACGTACCTCAGTTATCTCAATCCAAATACTGACCGTCTATTTCAGCGACCAAAGGATCTTACAGCCAAGTTTAATCCTAACCAGGCGATTGTATGGTACGAACAGAAGGCGCTTGGCCATAACACGCTTGACAATATGTTGAGAAATATGTCTGAAAAAGCTGGCATCTTGCCGTATTATACTAACCACTCGCTTCGAGCCACCACGGTCACCATTCTGTCATCTAACATCGTAGAAACGCGGAAAATAAAAGCCGTGACTGGCCACAGAGCGACATAAGCATCGAAAGTTACTGCGAAAGACCAACTTTGAATCAATTCAAACACATGTCATCAACGCTCAGTCATTTTGTTCATGGCGAAGAAAGCACAACAACGACCTCATCTTTGTCCGATTCTTCATCAATCGTCCCTACAATAGTTCCTGCAGTACAAAGCCATCCACCTGTTGACAACAGCTCAATCTTCTTGGGAAGGAATGAAGCAAACATCCTTCAAACGCATGGTGTGAGTCCCTCAATCATTCTTCCAAGCGGCACTTTCCACGGATGTTCCTTTACGTTTAACAATTAATAACACTACTATTTCAATCGTTTTGTATTAAACCTTTCGTCTTTCTGCATGATAAGCGATAAAATTCGAGACATTAGAGCGATTCCATCATGTTGTTGTTGCTGACTCGAATCGATGTTGTAATTTTTACATCATGTGATCATAGATCGCGTGACTCGGAAACGATGCAAATTAATTATTTATGCAAATTAATTATTTATGCAAATTAATTATTTATGCAAATTAATTCACTAAAATAAGAATGTTGTATATATGGTTGTGTACTTGTAAATAAATCTAAAATTTTTGAAAACGTTTTCAACACTGAACTTATACTAAAACAATTAGTCGCCTCAGGCTCGGTGATTCCCAGCCTATAGTCACTTCGCCTTTGGCTCAGTGACTATAGGCTTGTAATCACCTCGCCTTCAGCGACTAATTGTTAAATAATAAGTGCTACTCTGGTTTTGTTAAATGAATGAAATCACCGAACAAAGATTACATTCACAACCAAACATTTCAAAACTCCGGTCTAGTGTCTTCATCAGGGGTGGTCTGATGTTGAAACTCACGACCTTATATGCTGTCAAGGTGACGTCATCTACCAACAAGATATAAATATTCTTGTGGTAAATGACTTTCGTCATCCCTATTTTAAGGCACTAGGGCTCGCATTGATATGACAGGCTTCCAAACAAAGCCTTTGACCGTAACGATTGTTAGTGGTAATGATTTTGGAATTTTCCCATGCAATGTTTATGGCTTGTTTCATACACGTGTTCAGCCAAAGCTGATTTTGAGCTGTTAAAATTAGAAAAAGCCCTTTGATGTTCTTCCAGACATGTGCAAAACTGGCGTTTTGTTTGACCCAGATATACTTTCTCGCAGTCACCACATGGTATAGAGTATACAGCATGTGTTTTCTGATCAGTCGGAACGCGATCCTTGGGTTTCGCAAAAATATTCCCAATCTCTGAAAGGGTTTCAGGGCAACCTTGATACCACAATTATCAAGAACTCTCTTGCTCGGTTCCGCAATTCCTTGAATGTACGGGACTGTTGCAAAACCTTTCACAGCAGAGTCACCCTCTGGAGAGTTGCAATGAGTCAAGGTTGGACGCCTTAAACAATTGTAGAGAAAGCTCTTAGGATAATTGGTTTCTTTCAGAATATTGGTCACATATTGACACTCGTTTTCCCTAACATCGTTGTTCAATGTTAAATTCTCTGCTCTCTGAAACAAAGTTGTAACAACAGACCTTTTATGGCGTCTCGGGTGATGCGACTTAAATGACAGATATTTATCAGTATGAGTTGGTTTAGGTAATATTATGAGCATAGAGCCCAAACAATGGCTTCGGTCAGCCCATCGTTCTGGCAGCGATTTGTTGATGATGTGATCTCTGTGGTTTTTCAAGATGAGATTGTTGTTCTTTTGCAACATTTGAATTCCATTGAGCCTTCTATACAGTTCACCGTAGAACGTGAGACTGATGGGAAGTTGCCCTTTTTGGATACTTATGTTCAGAGAACTACTGATGGGAAGTTGGAAACTGTTGTTTATCGTAAACCAGCTCATACTGATAAATATCTGTCATTTAAGTCGCATCACCTGAGAAGCCATAAAATGTCTGTTGTTACAACTCTGTTTCAAAGAGCGGAGAATTTAACATCGAACAACAATGCTAGGGAAAACGAGTGTCAATATGTAACCAATATTCTGAAAGAAAACAATTATCCTAAGAGCTTTCTCTACGATTGTTTAAGGCATCCAACCTTGACTCATTGCAACTATCCAGAGGGTGATTCCGCTGTGAAAGGTTTTGCAATAGTCCCGTACATTCAAGGAATTGCGGAACCAATCAGGAGAGTTATTAATGATTGTGGTATCAAAGTTGCCCTGAAACCCTTTCAGACATTGGGACATATTTTTGCGAAACCCAAGGATCGCATTCCGACTGATCAGAAAACACATGCTGTATACTCTATACCATGCGGTGATTGCGAGAAAGTATATCTGGGTCAAACAAAACGCCAGTTTTGCACACGTCTGAAAGAACATTGAAGGGCTGTTTCTAATTTTAACAGCTCAAAATCAGCTTTGGCTGAACACATGTGTGAAACAAGCCATAACATTGCATGGGAAGATTCTAAAATCATTACCACTAACAATCATTATGGTCAAAGACTTTGTTTGGAAGCCTGGCATATCAATGCAAGCCCTTGTGCCTTAAATAGGGATGACGGAAGTCATTTACCACAAGAGTATTTACATCTTGTTGGTAGGTGACGTCACCTTGACAGCATATAAGGTCGTGAGTTTCAACATCAGACCACCCCTGATGAAGACACTAGACTAGAGTGTCGAAACGTTTGGTCGTGAATGTAATCTTTGTTCGGTGATTCCATTCATTTAACAAAACCAGAGTAGCACTTATTATGTCGGATGATTACACATTCAAAAATATTAACATATTCATTTCATAATAACGCATTTTATACTAACATTGATTGAAAGATGCATAACTAATTCTTTTGGAAGCCTTAATTTACAAGCATTTATAAATACTTCTAAATAAAAAGTAATTTAACTTACCAGAGCACTTGCCAAAAAACCTGCCAGAAGCCATATTAATTAGCGCACATGGTCTACATCAGCTGATTACATTAAGTATAATACTATTGATAATGATGTTTACCTGCTGATTGTAGTTAAATGGTGTCATTGGCCAAGACTTTTTCGTAAATTTAGTTGTTTATTATCTATTACAAGAGGAATCTACAAGATTTTTATGGATTTCTTTGAAATCCAAGGCATTTTTCCTTAGACTTTTTAAACTTCTTGCAGATAGAGATTTTGGACTTTTTAAAATTCCCATGGACTTTTTGGACTTTTTATGGACTTTTGGACAAAGTGTACCAGATTTTTGAAGTGATTTGCCCCTTGATGCAAGACTGGACATACAGTAGTAGTGTACTACAGGGCTGCATTTTGAAACAAATTTTAGTTGTTTATTGTTCTTTATTAGTTCGCATAAAAAAATTTAATATTTTTATAGCTTGTAGGAAACACCATACGGTGTTGCCCACATGGAGGGCAAAATAGTATGATATTGGATCATCTGTCATACGTGCATTAATTTCGTCTCATTTGAGTGTTCTTTCTTCAAATATCAATCATGTTTATTCACACCCATAATATGACAAATGTTCTACAAATGTGGTATGTATATAATGTCATGCTAAATGTTCAGATAACTTTTAAAAACTTAAGTCATCGAACTTGTAGCTGCCATGACTTCCGGCCAGGGGACTTCCAGACATTTTGGCACCTAAGTAGGCATCTGGAGAAGCTACTAGAAGATCAAGCAAACTTAGTTTATTGTTAGTGAACTGTTTAGTCGTAGACCCGTCATAAATATTTGTAAGTATATTCAAATGTTTAGTGTGTTGTTCCTTAACGTCTTGTAATTTATAACATATAATTTGTATTGTATTTAGCACCATTTTTCTTAGTAAACAAAAGAATAAAGCTTTGCTTTGAAAATGTGTTGAATCTCGCGGCCCCAACTCAGTTAGTAGTTCCAGTGGGGCTGGCACATAACTAATAGCGGGACTTAAACAACTGTCAAAACAATCAAAACATCAGCAACTACTGCCTATAAAAATGTGGGATAAAATGTGGCCATATCAATTATCTGAAGTGAGACATAAGACTAGACCACTCCTCTCTGAACTCACAGAAATCATTATATGTGGATGGAAGCTCTATTGCTGGCCCACACGTATGAGACACTGGTGTAGGACCCTTACCAATCAAAGTAAGTAAATGATATAGAGATTAATTCCACCAAAATAATATCTGATCCGGTAGATATTCTTAAGAAGTGTTTAAGATCATTCATATTAAGACCTTTAATCCAGTGCTTCTAATGGCTTAGTGATTCATTTTCAGCAGGACCTTTTGGCTTTGCATTTTAAGGAGCTTACAAACTTTGCCTGCTGTAGGATGAAGAGAGTCGTATATCTCAAATAAGATGTCAATTGAGGTGATCAAAGACTTTAAAGGAAATGTATTTCAATTTGTTGTGGCTCATGCATCTCGCCCACGCGAGATCTCATTGTGTTTGCGTCAGTATAAAACCCATGCTCCAACGATATTCTGCACTTGACGCCACTCAGCATCTCCAGCGAGTCTACATGGCCGATTCTGTTGCTAAAGCTGACCTCGACGAGTTTCGTAGCTTTCTACTTAAGGAGCTTAACGATCACAAAGATCAATTGGCTGATCAAGTAACAGGCTCTTGCAAGCTTCTAGAGAGTACAGAGCTTGATCAAGTTAAGGACACGCTTGACAAGGCTTTGGCTCTGATTGACGAGAGAAATCGGAAAATTAGGATTGCTGATACCTCCGAGGCCGGTTGGCTCACTGTAAAACATTACGAAGCTTCGGCTGTTGCATTAGATTCAGACGACGACAAGAAAATCCAACAAGCTGAGCGGGAGGCTTCAAAACCTCGCCGACAGTGTGGACTTCCTTTCACAGCTGAAACAAGACATCGCGGCGGCGCTACATTCGCCCCCGGCCGCTCCTACGACCGGTACTCCTTCAGTGGTTTCCCCACCTGGAGTCGTACACCAAATACCCGTTCGTCGCGCGGATCCTGTCGATTCTGTGGGGCATATGGACATTGGTGGCGGGAGTGCCCTGTTCGACTCGCCAGAAACAACAACGGCAACACCTATTTCCCCCACCCACAATCAGGATTGTACAGCACCAACACATCCAGATAGGGATTCTTTTTTACAGTGCCTAGCTACTGATGTGGTTTCTAGTTTTAATGACGGGGGTGCTGCTGGTTTGGATTTGCAGAGTTATAAATCATCGGTGCGCTCTCCTTTGGCGGATGATGAGTTCACACACTGTCTTAAAGATAAGTATTTTTTACAAGGTGTATCTGATAGTGAATTAGTTCAATTTTATGCAAATAATTTATACGAATATGAGTGTGGTAAATCAGTCCCTATTGTCAAAGGGCGGTTAAGAGCCCACGTAAAATTTTGGGAAAATATTTGTGCCCCTGATTGGGTAATTAATACTATTACAAACGGCTATGTGATTCCTTTTGATTCGTTACCTGCCTCTGCACAGTTTCGTAATAACCATTCAGCCATGGACAACAATGTGTTTGTGTCACAAGCCATTAGTGATTTACTTAAACTGGGATTGATTGTTGAGTGTCCCCAGCCACCGACGGTAATTAATCCTTTATCCGTTTCATTTAACGCAAAAGGAACACCCAGGCTTATTTTAGATTTACGCCATGTTAATAGACACATCCCCAAACCTAAGTTCCGCATGGACAACTGGAAAGTATTTGCCAACTATTTTGTACCGGACGGTTTCCTATTTAAGTTCGACATGAAGTCAGGTTATCATCATGTGGATATCTGGCCTGACCACCAACAGTTTTTGGGTTTTCAGTGGCCCCTTAATTCTACAAAAATGCATTATTTCCGTTTTACTGTTCTCCCTTTTGGGCTATCATCAGCTCCCTATTTGTTCACGAAGCTGTTTCGACCATTAGTCGCTCACTGGCGTTCGTTAGGTTTTCGTATCGTTCTCTTTTTAGATGACGGGGCTGGGTGCGAGCACACCTACGATGCCGCTTGCTGTCTTCGCAGCCGTTCGCCAAGACTTAATTAGCGCGGGAATTGTCCTCAATGTCGAAAAATCTGTATGGGATCCCGTACAAATACTCGAGTGGTTAGGGTTGATATGGAATTTCGCTGAGGGTTATATTGCTGTAGCTCACTCAAGGATAACGAATTTTACGACTGATCCTCAGAAATTTAGTGATAATTTGCCTTTTGTCTCTCCTCGTTTTATCACTTCTATCGTCGGCAAAGTTATATCCATGTCGCCAGTCATTGGTAATGTAACCCTAATAATGTCACGATTTTTACAATCAGCAGTGGCTTTGTCGGACCAGTGGGATTTTGTAATAGATCTTAGCAATTTTCAGTATTATCAGCAATGCCTCACTGAGGTAAAGTTTTGGTCAAGCAACATTGTCTCTCTTAATAACCGTAATTTGCTTCGACACCATGCCCCTACCGCGATTTTTTATTCGGATGCTAGTGCTTACGCATGTGGTGGTCATGTATTCTTTATAGACCGGACTGAGTTCGACTTATATTTTACTGCCTTTTCCTCCCGAGAGACAGAATTAGATAGCAAGAGTCGTGAGCTCCTAGGAATCCTTTATGGCCTTCGAGCATTCAAAAGACATGTACAGAACAGCGTTGTACAATTTTTTACTGACAACCTTAATGCGGCAATTATTTGCGGGAAAGGTTCGACCTCACTACGCTTACATCAAATCACATTAGATATTTTTTGCTTCTGCTTACAGAACAACATCATTCTCCAGGTGCAGTGGATCCCTAGGTCCCTAAATGTGTATGCAGACAATATTAGTCGCATCGTCGATCATGACGACTGGAGTATTACGTATGAATTTTATAATCATTTAAATTCCATGTATGGCCCATTTACGCTTGACTGTTTTGCTTCCTCGAACACTGCTAAATGCAGAAAATTTTATTCGAAATTTTGGTGTTCGGGTACTTCCGGCGTTGATGCTTTCAGCTTTGATTGGTCCAATGAGAACTGCTGGTTAGTGCCCCCTGTTTATTTAGTGATTTGCACAGTTTATCACCTCGAATATTGCAAAACCCGAGGAATTCTCATAGTACCTATGTGGAAGTCCGCATCTTTTTGGCCCATTTTGTTTCCCAGTTCAGGGCTGAGAACATCTGTTAAACAAGTTTGGGAAATTAGTGATCCACACAATATTTTCGGGAGGCCCCCACACGGAGTGACTACAGTATTCTGTGACGGATGTTTTAAATCCTCTGTTTTAGCCATTTGGTTGGATGCTTCACGGAAGCATTAAAATCGTCTTGATGGAGTGTTTATTGACATAGACGCATTCCAATATGCAATGGCTTTATAGCCCATTTATAATTACCAGTTGTATAGCCGAGCACAATTTATATTGCAATATGGCATGTATTTGGCTAATGCGCCTTATGGCGGTACTCCAACGAACTATTGCCTATTGGTTCGCATTCCGATATGCAATGGCTTTATAGCCCATTTATGATTACCAGTTGTATAGCCGAGCACAGTTTATGCTGCAATATGGCATGTATTTGGTTAATGCGCCTTATGGCGGTATTCTAATGAACTATTGGTTCAACATAGTGTCCTAGACATTTATTTGGTTTTTTTCCATTAGCCTTATACCCTTATCCTCACAACCATTTAACTTGGAATTTGACCTGTTTGTATGCTTTTTGTAATTTAATATGATTTGCCCTCATGGGCTGTTATGTGTGTTTTTATTGGTTCCCTTATGGGCTGTTAGAATTCGCCTTATGGCGCCGTACACGTCTATTAGCACCGAGTCATGGGTTATTTGCAAAGGCTTATATGCGCCAATTCATTTAGGCTCCAATTATTAAATATTTAGTGCAAATTCGGGAGTAATTTGCGACTATTATGTTCTTTACAGATCTACTACCTCAAATACAAAGTCCGGAACTCGTACATCTCGTGCCTGGTGTGACTAATGCTCTTGGAAGTTCTACGGCCGCATCCACTTCCAAGTTATACGTGTCTCAGTTCAAGAAATGGAAGTTATGGTGTGCCCAATTTCCTGAAGTGAATGATTTTCCTGCACAGGATTGTTACGTTGCTTTATACTTAGACTGCACAGTTGACTATACGTTGCTTTATACTGCACAGGATTGTTACATGAATTTATTACAGTCTGGATTTACATTTAGTACTATTAATTCGGCATTTTACGCCATAAATTTTTTTCACAACGCATGTGGGGTCATGAACCCCTGTGTCAGTGGTTTTGTTAAAGCTGTTCTCAAAGGTTGTAAGCGTCTAGACATCGCTAAGGCTCGTGTTCCCAAGCAGAAGTCCCCTATTCTTCCAGAGCATCTACTTGCTCTCGTGTCGTGTTTTGCAGGACCATCTGCCTCTCTTTCCGACATTCGCGATGTCACTTTATGTCTAATAGGTTTTGCTGGCTTTCTCCGTTTTAACGAAATTTGCAACCTCAAATGGTGTCACATCACATTTCACGAGTATCATTTGTCGGTTTTCCTCCCCCGCAGCAAGACAGATCAGTTACAAGTATGCTCTACCATCTTGATTGTTAAGACAGCAACTCCTACATGTCCGTACAACATGCTCCTTCGATACGCCTCCATGGCTCGGGCAGACACCTCTTCCAATACTTTTGTCTTTGGAAAATTGGTTTTCCACCGTCTCAGTAATTCTTATACTATTCGAACCGGCTCACAGCTCTCCTATTCACGCACTCGAGAGGTTATACCTCACAAATTTAGGGAAATCGGATTGCCCTCATCTTCTTTTGGATTACATTCCTTATGCATTGGTGGTGCAACGGCGGCAGCGAATCGGGATGTGTCACCCCAAGCCATCAAAGAGCACGGAAGGTGGAAATCTGACAAAAGTAAAGAATTGTACTGCCGTTCAGATTTAAAACATCAATTGGCAGTGTCATTAAATCTAGGTCTCTGATCCTGACTTGCTTTTCCTCTTGATATTTGCCCACATGCTGGGCGGTCACCTCCGTTCTCGTTTCCTATACTTAGATTTGAAATATTTTCTATTCGGCTGAGCGCAGTGAAAGAGAATAGAAATGTATTTCAATTCGTTGTGGCTCATGCATCTCGCCCACGCGAGATCTCATTGTGTTTGCGTCAGTATAAAACCCACGCTCCAACGATATTCTGCACTTGACGCCACTCAGCATCTCCAGCGGAACCGGCTTTACTTTCTCAATTCGCTTCGCGAATTTACACTAGTCAATTCCAATCATCGAAACCACCAGTATATATCGAATTTTTTTTTGTAATAGCAGTAACATTGTTACCTTTGTAATTAATATTAAACTGTTTTGTTCGTAAACGGATACTTAATTAAATGCATTAGTATACCATTATATAGTGCATCAATTACCTATGTATACGCATTGACCATTTATTGTCAATAAATGTTTGACTCGCGCACACATGCTGGGCGGTCACCTCCGTTCTCGTTTCCTATACTTAGATTTGAAATATTTTCTATTTGGCTGAGCGCAGTGAAAGAGAATAGAACTAAGATTTCTGACCAACAATCACATGCATATCTTGGCTTTTGCTCAAGTTCTTTATGTGCAATTTCAATGATCAGATCCTTGAAATTTTCAGCCATAGCAACCTTCTTGCAATCAAAAGCTTTTAAAAAATCTGAAACCTCTTCATTATCAACATTGACAGAGGAACAGAGGACTTTTACTACCAAGATGGCTTCTGTACTGGAGATGTATTTCAAAAAAGAATCAAGATACATTCTATGAGTGACAGAATCTTCCCCAAAAACACAACAACTCAAAAAGACTGCGGGTATCTGAATAGGAAAATAGCGTTCCTGAAAATAACCTTTAAGCAGTACTCTGGCAAGAGCATGTCACATTGTCTTAGAGAACAATGCTTAACAAAATGATTGGACAATTTGGATTGGCTTTGTATGTATCTTTTTTTTTGTTAACTCAGTCAGAAAAAAAACTATTAAAGATAAAATAATATATCAGTTTAAGCTATATTTTTTTATATTTTCTTTTATTTACTGTTCCACTTGCTGTTCAACATAAAATATTCTCCTCTTAATTATGCATAATAAAAAAATATGACCAATTGCAATAATTTTGCTATTCGACACAATCCTTACTTTGAAAGTCACAGAGTTTGCACAAGTACAAGTTGACTTGATTATAAGGCCAACCGATTGCTTCCTTATATCCCTCCACTGAGAATGGCTGTGAACATATCAAACTCTTCTCATACTCAGGGACCGCGGAGCGGGGTGGCTGGCTGGGCTAAAGCCCCACCAATAATTTTTGTTCAATACACATGTTTGCATTAAAAATATAAGAATCGAGGCAAAAACTATATGCCACTTCATGACGATTGTTGAAATTAGAAGTGTTTCGAGGCATCTCAGGGCTCTTGATTTCAAAAGTTTCCCCTCTAGATATCTTGCACCTTTGGTGCTCAATTAGCCCCACCAATAAAAACTGCTCTGCGGTCCCTAATACTAAAATGAACATTTGCTCTTACTTGGTTCCAGTCTCTTAAGGGGAAGAATGCGTGTTTTCAAAGCAAATATGGCGGCAAGACTGAGACATACATTGTGAAAACCAGAAAGATATATTGACAAAGCTGCCATATCAGAGGAAAAGATACATTCAAGAAAGCATAGAAAGGTAAAGAAAGATAATGGTCTTTATGGGATAGAAGTAAAAGAAGTCAATAAAGAAAAGTCAGCTGACTAGGAATATTTTCCAAGTATTCCACAAGAAAAACCACATGAAATGATGGACTTATCTGTCGAGGACAGAGCGAATGCATTTATAGATCTACTGTACATAGCAATTAAACAAAGCTTATATTCTGGCCGAAAGGACAATCCGGACGTCAGAGTGGAAGTGGATGTTGCAGATGATGTTTTCAACATCATACTCGCCAACATAACCACGAGTGTTTTGGAAAGAGAAAAAAGAACATTTCAGATATCAACAAATCATGGGTTAGATGGCGTTTTACGGCTCAAATGGGACGAGCACATCATTAATATCTGTGGAGACTATTGTTTTGTTGTGAAAGATTGGCATTGCAATGCTTGTTGATGTCACATCTATCAAGGCGGGCACATTTCCACCATATGCAGGCGTAATCAGGATTTGCTGCCCCTAGCCTGCTCACACAGGCCAGAATTTCCAATCTCCTAGAAAATACTCAAAGTTGTAATTTCCATTGTCAACAGAGATTTCTTTTAAGTCTTGCATTTCCTCTATAATGTCCTTAAGACTTTCAGCCAGCATGTCTGAATTTTCATCTGACTTTCATCCGAATAATTGCCAAAATATTGTTGCCTTTTTCACTCATTGCTATTTTCCTTACATTCAGTATGGTAAATGTTATATTAACAACCTTGATTCGTTTACCAATGTTTGTACCATCACCGCTTAGCTTTACCTTTATTGTTTCTCCACCTTTAATAACTTTCTTCCTTTTAAGTTCCCTGATGCGCTCCAATATTGTTTTGTTAAAACTAACCTGAATACCTTCCTTTTCTCCAGGAGTAGGTTTAACATCCCACTTTTGGTTAAGCTGCTTCATGTGTTTGATAAAGGTATACAGGTTTTGTGCCTCACTGGTTTTTTGGGCAAGCTCATCCCATGCTTTGTTTGACAGATTAAACTTGTCTTTGATGTACAGCCACATATTCAAGTCATCGGTCTCAGTATCAGTTGCGCTTTTCTTGTCGGCTTCAGGCAACAGTAAATCTTCATTCTCTGAGACAGTTTCCACTTAACCACTGTCATAGTTCAACACTGTCATAGTTCAAAATCATAGGGTCCCAAAAATGATAATTGGCATTGTTTTCTTATCTGCTTACATACTCGTGCCTGGTGCTGCTTGGAGTAGTGCGTGAACTTCTTTTTCTTGTCGAGCCCTCTTGAATTTTTTTCCTATGTAACTTGGCAACTTTATTCACAAAGTCCCTGAACTTCTTGTATGTCTTCTTGCTAATTTCCAGTTCCTCCTTAACAGTTTTAAGTTGTTCTTCCGTCTTTAGCTGTTTAGCAGTCTCTTCTAAGGATTCTTCTAACTTTCTCTTTTCACCCTTTAGCTTACGATTTTCATACTCAATATTACCCACGTCCAACTCATTATTTATGGTGAACCTGTATTTCTTACCAAGTTCCCATACATTTAGTAGCTTTGTAACACACTCCCCTTCAGACTTTGATGCACGCTTAAAGGCCAATTGCAAAGATATTATCTTCTTTTTAAATACATTTAAGATTCTTTGTCCAACCATGACACCCCGTATACCTCACTGGAGCAGTATCTTGTCAACGACAGCAGCTAACCACAAATCATAGGATTTGCCATTATCTCGCTTTGTTTCTTTACATGTTGTGTAAATCAATAAACTATAGAATAAAAAGCCAAAGGTTTGAAATAATAGGTCTCTACAACTTGCTTTGACATAAGGATCATAGATGACCAAAAACAAAATTTTTAATGTAGGTTTGTTATGTAGCTATGTACAACCACACATATCAATGAACAAAATTTTACGTAGCTACCCTCTCCATTGCCGTTAAACAATACAACATTAACATCGTTAAACAATGAGCGAGGTAAACAATACCAGATCCGTGAGAAATACTCCAAAACACTTTACATATGATCCCATAATCCCAATGGTAAATTGGGATGAATATGCATGAATTTAATATCGAAATACGCGGAAAATCATGAACACTGCGGTCAAACGTTTGCGCTTGTGCGAATTGTCCGGCGAAGAAGTAGAAGAACATCAACTGATGATGATGTTAGTACATCGCTACTGATGGTAGTTGATTACAGTGATACTTCACTTTTGGCATATTACATAGTTTTCATTGTGAGCACTGCTGTTTGTTGCGTTTTAGCATATTACATAATTTTCATTGTGAGCACTGCTGTTTGTTGCGTTTTCTGGCCCTAGTTCTCGATTGTGACAACAACAGCTGTGAGGATATTTAGCAGGAGTATCGTTGTCGGCTCGTTTATGAAGCTCTACAAAAAAGGGTAAATAAAATTACAAGGGGGTAACCTCAGAAAAACTTTCTTTTAACATAAGGAACATACTCAAAATTTTGCTACCTCATACTTTCAGCTGTTTTCTTGTATTCTTCGCTTTTCACTCCTTTGTATTCAATTTACCTTTGTTTTTCTGTGCTTTTCTGAGGTCTCGCGCATGCGTGTAACATTTGACCGCGGTGTTGAAATAATGTAGATTGCAAATATAGAGGTACCATTATGTAAGAATAATTTGCAAAGCATCAATCCCAGTCTTTTTGCCTGGTTCACCAGCAGTACCACATTCCACTAATCCAATGTTTATCTACATGCATACAAACATTTGAAACATATGTACATATTATACATATGCATATACACAGTTACACACTTGCATACATGAATTGCTAAGACAATCTTTCTGGCATGGTTGGTTCTGCTGGTCCTAGAGAAAGAGGGCCAAGAGGCAAAGGATAGTTAAGGAGCCCTAATAAGGGTTAGGGAGTGCTAAGGAGGCTAAAGAAGGGCTAAGGAGGTCTAAAGAGGGTTAAGGAGGCCTAAGGAGAGCTAAGAGGGTTAAGAAAAGTTAAAGGTGCCTTAGGGAGTGCTAAGAAGGGCAAAGGAGGGTTGAGGAGGGTTAAGGGGGGCTAAGGAGGATTAAGGACACATAGTTTTAAAAAATCCACCAAAGGGAACAGCGGATAATCAAGGCGAAAATCCATAAAATCATTGCTAACGTGAATAAAATTTTGACTCGACATATGAAAAACATTTTGGAAAGAGCTAAACATAAAAGATTACAAAAGTGCGGTCAGATAACAGAAAATACCAGTTCAAAACATACATACTGTTTAGGTTTCCCAAAATTTTTCGTCATGTACAGAACACTTGGTGATTTTGCCGTAGAAAAACCTCAAAACACAACTTTTCATGTGTCGTTCATTCCAAAACATTTGGGGTCGGCGAGTAGAATAATATTTTGGGCTCACTTTTTTACTTTGCTTTTTAACCAGGCCTGATTCAAGATGGCCTCCATACTGTTGCTTAGCAATATGCCATCTTTTTTAACGCAGACAATCGCTATTCCGTTGGTGGAACCTCGAAAAGCAAATAGTAAATTATAAATTCAAAGCAAAAAGGAAAAGAATTTTAGATTAAGATTTCAGTTCTTTGAAGCTGGCTTGGCAGAGAGATTTGTTTACAACACGAGTATTTATAGTAACTATCTCATGGCAGAGAATATCAAATATAAGTCAAATAGTACTAGAATATCATCTATAATTTATATAAACTATACCACTATGGTGTATTGGTGTCTAAATAGGGTGACTCATATGACCCCCTCCTCCTCCATGCACTTCAAACAGCAAACATTAATGGATGCAGACAATTCAACTGCATACAGGGTTGGAAATTTTTTGCTCTGAGAACACAAACACACACCCACCCACCCATCCCCCAAAGTATGCAAATTAACTGCATTTGTAAACCTTTGAGGCAGCAATAACTTTAGGCAAACTTATGCAAACAATGCTTTTGAGCTCCATGTTGAAAACATTTTTTCGGGCAAGGTTACCTTGCAGAAAATGATGATATCAATGTATGCTCTTGCTCTCCCCTCCCCACAGACACAAGGCAACCTGTAATCAATTGAGACAAAATCAATTTGCTAACAGCCCTTAGAATGCATGGCTTTGTTTACAATAGACTACAGTCAATGTAATTGTTGTATCAACAATTTGAAACTATCAGAATTTTATACATCCTTTGTTTTTTTAAATAATTACACAAAAATCGTGATATGATTATAGTAACAGTTCATCATGAAGGAATGTAATTCATGATGAGCATCCCACTACTATAATCATTAAATTTAATGATTATACACATGGCTTAAATTTGTTTTTGTCAAAACTTTTCCCCTTTTTTTATTTAACCCATTAACTAATAGCAGTATGTCCTAGCTGCCACTCATATGTAAAATCATATCAGTATGGCACATTTATAGGTAGTACCCTACAACTGACAAGTAAAATGACTGGCATTAGAAAGAGTACTGTATATTAACTACTAACGCAGGGTGCATCTCAGTGCACAGTTCCAGCTAATTAATGGGTTAATATGGCATTAGACAAAAACTTAGAAAGTTACTTAATATATAGAAGTAACATGTTGAAGTATAGACATACAGATGTTCTATTACAAAATCATATTATATACAGTTATATCTTAGTTTATATATCCTAATTGCATGCTACCTAGACAGATTGCAGTTATTTTAATTGTCATATAATGTATATTCCTATCTTGTGTGTCCAGCATTTGGTTGGTTTTTTTGAACATTTAGTGATAAAGGTCTTCTCCTCTTTTTCCGTGATATATTGTTATAAGGAATTAAATTCATATTTTTTATTGTCCTCTTCAATTGCCTTTTTTGCTAGGGGCCAGAAGGCTGGGAACTTGATGATTTTACACCAGACTTTCTTTTTGCAATGGCTGTTGGTTGAACATGTATTCTTTTGTTTGATCTATGCAGTATTGGAAGCAACTTTCCATTTCGACCCTTTCCAAAATCAGCATAAGCACTGGCCAGGCAATTTGCCTGGGTCCACGTGTCTTGAGTGTTATCTTTCTGTATTGTTGAAGATACTTCATGTAACGTTGCCAGAAACTTGCATCCCCATTTCTTAATCTCATCTCAATATCACTAGTAACTTCTTTATGCAACTTCACTATTTCTTCTTGATCAAAATGTGTGGACAAGCAGTACCATTACTTCCAGCAGGACATGTACCAACCCCTGTCGAGCAATCTACCGCATATATAGTATTGGGCTGTTTTCTGCTGGGAACGTGGTATTTGAAATAATTTTTGTCATCGTGAACAACAGTATCTAGATTTACTGTACATACAGTTTTAGCAAAACAACGTGCAAGAATATTAAGGTTGTGTGGTTTCACAGATGCTAGTGCCAAAAGCTTCCTCTGAAAGTGCTTTTCCAAATCACCAGTGATGAATTTAAACAATTCAAGTAGATTGTATGCTTTTTCGTTGTTCTCTGCAGTGTCAGATTAATATGAATCTAGTTTTTTATATCTCTGAGGATGGTTCTGAAATAGAATTGAAACACTGCACGTCCTCAAAGACAAGCGTTAAGTCGTCACGAAAATATTTCGTGCACTTAAATTGGATAAGACTCACTACCAATCCCAGTTGACTCGATAGCTCAATTGGTAGAGCGGCGGTCTAGAAACCTGAAGATGCGAGTTCGAATCCCGCTTGAGACAACGAATTTTTCGTTGTTCTCTGCAGTGTCAGATTGTATGCTCCAGTCCGATGCAAAATAGTGTATTTAAAAACAAAAATCAGTGATTCTGTGTGGTTGTCTGTGTTGTTCCCTCTTGTCTTCAAATCTTTCCGGTGGCAAAGTGACCATTCTTCCTGCCTAGTGTAACAATCTTTTACATGTTTTAAAAAGTTTGGATATGCTAGGGCAACAGTGTCCACTGTCAGTTTACCATATATATCTTCAAATTGCTCTTTACTTTCTGCAAAGACCATGTTCTGCATATACGACATATTTTCTGTCGTCCTTTTTTATTTCATGCTTGCTGTCCCACAACCACCTCCACATTGCCTGCAGAAAATGAAATATACAAACCAACTGTGTACTGTCTGGCCATTGGTTTTGCAAAGCTCCTTTTTCTGGTGCATCATCATCTGTCATGAGCAATCTTGGGCCATCATTTGGTCCTTTTCCCCCAAATGCATGTTTGGGTAACACAGACTTCAACATAGCTATACTTTTGTTATTAGTATCCAATGACCCATCAGAGGAAATCCAGACAGCTAATGGTAGTGATCCACTGGGATGGTGGGTACAAAGAAAGAATAATCGATTATTGTACCTGTCTAAGCTTGACAATGCATCAAGGAATGTCATTTCGGATGCTTGAAGGAGACTGTGAACTCTCGACATTAGTGGTGTCACAATCGTCAAGATCAGTGGTTTTTCGTGATTCCCACATGTATACTCCTGAAGACAACTGCTTCCCCCATGGGTACTGTTTTTGTGGGTAGCCGCGCATGCGCAGCTAACCACTATGTTATAGCTGGAAAGTGTCCGTATGGTATCTATGTCCACATCTTCGGCCGATTGTCGGCATAGCGAACAGGTCTCGATCACGCGATCGTTATATCTTTCGGGAAATGTCGTAAAGCACACGGAATTGCTGCTGCGACAGATCGTTTGTATTTTCTGCAATTCTTGAACTCTACGCTGTGGTTTTACGATTTTTGTTATCATATTAAACTTAAGGTAAGTGATATTTTATCTTTGAAATACTTTGTTGAATTTCAATCGCTCATTATCTACTGTGGTCGAATATTTTGATCGCAGTAAGATAAGTAAAGAGCGTACAAATATATTACACGAGGCAAACTTGCCTGCACTGACATCTTGTCGGGCGTTATACGTGTTGTGTTCACGTATTCAATCGATATTAAAAAAAAATCAAATAGAAAGGAGCCATTGTTGCTTGCGCTGGTCTTAGATCAGACACTCATTAACGTGAAAGGCCACGTATTAAAATTAAACCTTGCCATTGTGCAGGTAATCAAATTGACCCAGCCATTGTGCAAGTATATCAAAGTAACCTTGCCATTGTGCAGGAATATTGAAACAAGCCAGCGTTGCTGGAATCAAAACAACACATCCTGTCGACTTGCAGGATATACATAACTAACAAAAATACCGACAATCACACTACTGAACTCACACTGTTTATACTATAAAGTTCAGAACAAAATGGGTGTTAGCATTCAAGTATATCGCTCAAGGATTGGATCACACCACAATTTTACACATTGTCGTAATAGACTGCATTGCCTTAAAGGTAATCTTTGGAATCAAATATTATTAATGTTTTACTTCAATGTATTTTATTTTCCATATCTCAAAAGCCAGTTAAAGAAGGCAAAAAGCAACAGAGAAGTGTGCCAGTGGTATGTGCAAATGGTATATTATCATGCTGTTTATGTGCCATTATTACTTAGACTTTCAAATGATGTTGAGGAAAATCCAGGTCCTAGAACTATAAATGATATAGTTGATCCAGCATATATTGTCCATGGTGATTTTAATCAAGGTAATGAGTTAATGTTTGGTATGAATGCTGGTAAACAGTGTGTAGCCATGTCATTGTGTGCAATTGTATACAAAGAAATTAAACCAGTCAATATTTGGGATAGATTGATGCTAAACTCAGTTTTAATATGTGGTGACAGTTTGTATGGTATTATCAGCCAAAGTATAAATAAGAGTTATTTATTATTAACTGATGTCCCAGGGTTTGTAGATGTAGACAACCATGTTTATAATTTGCAATATAGTAATTCCTTTTCAGGAGCACTACATATGGCTGAAAATAGTCTTCCGCATGTGACACTTAAGCATGCTTTAAATGAAGTATTTGTTTCTTTGCACTATAACAGTTGTTTACTTACAATTGGTATGAATACTGTAGTAATTATGATGCCTTTTCCTGGTGTCTTTAAAGTGTTTGATTCACATTCACGGGATGTTTTTGGAAGACCATGTGCATTGGGTTACTGTGTTTTAATATCAGTAGAGGGAATAGAAAACCTTGGAGAGTATTTTCGATTGGGTGTAAAGTGTATCAGTAATAATGATATGCAGACAGAATTATTTACAAGTTTTGGTGTGGTAGGCTCAACTGAGATAGCTGAACAGCATGATGTAAACAGCAAAACATTGAGTGTCCCAAATTTTGACCAATCATCAACAGGAAAGATAATTATATCAAATATTTCAACCAAGCAAAGTGAAAGTAGTGCTAGAACTAGTGAGTATAGAAATACGAAAAAAAGAAGCAGAAAGAATGAGTCAAGAGAGAAAAGGGAAGTTAGACTTGAAAAAATGAGGGAATATGATTATTCAAAACGACGAAATGAGACAACTGACGAACATTAAACAGCAAGTTCGCGATATTGGTAACAAGTTTTTGAATTCGGCAGAAATCAGTGCACAAGAAGCAGTCTATGTGGTTCTTCAACTGCCTATGAGAAAGGCATCACGCAGTGTCGCCTTCATTAATACATCTCCACCTGCAGAGAGAGTAGAGTTGTTAAAATCTTTAAGTGAAATTGAAAATCTATCAGATGATTGCGAAGAAATTCAGTCCGGCAGTCTTTTAAGAAGATACATTGAACGTCCTGAATGTATGCAAAATATAACATTAGCTGATTGGGCTGCTTGGTATGATTCTTGTGGTAAAAAGGGTTACAGAAAAACAAACAAAAAGTGTGATGTCGATAATCTGCTCTTAGACAACGAAGAGGAACAGAATGATGATGAGTTGCTTAATGATAATCCAGGTGTTTCTACTGGAAATAAAGAATTGAAGAAAAGGACTCAAGCGAGAATAATCCGTAGTGTCTGGTTTAATAAAGAAGCTCAACCTGAAAAATATTATCATGAGTTGTTAATGCTTTTTACTTCTTGGCGAAATGAAGAAACTGATTTACTAAAAAACTATTCCACGTTCGAAGAGCACTACTTAGCTCGACGTGACGAAATAGGCGAACAAATGCAGCAATATGCAATATGCTGCGAGGACTTAAATGAGGTCGGAAATCACCTACAAGAATGTGATGATGATGAATATGACACTATAGCGCCTGTCACACAAGATGTTGAGCGGCAAGATCAAGATGAGGGATGCACTGATACACATCCAGATTTAAATGAAACATTTGATCACCTTTCAGATGACTTGGGTATACCTTCAACTCAGCAGAATAATGAACCTCTTATTTTAAATGAAATGCCAGATGATGAATATCGAGGTTTAGTTCAGATGCTCAACAAAAAGCAAAGAGAGTTTTTCTATCACGCCCTACATTTGATAAAAACTTCTGGGAAACCATTTTACGCATTTCTCAGCGGAGGTGGTGGTGTAGGAAAGTCTCACCTGATTAAGTCAATCTACCAGGCTGCTTTGAAGTACTATAATTCACGAGCTGGCCAGGACTTCCGTCGTGTTCAAATATTGTTGCTTGCTCCAACAGGGAAAGCTGCGTACTTAATAAAAGGTAACACCATTCACAGTGCTTTTGGTATACTGGCAAGTCAGTCCCTAAAAAATTACAAGCCATTAGATTCTGGGTGATTAAACACAATGAGATGTGAACTTGGAGCACTGAAGTTAATATTATTGGATGAGATGTCCATGGTTGGAAACAGTATGTTCACTGTCCAATTAAATAATTGTTTGAAAGATTTGAAAGGTACCAAGGAAGACTTTGGTGGTGTAAGTATAATCACACTTGGTGATTTGTTTCAACTGAAGCCTGTAATGGATAGCTACGTGTTTACCGATGTTCAGTGTTTAAATTCCTATAATATTCTTGCTCCAAATTTGTGGAGAAAACATTTTAAGATGTTTGAGCTGGATGAAATTATGCGTCAAAGAGAAAGCAAAATGTTTGCTGAGATCCTTAATCGTCTTCGCGAAGGTAATCATACAGCCAGCGATCTTCAAAAACTGAAGGAAAGATGTGTTGATGAGAGCAAATGTCCTACAGAAGCGCCACAGTTATTTATTCAAAATGCGCTAGTTGATGAATATAACGATAAAGTTTACCAGTCATTCGATAGTGTTGATAAGTACACAATAAAGGCCCAAGACAGCGTCATTGGTGCATGCTCAGCTGAACTTAAAGAGAAGATAATGAGACATATACCGTATGTTCCTTTGAAGAATTCTAAACAGTTGGCTCATAAATTAAAGATAGCCGTTGGACAACGGACAGAAATTGCGATAAACATACGGACCGATGATGGTATGACTAACGGAGCAAGTAATGTTGTTAAACACATTCACTTGACTAATGATAATAAACCTTCTGGACTCGTCTGGGTTCAGTTTGACTACGATGACGTTGGAAAGAAAACTCGACATGAAAATAGAAACCTTTACACAGGAAGTATACCAAATACTTGGACTCCTATTAAACCCGTTACAACTCAGTTTGCTGTAGGTAAAACAAAGTCAGCTCAAGTTGTGAGGAAACAGTTTCCTTTGAGACCAGCTTCGGCTAAAACTGTTCACAGATCACAGGGCGATACCCAGTCACACGTCGTTGTTAATTTGAATACAAGAAGGACCATCCCTCGTATACATTATGTTGCTCTAAGCCGAGTAACAACTATTGAAGGATTGTATATTACTGATCTTTGTGAGAGTAAAATTAGCGTTGATCCGAAAGTTGTACAAGAGATGCAGTTGCTGAGAAATGAGTATAAATTAGATCTTTGTTTTACTCCCTTGTACATGTTGGCAAACACTGATTTGAAAATATGTTATCTGAATGCAAGATCTTTGCATAAGCATATTGAGGATGTTCGAAAAGATATCAATTATTTATCAGCCGACATTACAATTTTCACAGAAACGAGGTTTAGTCAAAATGATCCTGATGAAATGTATGCAGTTGAAGGCTACGAGTTATTTAGAAATGATGAAACTTCAAATGTCAATCGTCCATATCATGGAACAGCTGTTTATTCCAGGCTTCGAATGTTGAATGGATACCCTTGTGCGAGAAACTGTCATGGGATCGAGGTGACTATCGCAAGAACAGTCGAACACCCAGACTTAATTATAATTGGAATATACAGATCTCCAAGGGTTGTATTATCCTCTCTTTTATCTGCCATTCGTACTACATTGGAGGAAAATCCCTCTTCCCAGGTAATATTTATCGGAAATTTCAATGTTAATTGGCTTGATGAGGTAGAACGAAGATCATTGTACAACGTTATGATTAATGAAAATGGTCTCGAGCAACATATATCTAGCTATACAACAGATAATGGAACTTTGATTGATCATCTATATACGAATTTAATTGAAGAGGATGTCCAGGCAGGTACTCTTGAAACTTACTTTAGTGATCACAAAGCAATTTGGGCTTCCGTTAAGGTAAGGAAGTAATGATAGCAAACATATAAATAACATGTTTAAAAGAGAGCCATAATTTATTGAAATGGTATAGACGTAGCCATAGCATGGACATGGTTAGACAATCAGGCCAATATTTATTGGCCTGCCTCTGATTAATGTAAAAGGTAAGCATCTTTGAATATACAATGATATTTTTCTTTTCTCTTTCAGTTTTCACTTTTTTTTTCTTTCAGGTTTCGGCGGCGTATTTCAAAATTAATCACATCACGTCCAAGCTAGTCTGAAACATCAAAGATTTCGAGGTAAATATAGTAATGCCTTTAATGCTAATACGATTTTCGTATTCAATACCCACGTATGTAATCCTAGTCGTGCGTTCATTTGTATTTATTAACCAGTTGCTGCTTTTATAGGTCAGCTACAGTCACAAAACTTATCTATCTACGTACAATTATACCTGTTGCTGGAAAACAATTGGATCAATGCAATAGTAAATCGATGAAAGGAATGTATTAATGGAGTTGTCGATATATCCGGCCCTGTACTGATATTTACATTAACGATTTTGAGGTAAATATAATAGTACATTTGATACTAATAAGATATTCGTACTCAATACACAGGTAGATCTAATCCTAATTGTGCCTTCATTTGTGTGTAATAACCTGTTCTTGCTTTTATAGGTCAACTACAGTCACAAAACATACCTCTCTACGTACAATTATGCTTGTTGCTTGAAAACAATTGGATCAGTGCCATACCAATTTGATGAAATGATCGTAACAATGGAATAATCTATATATCCGGCCCTTTACTGATATTTACATCAAAGATTTTGAGGTAAATATAATAATGCCTTTAATGCTAATAAATTGTATTCGTATTCAATAAGCACATACCTAATCATAGTCGTGGATTCATTTGTATTTAATAACCTGTTGTTGCTTTTAATAGGCCAACTACAGTCACCAAACTTATCTCTCTACGTACAATTATGCTTCTTTACATTGCGAATGATAGGATTCAATAATAACTGATTCTGAGACGGACAAATGTGATAATTGTCAATAAACTTTGCAAACAACCTTCCATCACTTTGGGATTAATGATCTTGTACCATTGTATCTAACCAATTGATGATGATACAGATATTGTCAATCAAACAAATTCATTCATACCAGATTCATCGTATCGTTTGGAAAGCTATCTACATTATGCTTACCGATACTTGTCAAAGACGAAGCAACTTCGTGCTAAACAATTCAAGAATGAGCCATACAAACAAGCCGTGCGTTCATACTGGATGTATGTTTCGTAAAGCCAAGTTATTCCATATACGAAAGGATGACAAAATTACAAAGGCTTTTATTGAACAACATACGTGACAAATAGTTTACTTATATCAAACTATAGTAGCTGATTAATTTATCCTTCTGTCCTTCAAATCCGTTCATGTGTGCCGCTTATCCTAGAACCTTGCTCGTTGTGTGTTAAATTGTTAGTATTGTATTGTCCAACATGTCATTATGTCTTTGTGTTTACTTCTTCCATTTTGTTTCATTTCTCTATATTCTCTCTCTCTTGTAAAAAATAGTGTATATGTGTAAATCACACTCGTAAAATTGATATTAGCTACGATGTTGTACATACGTTCTCTACACAGTGTACTTCGTATGATCTAATTGGTGTATTAAAATATATACTTGTGTAACTGTTCGTTTACTGTGTCCAACGTATATATTTACTGGCGCACCTTTTGTCGGGAGAGTGCATTAATGCATTGTGGCCTAGCTTAACTACAAAAACTTTAATCCCTTATACCTTATGTAGAAGTTTTTTGTACCGAATCTAGACTAGCATGCACCTATTTCAAAAAGAAGTCCTTTTGCATACATCAAACGTAGCATTGCAGTTAGTCTGGGTTTGAGCATAACCTGCAAAATAGCGATCATGCAGCGTGTTTAACATGGTCACAATGCTTAGCAATGTACAATTATAATTTGGAGTGCCTTGGGTTACTTCGTTGAGGCTACCCACATGTACGCTACGCGTACCTATTTTTTTTTGTTGTAATCTTGTATTAGTTGCCTAAGTTTTTTTAAACAATTCTTGTCCATTGCTTGGCCCCTTCACTCTGTCTCTCCAGTTATTACATATATTTCGCATATCTGTACTTGTGGGGCAGAAGCGTCTGTCAGCAACTTTAAGTATGTTTGCTGGGTCTGCTAAAAAAATTGCTGCATGGTGTTGGATTGCTTCACTTGGGAACAATACATTCTCAAAGTATTCTTCAAAAGTCTGTTTTGTTGCTGGTAGTACTTCGTGAAAAGTTTTTAAATGATAACACTCAGTGCTGTGATTATGATTCCAGAATAACTTCACCTCACACATATCATTAGAAGATCTTTTGGTAAAAAGTTTTATTGACATTTTGCTTGGAGTTTGAAAGTAAATGGAGTTCTTTTTGATCCTTGTTTTTATTTCCAAATGCCTTGTTTCTTCTTTCCTGTACTTTTAATTTTGCTTCTTGTTTTTTAGTAAGTTTCTTTCTTTTACATTAACAGATGTACCATTGCAAAAATGAGATGGTTTTCCCTTGTCGTACGTTGTACTTTAAATTGGAAATCTCCAAAAATGCCTTCTTCCATTCCAACACATTGTTTTTGTTGATAATATTAGCTATTGTAAATGAAAGGATGAATGCATCTTTAGGTGAACCAATGACAGACTCTGTTTCTATATTTTCCATTTTAAGTAATTTATACTTGTACGCAGGCGGTAGGATGGCAGACATCTCAGCTGGGGGGGTGGATAACTTGACTGACTGTTACCAGTATCTATCTTTTTGGCATAGTTGTGTTCAAACAGGGGATAAGTGTTTGATATATGTGTTTTCTCAATATCATCATTCTGGGTTTTGTGGATTTTGTTTCAGGCATTAATGACTTTTCTTCATTTCTGTCGGTCGTGAACTGTGTATTCTCGATTGTGATTCCACCTTCTGCAATGTTACAATACTGGTAATCCACTTCCACATTCTGTGTGAACAAACTTAATATTGTGGAAAACCTGAAATCCACAATGCTGTGCTCGTGAAAGTCAAGAGGGATGCCAAACGCATTTGATTGAGAACATTCCACAATCGTAGAGATTAAGCTGCTGAGGTATGTGTTCCTCTGGAATAATCAGGAACTGCCTCTCTGACCAATCAATTTCTTCTTCAGTGGGACAAGTGAGAAAATTGCAGCAGCATGAGAATGCTGGTTCCGCCACGGATCCTTTAAATAGTGAATTAAGAAATACCATCCTTTTCTCTCTTGGAAAAACTGATAATAAAGTCCAGTGTTGGCCTTGGTTAAATAAGCCTAAAATAATGTCACTGTCAAAACACATTAGGATATAGTGTGTTATATTTGTTTTTCACAAATATTTTTTTGCATGGCTTCGTCATATTGTTGAGTACATCGCAATTTAATGTTTTGATCTTATATCCAATTTTCGTTGCATGCTCCTCTAACAACAACAGAAAATGATTAACTACAAAATTTGATAACCACGAGCCGCTACCACTTTGGTGTGGGAGAAGACATAACATATTGCCAGGTGCCCAACCAGCCAATCGTGGATGCTTCTGTACTTTTACACCTTTTTGTGCAATAATTTCTGGTTTTTGTTTGTTGATCTCGCTAATCGTTCGGTATGACACACAAACGCTATTTGATGATCGC
Source organism: Muricea muricata (assembly GCA_963855995.1). Classification (NCBI taxonomy): domain Eukaryota; kingdom Metazoa; phylum Cnidaria; class Anthozoa; order Malacalcyonacea; family Plexauridae; genus Muricea; species Muricea muricata. Next base: position 85,203,615 of record OY979716.1, on the reverse strand, counting down.
ACAACTTCTGGTTTTGTCAGTAGAGGGCATTGATTGTTGTTCACATAGTAGTTTGGAGGCACAGTATGGATAGAAACTGGTCGTTTTACGTGTATGGTGTGTTCATGAATCAAGACTTCCTCCGAATTCCCCTTGCTCGCTTTATGCTCCTTTTTTCGTGTGAAATCTTTTGTGTTGCAATCTTTTCCTTTCGTGTTGCAATCTTTTTCTTTCATGTTGCCGTCTTCTTCCATGTTGTACAAGTTTTTTGTGGGTTGCCTTCTTGTTTCGGGTTAAATGCTTATCCTTTCATGTTCTTGTTATACTACTTGTGGGTACTACTTTGGATTCCATTTTAGGACTCTTGCTCAAATCCTTTGGCTGCACAAATGAACTACCTCTTTTGAGATTATTTGTTCCATTTTTCTGCTTTTCTCCGAGTATCTTTTGTTGTTCGGTACTCGGATCAGGGGTGCATGAGCCTTTCTTCAATGACAGCAGGCTTCGTTTGCATTTCCTAAATGGGCAAGGCAATTTTTGAGCTTTTTGATAAAACAACAGATACGGTTGTTGGTGGGTAGCTTCAAATAGTGATACTTTAGTTACCATCAGATCATCTGTACAGCACCACTGGCCAGACACGGGACGAAAAATCATATTTTCACATAGTGCAAATGTATGTGCAAATGTGATGCGAATTTGAAATTGGCTTATGTTTGTTCACATTTGCACCCATGCAAACATCACGTCTGCACGAAATTCGCACTGGGTGCCAAGATGCAAATACCGCGAATGCTCGAATTCGCACGGTTGCGAATTTAGTGCGAATTTGTATATTTGCATATAGTTTGTCGTTGTGTGTGGATTTAGTGCGAATTTTGAATTTGCACGTGCATTTGCATGTAGTGCAAATTTTTTGCAAACAGAAACACATTTGCACCAACCTTTACCATAGTGCAAATTAAGTGTGATTTTATAATTTGCACTATGATGCTAGTGTGTTGTGGCTTTAATATCGTTTTCTTTAGGTTATAATTCTTGCATACATTTTGTAGCTATATATATATTGCCATGTACAATATTAGGCTGACCACGGTTCGGCAAGCACAATCATGTTTGACCAGTCTGTTTCTTACGAGAATAATAGACATAACACTGATTTGATTGATGGATATATTTTTTCTATTATAATTAATTTAACTATACTCATTACTTTTGTTACAGTGCTTTGCAACATGCAACAGCACCCACTTAAACAATAAACGAAAGTTAAGTTATCATAAAGTTTTGACGGCCTTTAATTACTTGCATGTATTTGCATGCCGGCGAATCAAGCTGCAGAAGCAATATCAATGAAATGAACTGGAAAGCAGGCTAAAGGACCAGCGTTGCTGTCACGACATCCAGGGTACAGCGTGATATACACTTGCTAAATAATTTCACTTAGATATATTTCCCACTTTCTATTTAGGAATTTTAAACAAAAATGGTAAATCACAATGTCCTTAAGTAATATTTGGTTCGGTAGAATTATCACTGTTGCTTTTAAAAAAATACTGGTTGCGTTCGTAATAATTTCAAGAGCTCGGACACAGTTTTTTCCCATCCGGACCTCCTGTCTGGTAAACAATAATTATAAATGTAGCTACGCTAGGATGTCGCGTTAGCTTTAGTCTACGTTTTTTGTCCATTCTTTTGTTTGGCTATGAGTTTTGCAATTAATAATATACTATAGCCTAGGTTGTTTAAAATTGGTATTGCAGCCATTGTGAATTTAACATCTTTGTTACATGCGACACATTTTAAATAAAAGGAATCTGGTACCGAAAATGTCATCTTCACGGCCGTTTTAACAAATACAAATAGTTTTGTTTATTTTGTTTTTTAGAAATGACGTCAATTCCAGTAACTTTTCCTGTCAACTGAAAGACTGTGAAGATGCAGTTTTTGTGTTAAAGCATATATTGCATTTTGTTAAAAAAGGTGCTGAATATCGCAAAGATGTCAAACTTACAATGGCTGCATGTTTACGTTAACTAAAACAATTATCGTTCTTTCACCATCCAGTCCGGTATTTCTTCTGGAGCCTCAATTTCAATGGGTTCTCCCAGTATCCGGTCTTTTATCATCGACCTTGCCTTGTCTGAGGTCCTTCGAAGCCATTTTCGACCCAAGGACATCAACGTCTTATAGAATCGGTCGCTTCGCCAGGAAAGTGGTCGGACTTTTATTGTCTTCTTCGGCACAGCAGGGGCGTCTTCATCAGAGTCTGCAGAAGACCCCCTTTCTTCTACCTCCTCATCACTATGCTCGGGTGACATAGACTTTGCTGTCAACCCAACCTTTAACTCTACCTTCTCTTCAGGCGAAATGGTTGCTGATCTTTTTAGCGTTTTTAGTCGACGTCTTAGTTTCTGCAATAATGAATAGAGACCTGATGATATAAAAGGGTTAATATTTCGTTTATGCAAGAGGATGAACTATCCGTCTGTACGAACCAAAAGTTCGTCTATTAAGACAAAGTTCGTGTGGACACCTAATTCGTCTGTTGTCTGTGTTTATCGCAGCTAGACGAATTAAATTACTAAAAAATTTCGCCTAAGTTCGTCCTGACAAGTTATCAGTCTCTAGTATAAACACCGCTAATTGAAGAAAATGTTACGTTTTTATTTGTTTTGTCATTTGTGATCGAAAAAATAGCCTCCCAGTAATTCTATTAGGGCGGATCGACAAATCAGTAAACTGTTGCGGTGACTTAATGCCAACGATTTAATTGCATTCACTACAGAATCGATTCCTTAAGCTGAGTAAATTCCCAGTAATCTACGAAAAGATATTCCTGAAATTCAGTGCTAATTCTGACTCCAATGTATAGAATTTTGGTGATTAACATGAAAAACTCGCATTGCAAATCAGCGTTCTATGCATCGCAATAAATCTGCGAGATAGCTCGATGTGTGTACCGGTGTAGCAAAATGAACTATAACACTTTGCACACTAGGACGAGAAGCTTGCTGCTTTTCTAGCCTAAATTTCATTAGTGCCTGCACTGGTAAACTACAGCACTCTAGTGACGTTGTACTCTGACTAAATTTGCGCCAACCATGGCTACAAACAAGATCAAGAGCGGCAAGGCAAATTTCGAAACCGTGGACGGACAAAGTCGTTATTGATGGTCAAACATTTGACTTTTTCATTTGCTAGTAACTCGCGGAGAACGATCCTATCGCAGATTACGTCAACTTGATATCAACACACGCATCGCGCATGCTATTAATTATTTTGAAAAGGCAGGTATAATAACCATAGAAACTGGTAGCAGTCTACCAAGTTACATCACGCCTTCTTCAAAAGTGTTGCTGTAATTAACACTTGATTACTCAATTGCAAGATGGAATTCGAACTTTTATTCCTAGTGTGTTTCCCGCTAGAATTACAAGATTATGCTGCATGGTTGCATGACATGAATAATCAAATACTAATTACTGCAACACTTTTGTAAAGGGTTGTAAATTTGATAGACAGCTTCGAGTTTCTTGGCATCTTGTGATTCCTCTGTCAGTGACATGCTTACATGTCAAAAGCCTTGTATGGTCATGGGTGCTGGTGTCAAGAGCGTGGGGCCCTTGCTTGCGATAGCTAGTTTCCAAATCCAGGGACCCAACCTTGGCTCCCACTGGCTTTGCAATGTATACCTACCGTGTAGTGTGAATTTTTTGTGAGGACGACAAAATCTTTATCAATAAAGAGCCGGTTATTTTTTAGTGTCGCATACACGATCAAATAGAACTTTGCAAGAAAAATGCTTGTGCACTAAATTGTATTATTATATGCCGAGTGTCAAAGTTCATTTATTCCTCAGCTTCGCCTCGGGAAACATCGACAGTCTCTGGTCCACAAAACATACTGTTTCCCTCGGTCTCAGTCAATAAGTGTTAATTGTTAAATACCAAAAAATACATTACACTACGCCCCATTGCAATGCATCGAAATTCATCTCTCTAAATAGCGTGTAAATGAACAAGAAAAAAATCGGCATAAAAAATTAAAAGTTCAACAAGCGAATTGTATCTAAATTATGTGCTGAAAACCTTAAATTTTATGTCTCAGTAACCTAAGAACATCATAACATTTTAGCAGAATATCATAACAGGAGTGAAATTTCACAATGGCAGCGCTAATTTCCCTCAGAACATCATGTCAGCTCAGCAAAATAGCGTACGTCATTGGCTAAATTTATTACGGGGTGTCAGGGGGATTATTTGGAACACACAACTACTTTAATGCCAGTGCCTGATAAATGGCTCTACTTTCGCATTCGTGGCTATGATTCACATTCTAATGTAGAGCCAGGCAGATGATTTTTGCCACGAAACCTCGATAACTTTGGAACGGTTTATTTTTCGGAATTTGTTTCCTTTTATAAGCTTTTTTAGCTGAATTATTTGTCAACTGGCCGTGGTATACGTAATCGCAAATAGTACTTCATACGCAGATGCGCTGTTAACTATTCTATGCAATTTCACTCAGAGATGAGTCAAATTGGCTCCTGCATCGAAGATTAGTTGTACTCTTGGGTGGAGTCGCAAGACTCCCATGAAGAGTCATTTTGACTTTTCCATGGACACAGAACGGCCCTTGGAATTGAAACAATCCTTTCGACCTCTGCGGGTTAAAATTTTTAAGACTCGCGGTCTTTTGAATTCACATACTGGTATAACATCTGAAAATATTCTGCCTCATACTCTTATAGCGATACTGTTCATTTTGGTTAGTATATGCGTGATAAATGGCGTCAAAAGGCATTTGCGTACGTGTTTCAAAATGACGAAGATCTCTAGATAACATAGTGAGAAAACGAATACGTCATAGTGGTTTATTCTGAAGTACATTGTTTTATTAAGTGTAAACTCATTGAAATTAAGAGGGCTGAATTTTCATCGTATTGGCACTTTAATGAAAAATGTATGTGCATATAATGTAAGCCAAATTAATACAGTATAGAGTGTGGTGACTAAGTTTTTGTAAGTAGTAGAAATTGCAGAAATCAATATATTACCAGATCTAAATCATTACAACTGTGCACGCAACCCATTAATTTCAAGGTTAAACTAGTCGGTAGATGAAAAAATTTACAATAAAATATTATTTAAAGTCATAATAAACAAGTTCACTGGTTTATTTATGCCTAGAAAAGTTTTCTCTGAAGGCCGCGCAGATCATTTGTGGTTATATGGTATGGCTTGATGGTGCCGTCTGACGGAAGCAAAGACTTAAATATAAAAATTGTTATATCATTAAAACGGCTGTGTGTATCAGTTGAAATATATTTCCATGCCATTCTTCATTGATATAAAAAACATTGAATAACTGCAGTTCACATGTTCTCAACTTGCTTCGTAGCCCATGTAGGTCGAGCTGAACATATGTGTCATTACGAAAACATAGCTATGTGTCATATATTACGGTTTTATTACGAAAAGCACCTGTGACCTGCTGGCTCTACATGTAGAGCCATATAAATGTGAAAGTATCTCCATTTATCTCATTGTCTAATAGAAGACATTAAAGCCGCCATGTTTACACTGCGAAGTCGTTGAATTTTCCAAATAATCCCCCTGTAATAATTAAATTTAGCCAATATATATGACGTCCTTCAGTTCCTTCACTCCTGCTAAAATATTATGATGTTCTGCTAAACTGTTGTGTTCTGCGCTTACTAGGACATAAAATTTAAGCTCTTTAGCATATAATACGGACACAAATTTTGACGATAAGTAGCGTCCAATAAACTGATATCTTCGTTTTGATCGCACGCTACACATGCGTAAAAAGTTGATATCCTGCACTAACGTCGACTAGTAGCCGTTGGATATTGTAGTAGTATAGAATTAATCAAAAGGTTCCACTCACGGCCAAAACGATACAACACGATTTGACGTCTCGAATTAACTTAAACCCTTCGTCTGGAATTATGGTATAAGTATCGTACAATTAATCGATGTAGCTACATTCCATAAGACGTACGTTTGCGTGCGATTAAAACAAAGATCGGTATTAGTTGTACCTCGTGCGTTCGAATCGCTTGTTCTCGCGCCATTTTAATTTTTCTGCCGATTTTTTTGTCCTTGATGTCCTTATTTGCTATACCGCAAAATAGAAAATAAACAGAAGGGCCACTCGAGTCGGGGCCTTTGAAGTTTGTGTCCCCACACATCTGCATTATACAGGTTCTGACCAGTCAGTTGCATAAAAATAGAAGGAGATGATGTACTGCTGAGTGGCTCTTCTGTTTATTTGATGTGGCCATAGGTAAATGGGAAGATGTATAGCAGTGAATTTTGGTTGCTTTTTTTTTCGATTATACTGAATTATCCTATGATCAGTCTCCCACAACGCGCGCTTGCTTTACTCTTACCTCAACGACACGACGTCGTCGACGCTCACCCCCCAAAACCTCTGGCCTGGAGCCCTCGTCAACCTGCCTTTTCTTTCTCTTGAGCATGACAAAATGAGATTTCAATGCTCCTAAAAACAACAATTAATCTCTTTTATTTTGGAAATAATTGACAAAAATTGATATAAATGGTGTGGGTGGGATACTTATCATTTATAGACCCGGAGCGAAGGGATTCGGTGAAATATTTCTTGAAGTGATGATATTTCCCGAGGGCTTTAGCCCGAGGGAAATATCATCACTTCAGGAAATATTTCACCGAATCCCCTTCGCTCCGGGTCTATAAATGATATATTATACCGAAAAACTAAAATGTTCATGCAAAATTTAAAAATGATACACGCGTACTAAACCTTGCCAAGCTTTTATCGAGATTTTCCACGCTTTCTTCGGCTATTTCAAACTCTGCGAAGGCTCGGAAGGCTCGAATGGAAAATTTGCTGGATTTTTTTATTTTGGGCGTCTTTTTCGTCCAAAATTCTTTGAATTTCTTCATCTTATTCTGACTTCTTCTGCACATCCCGCCATTTTTGTTATTTTAAAGTTCGTGGATCCCACGCGTGCCATGGAATATATTTTGTATTTCATGGCAACACGCGTGTGTCCCGCGTGTTGCCATGAAATACAAAATATATCTCATGGCACATGCAGTACGCGTGGGAATGAGTGAAATGCAGTGAAAAATCACACGTTCACGTGGTACAAATAGGGTTTTTTGATTGGACAATTTAAATTTGAGGTATAATATATAATAATATTGTATGACTTAATCTCCAAATTTCGCGAGCACAAATGAATTCCTATAAAGGAATGGACTTCAAAGTGAACATACCGGTTAAACGTGTTCGTGATACAAAATGACAGTTTTAGCTGAAGTGTAACACAGTATCAAGGATACCTGATACTACCAATCATGAAGTTAACCTTATCAAGTTGTTCCCGTTATGCTAACATGCACCGGGAATCTATGTTGAAATTTTAACACTGATTCTGTTCTATCAAAAAAGTAATGGGTACAACTAAACATGATATAAGGATTACCACTGAACCAAAGTAATTCGTCTTATGAATTGTATAATAATAATAGAATAAGCAAGAAAAATAGCCTTATCTCTAATTATGATAACACCCTTGGCTCTCTAATGTATTCCTACCCTCGATATTGCTTTCGAACGTTATTCTTAGCACATCTAGCACGACATGTTTTTAACTTTTTTGGAGTAGGAAATATCATAGTGTTACTGAAATGCCCTTTAAAAACGACTTAAGCACAAAAGGAAGCCACTGAACAACTGGCAGGGAAGCAGAGGTAATTTTCTTTACACTAACTCGAGGGGCAAATCCATTTTGCTCTTAAATTGTACGTTGGATGCCTAACTTAACAATTCTGAACGTTGTTTGGCCCAATTTTCCTTGTGGGCTTGAAGAAACACGTTTTTCTTCAGTTTTATCATAAAACTATTCAAGAACTATGAATGTGTTATGTGCACACTGATCTCTATATGAAACTAGACACTGAATTGGGCCGCCTATGGTTATATGTAGTTTTTTTATTGTCTTTTTGATAACGTAAGTAATTTTTCCTAGAAATAAATCAGAAATTCCACCTTATTGGACAATATTTAGTTTTATAGAAAATTTAGGAAAAACGTGCTGGCTGGAGCCCACAAGAAATTTTATCGCTTTCAATATGCAGAAATATATTTATTAGACCAAAACGTACAATATAAACAAAATGAAATTTCCCCTCGATATGGTAAGGGACCGTTCATTATTTATACCTCAGGGGGGCACTGAAGAGAAATTGGGTGGGTAACTGATTTTTGAAACATCTAAAAGGTTGGGTGAAAAAAAAAGACCAATGAGAAAACGAGAACATATTACAATGAATAATAATAGCTAATAAACGAACGCATTTAATAACATATACATGAAAATCGCAATGACAAAAACAAATAAAACGATCTTGTCTAAAAAAACACACGAATGACCACGAATGACCACGAGTGACCACAAATGACCCACAAATATTACTTCCGCGTTTCAGGAATTAAAAAGATTTATGCACCGAACACATATAAAACCCAACTTGTAAAGGATTGCAAGCAACGAAATACGGGTAGCGGATTGCAAAAAGCGGATAGGGGATCACAGCCATATTCAGGGATGCTGGCAAGGGGGGCGCAGGGGGGCCTCGCCCCCCTTGCCCTTTCTCAAGGGGGGCGGGGGGGGGCAAAAGTTTCCTTTTATAAAGTATACTTGTATATATGTGGACGGAACCGTATCATCTGAGCATTGTAAACCATTTATTGTCAACTATTTGTAGCAAAATTGTTACTACTGCATATAGATTTTTGATTTCCACATTATAAGAATTTCTTGGTTTACTGATTTGCGGGTTTACGTAGACCACTTTATAAATATAATTCATAAGACCAAAGTTGCCCTTGCCGTCTGCATTGCCCCCCTTTGCCCTACCTTCGTTCCGGCGTCCCTGGCCATATTACTAAAAAGCTAAAGGCGGGAACTTTTCGTACAGCAATCACTGAACACCCTTTTGATAATTACGTCACCGAAACCATTTTGGCTTGGGAACCTCGCTTTCATCAATAATAGACTCAAGACCATTGGCTTACAATTCTTGAGAGTGTTTCTCCTCATTGACGTAATTATGGATAGATTGCATTAACTAGGTATTGAAGTTGGAAAGTTTACATGCGACAGTTCTCATTTAAAAGTCGTTATAACAATTAGCATTACACTGAGCTTATACGATTAGCAATTAGGCCAGATTAATTAGCATTGAGTATGAGCTGATTGTTTAGAAAAGATCACAATGCAAACCAGAACAAACTAGAATATATTGATTATTGCCTGTGACAACATTAGCTGGAAATCTGCATTGTCTGTACAAAACAGATAACATTGTTCTGTCATATCCTCGTACTGTCGCACGTCTCTGTGACATGATTAAATGTCAACTTTACTAATAGCTATACACTTAACACTTTTCATACGAAACTCAACATAAAATACCAACTTTTTACACCTTATGCACACCTATTCACTCACGAAAATTTTGAAATTTTATAAATTTCGTTCCTTTGGGGTATTCTACGAAAATATGCAATATAATTTGTTACTAAAAAACTTTAATATCAAAATTCAATGAGTATATTAAGTCCTTAAGATTACCAGACATGACGTCAAATCGGAACCACAAATCAGTTTTCTTAAGAAAAGCTTTGATTTTATTGCTTTACAGTAGTTCCATTTCCACAATATTCCCGATTTGATGACATGATTGTTTTAATAACCAATTATAATTCAAATTTTCTTAGATTACTTGAAACGCTGGAAATTCAAAATTCTCGCTTGCGCACTTCAACTTTATGTTGAGTAACCCTATAAAAACTAAGTTCACATTACAAAACTTGAATTTTAAATCAAATGTGGCCACGTACTGCCGTTGCTCTTCGGTCAGGCGTGCGCACGTGTAACGATCGACAGTTACAATACCAGTGAAGACAGGATTCTTTTTCGTAATGTGGGCACAAGAAGGATGATAGTGGGTGATAGAGAAGTCTGGACTAAATAAAAATTGTTCAGTCCGATCATCTAGTCTCCTGATTCTTCGGTCCACGTGTCTTACGATTATATTATATGGAGGGATCCTGCATTATAACTTGCAGCATACTCGGTTTTTTTATGACTAAATTCCTTTCTCTTTAGATTGCACGACATCGCCATATGCAACAAGCCGCCGGCCACATGTTTTGTGAAAAAAACCCGGTCGGAAAAGGGACCCGTTACCCGTATTTATGACCTTACCTTTAGATCGGCATAGTTTTCGAATGAACTTCTGAATAAAAGAATAAAAATAGTTTTTATAATCATTAATTATTTCAATGTTTTTATCGTTCGGTGGTGAAAAAAATTAAGCCAATTATGCAACCAAACAGATTCCAACTAGTTCTTTTCAAACTTTTAAATTATTTTAGCATCAAGTAGATTTTCCACATTTTTGCCCATATAAGCCAAACATATTATCAGCTGGTCCCTCAATAATGGGTTACTTTGGTGGTCACTCGTGGTCATTCGTGGTCACTCGTGTGTACTTTTAGACAAGACCAAATAAAACAGTCATTTCGAGTTAAGTTTACAAAGGCAGCTTTAAAATCTTGGATTTCTATTAGAGGTTGGGTAAAAAAATTTTGAACACCATGAATGTTTGGGTAAATTTTTTATATGTACCTTTTTTAATTTCTCTTCGGTGCCCCTCTGAGGTATAAATAATGAACGGTCCCTAAGTAAACATGTATTTTTGTACCTCTGCCTCCTTGACTAAATCCGAGTCACTTTATTGCGTGACTACGGACTGCCATATGCATGCTCTAATATTTGCAAAAATAACCGGCAATAATGTCAAAGTCGGAACAATTGGCATTTCCGAGTTCCGATGGTTGCTATAGTTCAGTCAATAGTTCGTTGAAATGATTGAAAGTGTACAAGTTTGCCCATGAGTGGCGAAAAATATGAACAAGGTTTTTATGACTACGGCTCTAGTACGCGTAGTAGCGTAGTGGCCTTACTAGCCGCATTGCCAACCTGCCTCGCAGGCTATTCAATTTAAACCTCCTTGCGCTTGCCATGATGGCGTCTAAACGAAAGCGTGCGCGCATTGATTTCATGGCAAACACAATCGAGAGAGAGGTTATGGAAGCGAAACAACAACTTGATACTGTTGTTAACTTCAAACACAGTATCAAGTTAAAACAACTACGAGAAGCTCTTGCTGTTTTCAAGGGGAAAGCACAATTTGACGTCGTAGGCATGCTTGCTTTGATGTTCGGATTTAACACGATCATGTGGATTTTATTTTCAATTCGACATGTGTCGAAAGTCTTTTCACGGTACAAGAACACACGTTTAACGATTATTTCTCGAATAGTTAAGTATTTGTGCCCAGAAAGTTCATTGACAGACATTGTTGTCGAAGAGATTGTGGACACGTTAGAGAAATTTGCGCCAAATATGCAATTAACCGGAACATATTCAAATGACTTTGATGATGCACTCAAAGCTGTCACGAAAGTGGGAGAATTTAGCGTCTCTGGTCTCCTTGCACCGCCTGTAGACGATTGTTTACAGTGTGGCGGTCGCTTATGTGCTTCGAATCCACCAAGCAATGGTATATTATACACTACAAATGGCCCAAAAGCTGTAACGAAAATTATTCTTTGTTGTTCGAGCTGTAAGATATCATATGGCTACGCAATGAGATCAAATGCCGATGGGGTATCACGGTGCTACAGTAAGAATATCATGGCACGCAACACTGTTCTTGAAGTAACAAATGTGGCATATATTGAGAAGGCCCTATATGCATGGCTAACATCTCTAATGTAAGTCATGTGGATAACCTATTGTACTTGTATGTACTGGATATTGCATTATCGGTATTGACTATTGCATATAGATTTGCCATACATAAATAAAGTGCAATTTAAATGTACCCCAACGTTGCACCTCCCCAAGGTCTTACAAACCACTATTTTGTATCATTTAGAGAATGAAGACTACAATAATTTCACAATTATTTTTTTAGAAACCACTGTTTTGTATCCTTCCAAGGGTTTTCTGTTTTATATAATGAGACATTCAAGAACGAAATTGCTAATTATTCAAATGGTATGGTAGAAAATATTGTATATTAAATGGTACACAATATTTATAATACCATAAACGCCATAAACCATCATAATAAACGCATGTGTCACCATAAATACATAATTATGTTTTGATCCAAGGCTGGGTTGTATATGGTATTAACTAAGCAAGCTCTCAGGTTGCATTCATTCCAAATATAGGAATTTCAAATATGCCGGAAGAGCCAGGTCAGAAACTGTCAGGGGAAAGTTTTTTAGAAGGTATAGTACCGGTATTCATCAGATACATATTTCATTCTATGATTCTGCCTTTAACACATAATCATGTTTTGATCCAAGGCTAGGTTGTATAGTATTAACTAAGCAAGCTCTCAGGTTGCATTCATTCCAAATATAGAAATTTCAAATATGCCAGAAGAACCAGGTCAGAAACTGTCAGGGGAAAGTTTTTTAGAAGGTATAGTACCAGTATTCATCAGATACATATTTCATTCTGATTCTGCCTTTGCAATAAATGGCATAGTGTGAGAAATTTGTTTGGTACATATATTGCATGCATGCCAAGTTCATTTTTCCATGAACAGCAATGTGTATACCGGTACTTTTATTGTAGTAGCAAACAAGTAGTAAAGTATGATATAGTTTTATTAACAATTTTATTTAAATACATATATAGATATTGACACCTGCTCAGAATTGAAACAAAAAGATGAAAAAGGTATGTCTATATAGGGTATAATATATAGTACTATTGTTGAAAATGGTTGATATCATATGCAGAGCATTATAATCTGTCACTGTATTATTGTTACTACACACATGTAAGATCAATTTATATAGAGTTGATCATTGTTTTTGTGTAACTGCTGCATTATCCTCTAAGAGATGCTTAGAGAAATTAAACTCATAATATAAGCTACAATGCATCATAGATATGTATCCTTCATTTTAGCGCATATCATTGGTGAACTTCACCGGAAAACTGCGGCAAATGCTTTTTGGGAATGTGAATTGTACGAAGAGCTCTAGCAGAGTAATATAAGTGACAAGTGGTTATTTACCAAAGAGGGTCCTTGTAATGAGAATGAGCTGTCTGGTATGAAAGATGATGCTATTGAGTATATAGTAAGGAAACGGACCTCAACAACATATGATCATGAATGCCATAGAGGTTGTGCATTAAAGGGTAGGTTGATGAATACTTTAACAAGTACAGCATGCATTGTAATTTGATAACTTACAGTACTGGTAGCACAGGAAAAGACTAATTTAATGACAAATTAATCTACAATAATGTACTACAATGATGTAATAAAGTGTATATATTGTTTGCTTAGGTTGTGGCAAGTTATATGTTCTTGATGGAAATTGGAAGTTGTCCTGTGCACATTGCATGTTTCCTGTTGCTGTAACCATTGCTGGGTATGAAAAGGAAATTAACTACCCAAAGATTTGTCCAAGGAATCCAGAACACCTGTCAGCATTTTGTGACAAGCATTGCAGTGTGGTGAAGAAAAGAGGTGTTCCAACTGAATTAAAGCTGTTTCTACAGTATTGCAGAAATAAAAATAAAGGTAAATATAAGCCTATATTGGGGTTTTTTAGATAAAAAATATAGGTTTGTGACCATGTTGTATAGGGAATTGTTTGGATAATACTTGTATTTACAGTACGGTAAGGGTTTATTGTTAGTGACATTTTTCAGAATTCTGAAACTGACATTTAAATGCAGTAAAGCTTAAGTCATTGAAGAAATGTGAATGTAAGATTACTCCTTTATAGTATAGTTTATGCTGTATACCCACTAGTATTAGTATTTCACCATGTTTATAATCTTTAATGTTTCAGATCCTTCTATTGTACTTGAAGAAATTGAATTTGAGATTGTTGACACAGTTGAAGACAATGCTGCTGTGTATCAAGGTACAGTTGTGCCAAAATTCTGTGTGGATATTTAAATGGTATTTACAGATCAAGTAGACTACTTGCAACTTGTCATTATCACTACAGTATTATGAACGCCTTTAGCACCACTCGACAATTAACTTGGCAGTCAAACATGTTGTTTTACAACCAGTTAAAACATTGTAATGAGAGATACTGTATGTGGAGTTTTAAGCTTGGAATGATCTAGAGCACTGTTCATTGTTACCTTCAAAACTCGTAATGTTCTGCTGATCGAGTTACATTGTTTAAAATAATGTTCAAGTTTTGTTCAATTATAAATTTTTCAGGTACCAGAAATTTTATGGCAAAGCATATTGAAATAATAGAAGACTACAAAGAAGTGGCAGTGGTGTCTTGCAACAAAGATACAGTTGGGAAAATTTGCCTCCAGAAATGGTCTAGGGGAATTTATATAATTGCTTCAGGTGGTGGTCACATCGAATACTGGCAACCTCTCTATAAGTGAGTATTACTGTACTCCTGAATGCCATGGTGTTAAACATATAGTAGTAGATTAATAATTACTTAATTTTTCATTAAATGAGACTATAATAAGTTCATCAAGAACAACAACTATTTCTTGTATTACATTCAACTGTGTTATTTATTGTTTCAATTGAATTTCCATCAATACTATACTAAGCGTGTGCTAGTAGACAAATTTATACCAAGCGTGTAATACTGGATATATTTTATAGTGCAGTCAACATAAAAATTTGTTAACAGAATATTACATTGTATATGTACTTTGAATATCTGCTATTCTTGGTCTGAATCCCCAACCCAGGCTTTTATGATTACGGTCGTGTGGCTATATAACAAGTTTATGGCATTGAAAGCAAGTGGCAAAAGCGACGAAGAGTTACTTGAAGCAATGGAGGAGACTGTCTTAGCTTATGACAACATGTGTCATCTGGACGCTCTCCGCATTTCATGCCTATGAAGTAAACTGCAGGTCTTTTAATTAAACATGTAATTTATCAAAATATAGCAAATTATTATTGTATTAAATTATTTAAGGTTTGCCTCAATTGGATGTATTCTTGACACATAATACGTATGGCACATATTTACATAGCAAACAAGTAGTATTTTTAAGAGCGATAGTAAGTCTTTATCAATGCGGTTCAGTAGACCATATACATTAATTTACCCTTCATTAAAACACCTGTCCGGTAATTACTTCACAACAACATCGTGTTTAACTTAGGATCACCTTAAATCACGCTTAAATGGAATGGAGTTCAAGTTGTTTTTTCTCAATGGCCATACAAAGCAGAACATTCTTTAACACATGGATGATAAAAAATGTTGATCAATTCCATCTACGGTGTTCCTAATTTGAAAACAATGTAGCTATGATGCAATGGAAAGGTCTATTGCACGTACTTTTCCGTACAGCAAAGGAAATCGCTGGCGTTGTGGCAACTTCATTTCCTTCCAAAGAAATTCCACTATCTTTAAGCGCAGTTTGGTAATTGTACAGTGGAGCTGTTTTTCTTCGGCTTTCCAACGCCTTTTTTTTATCTGCCAATTCTATTTCCAGATTTCCGATCTTCTCTTCAGCTTGCGTCAACTTGATTTTCTCTCGTGACAGATCCCTTTCAAGCTTCTTTTTGTCACTTATCAACGAAATGTTGTGTTCTTCTGAAGCGTCCAACTTTTTCTTCATCTCATTCATTTCTTGGTTGTAATTCTCATTGATATTTTCTCCGTTGTCCCCTTTATTTCCATGTTCGATGTAATTATCAGTATCTCGATCATCATCTCTACCACAAGCTAAATGTAAACAATAAAAAATCGGTTAAAATACATAATTATTTTAAAATTGCATATTTAATTATCTCTTTGTTTTCCCAAGTAATTTCATTTGATTTTATTACACCGCATTAGTCCATAGGCCAATACTGTTTGTTTTTGTGAAATAAATTTTCCTTAAATTATTATGCCAATATATATTAGGACAATATTCCAATTTAGAACTATTTGCAAATTGCAAGTAACATTCGCTAGTTGATACCTTTGTCAATCAGATCAAGTAAATCTCTGTCTACCACACTTCTTGGGATTTTGATGCAGCGGCGTTGTGTGCCTTCAAACACCCCAGAGTGATCAACAGATGTTCCCTCGCTATAACTAGAGATTGATCTTCTTAATTTGGTTAAGTTGAAGGAGGTGTGTTTCTCAGTTCTTTTCCTGATGATTTCCAACACCTCTTGTAAGATCAAGTGAAGTGCATGTTCATCCTCCTTTGCAGCAGTTTGAACGCAAGGACGAATGCATTTTTGCAAATCCTGCAAAAGGAATGTTGAGGGAATTACTTGAACATACAGCATCTTGAACTTTACAAAGTACATTGGTCTCAAATTTGGCGTTTAATATCAGTCCAGTTTGGTATCCATCAAAAATAATTGTCTCCAAAAGTATAACTACTCTTAATTTGCAATAAAGGCAAGTGAAAGAAATCGCAGGGCATCAGCATAAAACCTGGTCAGTGTATAGTATGTACAGCATTACCTTATCTGGACCAGTTGTGTTCTGCAGAATTTCCTGCAAGCATTCAAAGAACTCGGTGACGTCGTGCAACGTTTCCTGGGTATTTACCGTTGAACTTGGCGGGATGATCTTTCGCACGTAGGGCAGGAATGTCTGCTCAATAAATTCTTCAAAACCTTTATATGATATCGAAGGTGCTGCAGTTCCTAAGTCCCCGATGTTGTAGTCATCAATAATCTAAAATGATACAAAACGAAATTGGCATTCCTGATGAATATGATATCAATTGTCTGTTTGTAGTATAATTTTTATTGATTTATATATTGATTTATAAAAATATATTATTGCAATGTAATGGACCTTTCCCCCTTTAAGACAAAATTTTGAAAAAATCGAATTAGGCAAAAATATCACCATAGCTTGAAAGAGCATCCCAAGTTTACCAAAGTTGCGAAGTTTGGTTGTGAAATGTTGTAAACTGTAGAAAATACAGCAAATTTGGCAAATTTTGTATACATCTGTATTACGCGTAGGAAAATGATAATCAAAAGTATCAACTGATTATCACTTTTCCGCCCGTAGTACAAATATATACAAAATTTGCCAACTTCGTAAGGCTATATTTTCTACATTTTACAACATTTCACAACCAAACTCGGCAATCTTACTAAACTTAGGATGCTCTTTCAAGCTGTGGTGATATTTTTGCCTATTTTGAATTTTCTCAAAATTTCATGTAAAAGGGGAAAGGTCCATTGATTGCAATTTTATACGATCCTTTTCTCAGTATTCTAATAGAACTGCTTGAAAGATGCATAACTTGCATTGTCCGAACGTTATTCACCTCATGAACAATAGCCTTGTAGAGTCCATGTAGTTTGAAATAGGCGGTCTCTTGATCCACCAAGTTGTTGTTGTTGGCCAGTTTTTCTCCCAACCTAATTATCCAGGGAATACACCCTGTATTTGCCTGTTCTTCTAAACGGTCGGTTGCTTTTCTGTATTCCGCAGGATCCTCGGGGGCGGAAGGTTCATTGTACACGACTGGTACAATTCTCTCGAAAGATCTGGAAAAGAAACAAAAAAACCCCAAATGTTCGTCTACCTAACTCGCTTATGTACTGAACCACCAAACCCACGCTTGAGCTACAGTATTTGTGCTTGTGTTATTAGAAGTGTATATAGGCACCTGACATCATCATGCAACTCAAAGTTGACCGCCAACACGACATTTGTAAAGGGTATCTCCTTTCCCCTCCCTTTTGTGTGTTTACCCTTCGAGTCAAATGTCCCTGTCAATAGCTTTTTAACATTTGACGGGTAAGTTGGGTCATCCCAGCATAACGGCACTGTTGTTTTATTGAGTAGGCTTTGAATCACTTCGCAGGTAGCTTGCGACTCGACATTGCATCCCAACATCGCGGCTATCACGTCGATTGTCGTTGACTTCCCAGAACTAGGGGCGCCTATAGCCATTGGAGCCGGGCATGCATCTACAAAAAAATAATAATTGCTGAAATGAAAGTATGTGTCTTATGCAGATACTGGCAATAAGAAGGTCTATCGTCGCAACTCATGTATAGTATTTGTTAGAACTTACCAGCGATAGCAATGGCGTAAGGGTAGTGGAAACAAGCAATTGCTCCAGCGATCATCATGACAGATTGGTAAAAATTGATGTTGAATACAGGCAAAGCTGTATCCAAAAAAGTATTCCAATTGAATGGTGATGTGGGATGACTGATGTCCACTCTAAAATCGGTATTGACGAAGAGATCTTCGTGTGCGCTGGGACATAGGTACGAGTCCATCCACATATACTCTCTGTCATTTTCATTGATCAGTTCACCTTTCCAATTGAACTAAAAGAGAAATATACTTTATATTTTCTTTTCATCAGCGTGTTAAAAATTAGTGAGATTTTCACTAACAAATTTGTCAATGCACCTGGATCCGGCTAAAAAATATTTCCGTTTAGCCAGACTATAGTTTACTAAGTTTAGTACAAAACATGATCGGAACATTAGCATGATCTTGAAACCCAGAAAAAATGAGTTAATTTAACAAATGGAATGTCTGCAGG
Organism: Muricea muricata; assembly: GCA_963855995.1. Classification (NCBI taxonomy): domain Eukaryota; kingdom Metazoa; phylum Cnidaria; class Anthozoa; order Malacalcyonacea; family Plexauridae; genus Muricea; species Muricea muricata. Next base: position 85,184,984 of record OY979716.1, on the reverse strand, counting down.
AGACAAGTGTCAATGGGACCACGGCGTTATTTCGTGTTCTTTGTTTCAGCCAATAGACATTACCCGAATTTGCTTGAGTGCACACGGAAACAGTATCTTAAACATGAGGCAAATTGTGTTGTCTATTGTCAATGGGGTTGGTTTTATTTTAACAATACTAATTATATATTACAGTGTTTGAGGTTGCTTTTTTATCCTTCTTGTTCCGAGTATTTATATAGAATCCTGTATCAATCATGTCTTAATACGACATATATGTGCGTCACTTTGAAATTAAGATGTTTCTGAAAACATTAAAAGGGAAGAGACTTTGTCCTGTGTGTAAAATTAAAATTAAAAAATTGCATTACAAACCTGAACAGACTCGTTTAAAACGTATATGTCTTTCTGTGGATCTCGTTTTACACCACGTTTCACGAAACCTTGTCTTCCTACAACAGTCACCGCTTTTTTCGACTTGCCACCATTTATAAAGTATTCACGGGACATATCTCTGAGAAGGGATTGTAACTGGCAATCTTTGACGTCATCCCAAAACACTCCACCGCAATCTGCTAACGCCTGATTGAGGGCGTTTTTAAACTTCTTAGCCGAGTCCAGGTTTGTGCAGGATATAAAACATTTCCTGTTTGAAAAAGAGGCGAAGTCATGTTTATTAAGCAACACACTACATTACTCTTTAAAAATTAGCTGTATAGTGATGTCTTTCTAATTATGTCTAATTTTATATCCATTTATTGGCGATATCTTAGCGTAAAGTTAGGTGAATAGAAAGATAAAACTGAATCAAGTTTTCTTTCGTCTTCTGTGTGCCAAATGTGATGCATCTAGGTGCACCCCGCATGATGACACGAAGTTGAGTACGTGAGATATTCCAATTTTCTCGAAAAAAGAATAAATTAAACAATTCTACCAAAGGAGGCATCAAACTCTCAAGCCCGAGGGCATCTCGAGTTTCTATTCAATAACAACTATGCAGTGAATACTATATGTAAGTGAATCAGCTCAACCAGGGCTATATACGAGACACTTACTTAGATATTTGTGTTTCTCCCAAAGACTTGCAAATTTCAAATATGTATCCACTTAAGTTATTCAAGTGTCCCTCAAACTTGACAAGGTTCAACATTCGGAAATTGAAGTCCGATATGGATTTATACACTCCAGGTTTGACTTTTTGGTGAATACACACGATGCCATCTGCGTCTTCCCTAAAGCTTAGCGATTTAACAGGCGACGCCATTTCATTGCACTTGAAGGAACGTTGGTCTTTACTATCCGATTATTGCTCTCCTAAATACACCTGGTATGCTAACGGCTTTGTGCATATCATGAAAATAACGCGATATTATATACTGACTGTGATTGTTTGCACTGTCGTTTTCGTTGGAAACAAACACACCATTGATGCAACAAACACAACATTGATGAAATAAACACGACATGACATGCATGCATCCGGTTCAAATACCAGACTTTTTTCTTTGCAGTTCATTCAACAGTTTTTTCTTTCTACACAGCACCAGCTAATCGGTTACGACAGCATCACAGCTTTTGATATTTTTGTTTGTATTGTGTTTATAGACAGCATATTGAAGAGAAAGTCATGTTGTAAGGATTACACTAGCAGTGTCTTATTTCTGTAAAGTAAATACTCGCCGAAAAGAATAAATTTGAGACCCTAAGTCTCAAATAATATGCAGTCCATCCGACCAGAAATAGTAAACATGGTAGTGATATCAAGGTAGTCAAATTACGAAAATTATGAAATGTTTGAATGTTTGGTCAAAGTTGCGGCGGTTGACATCTTGTCAGATTATAGCGTAACGCTTCAAGTTCAAAGGATTTCCTTTGTGCCACTTTGTTTTCAACCGCTCAGGAACTTACCGTTTTGGAGATATCAAGCTGCAATGTTGCTTAAATTTTCCCGAATTAGCATTTTTCTGCAAGCTTTGACAAATAATTATTAATATATTTGTCAAGTTAAATCCAATAAGTAATTTAAAATCGATTATTTGAAAAATATATGGTTTTAAAAAATAATGAAGTAAACCCTGAGACCGAGAAAGCGAAATCCCACCATTTGCATGCTTGTTTTGGTTTTTCCAAAACTTTGAAAAAAAAACCTATAGATACTTTAAGAACCTTATAGCTCTGACAGGGATCATGCTCATATATTTAGTTTGGAGAAGATATAGGTGGTTAGGATCTTTATATATATATCCATTAGTGCATACAGCTTTGCATACAGGCTTGTTAATCAAGATAGACTCAATCTTCTCTGTATTAGAAATGCATTACAAACAAGGGAATGAGCAAATTCTCACGATTCTATCATATTGTTCTGTATAAACTAATTAATCATGCATTTTTTATCGTGTTACGAAAGATGATATGTATATAGCTAGTTTTTAGTTTTGCGTAAGCTGTAGTTTATTATACCATATATATTTCATGTTTTCTATACTTTACTACACACTACGCTACTACGCTGTAGTTTATTGTATGTTTCATGTTTTTTATACGCTACTACTCTGTAGTTTATTGTATGTTTCATGTTTTCTATACTCTACTACGCTACTACGCTGTAGTTTATTGTACGTTTCATGTTTTCTATACTCTTCTACGCACTACGCTACTACGCTGTAGTTTATTGTATGTTTCATGTTTTCTATACTCTACTACGCACTACGCTACTACGCTGTAGTTTATTGTACGTTTCATGTTTTCTGTACTCTACTACGCTGTAGTTTATTGTACGTTTCATGTTTTCTATACTCTACTACGCAGTAGTTTATTGTATGTTTCATGTTTTCTATACTCTACTACGCAGTAGTTTATTGTATGTTTCATGTTTTCTATACTCTACTACGCTACTACGCTGTAGTTTATTGTATGTTTCATGTTTTTTATACTCTACTACGCACTGCGCTACTACGCTGTAGTTTATTGTACGTTTCATGTTTTCTATACTCTACTACGCACTACGCTACTGCGCTGTAGTTTATTGTATGTTTCATGTTTTCTATACTCTACTACGCACTACGCTACTACGCTGTAGTTTATTGTATGTTTCATGTTTTTTATACTCTACTACGCACTGCGCTACTACATTGTAGTTTATTGTACGTTTCATGTTTTCTATACTCTACTACGCTACTACGCTGTAGTTTATTGCACATTTCATGTTTTCTATATACTCTACTACGCACTACGCTGTAGTTTACTGTATGTTTCATGTTTTTTATACTCTACTACGCACTACGCTACTACGCTGTAGTTTATTGTATGTTTCATGTTTTTTATACTCTACTACGCTACTACGCTGTAGTTTATTGCATGTTTCATGTTTTCTATACTCTACTACGCACTACGATACTACGCTGTAGTTTATTGTATGTTTCATGTTTTCTATACTCTACTACGCTATTTACGCTATAGTTTATTGTATGTTTCATGTTTAAAGGTTGCATTAAAACTAATATTTTTGAATAAACCGACATGAAATGAAAAAATTTAAAGAATCTCAGCCTATATCGACATTTACTTTAAATGATGCCGACTTCGCCACTACGCGTAGTTCAGCCGTAGTGGCCAGAACCCTGTTCATATTACTCGCCATGTATAAGTTTGCCGGTCCGAATCCTTCTACGAAATAACAGAAAAGTCAAGTGCACAGTTAGAAGTGGTAAGAAACTTTTAAATTCTCAAATTAAAAAATTATTCTGGCAAAATATTTGACAAATATACATCGTATGTATTTACATACAAAGCAAGCTTGGGTACCTGTGAATTTGCAAGAAAATATACGAGCGAATTGGCGGTGGTTTTTATTTCGAAAGGATACTTGTTGATCGGAATTGAGCAATTGATGAATAATAGAGACAATTTTAGACATGTATCAATAATTATATAATTTGTAACCTATGCATTCTTTGACATCCATTTGATTATCCACACGCCACAAGGCGCCACGATGATGAATCGTTCCCCTTTCGCTAGTTCATTTTGTTAGCTCGAGCTTTGGTAGTATTCTTTTGTTGATGAATAAACTGAACTAATCACAATACAAACAAATGGTCTTGTCGCTGAACTTGAAACTTTATCGAATGGGGATTAATCAACACCAGGTAGTGTATGTTCTTTTGTTTTATATTCAACCCAGGGGCGAATCGAAGTAGACGCCGCAGTCCAAGCATGCTTCGTTTATATTTTCTATGCTCATGTAAAACGTACGCTTTATACTTAAAAATACATTATTTCGCCGTAGCTGAAATGGCCTTGGTTAAAAAGCTCGTAAAGAAGGAATAGCCAAGACCACTGTATATTGCTTTCACTTTATATAGGAATTGCTGACCACACTCAGATACTTTATTATACAGAATGACAGATTTGACCAGACAAAGTTGTGAAAGTTACCTGTATATGCATTTAAATACATCTCAAGAACTTTTTTACTAATATCTGTGCGAAATAGGACACATTTTGTTAGAGTTATGCAAGGGGGTGGGTTAATTGCTCTGCCCCCCCCCCCAATGATCATCCCCCAAAGTACTTGTGAATAGTTCAAATCCAGTGACATATTAGGGGGGAGTGTGTGGTATGCTAGGTAAGTAACTAAACATAAATTTTTAGCAAAAAATGTTGTGTCGGAATATAAGCCTTAAGAAATGCAACATTTCCAATGATCATCCCCCAAGGTACTTGTGAATAGTTCAAATCCAGTGACATATTAGGGGGGAGTGTGTGGTATGCTAGGTAAGTTACTAAACATAAATTTTTAGTAAAAAATGTTGTATCGGAATATAAGCCTGAAGAAATGTAACATTTTCCAAAAAGGGGAATTGCCTTACTGTACAATGCCACTCAAAACTCTGCTAATATCGGACCCTGGCCCTGCCACTGAAGCATGGTAAAATCAACTTCATCTGCAGAAAAACTACTTTCAAGACCATTTGAATACCTCGGGAGGGGGGGGGGCTTTGTAAGACATTTACAATGTTGTAAACATAATACTGCAATAGAATATTAGATAGAAAAATTCTGACAATATTTTGAAACTAATTTCTTCCTTTTTTTACCAAGACCTGATGATGTTATTGTACACCAAATTCCAAAATTTGAAATGGAAACTGATCATGTTCAAAGGTAAAAATAATGCTCCAAGGAATAAAATAAATATTCCAATCCTCTTTCAAGATCATGTTGCCAGTGTACTTAGTGCATAATAAAATCAGAAAGCAACAAAATGTTGCAAAATGTTTTGAAGAGGACATTCAAAAGACCCCACATCGAAGTTGTATCGTTTAAGTGAAACGATAACGTTTAACGTTTAACTCATTTAGAACTAGTCTTCGTAAATATTACGAATCAAAATTACCTTCTTACAGCCCTCCTGGTTGTAATTAAGGCATTATATATTTATATATAGATGTTGTATTTGTAATGTATTTAGTATACTGTGCTGCCTGTTGCACTCTCGACCCTTTGCCACTTAAGTTCACAAAATGTTAATATGATTAAGGATGGGCTTGTAAATTGGAAGAAATTATGATTGACTTATTCCATTCTTATCCATTTCCTTCGTGAACATGGCACTGGGATCGGTCGTCAACAAACTGTGCATTATACTATTATTGGGGTCAGATATCAATAGGGATGCATATCCTGTTTCTTTCCCCAGTCACACCTGTTTGTTGTTCGCATGTACGCTGTCCATTTTAGTGTTAAAGTTATGTAGCGATATTGTGACAAATCAATAAATAAATAAGTAGTGAGTTGAAAATTTTGCAGCTTTCTGATACTATTATCTGCTACCACTGGCTACATATTGAATTGGACAGTCAACCTTTGAATTGTGAATACATTGAATGTTGTTTTATTAGCAGGGTTCAAGATCTGAATTACTAGGTTACTAGTATTCAAGTGGATGCTATTGCACTTTTAAAATCTGGTATCCTACCATTAAAATTATTATCCTAGATTATCATATAGACTATAAGTATTGATCCAGATTAGCAGTATCCAAACAAGGTAAATTAAATTGTCTGCTACAATGTTTCTGGCAAACAAAGCTAATTTTTCAGACCTCTTCCACACTGTACAGATGTCAAAGTCTGAGAAAATTTGGATACTAAATTCATAATTTTTATAGTGCTATACTGTATCTCAGTTAGATACAAAGCCTATAATATCCAACACTCAAATGCAGCACCCAATCGATACCAAGATACTGCATGTCTTGAGCCCTGGGTAGTGAGTGTAAGCTTTGATGTATTCAATTTAGCGTAAATAAATACAAAAAAAAGTTTTAATGTAGTGTACACATGTTTAAAAATAGTTTATTCAATACTTAGATTAAATTTTAGTCATCTTTAGGAATTAGGGGTATTAAGATCAGATGACTAAAATCTAGTTCAAATGTCTTTATTTTATGTTTATATATTTTTTCTATTACATTGTATTTAATCAGAATACTCAGTGGTTGTTGATGAGAAATGACATGTATTTTTATAAAAACATCTTTTTCCTATATTTCAAGACTATAAGCATATTCAGTATAACTTAATTAAAATACCTACTTTCAATTGTGCGATGAGGCACATTCTCCATACCAGAAAGAGCCCTAATGTTCTGAACCAGTGCCTTGTCTTTGTCGTCGTTGGTGGGGGATCTGAAACTATTCAATATTAATATTTAATTCAGTTTTTTAACTCTGTTCCAGATTTCTAACAATTTCTATTCCTAAACCCTAATTTAACCTAAAAAGCAGAACAGCCCTGTTGCCCAGCAAGTGCAGAAGAATAAGTAGGGCACATTTTAGTTTAAAGGAGACATTGTCAGATTTTTATAATCTATTAAACCTTGCAACGTCCCTGTCAATGAGACTACCAACCCCACAATGTTTTAGCTTTAAACATTATCTTGTTAAAATCAAGGTTATCTTTAAGTCAATTTATCTGGTATTATTTCAAACAATACTGTATGTTCTGCTGCTACCTGTTACACTTTACAGTACAGTATTTCTAAATGCATACACTATACCTTTGAGAATAGTCCCAGTCTTCCTCAAAGCTTTTCACTGCAGCCCTCACTGTACGCTAATCATTTCAAATTGAAAGGTAATTTTGCCTCCTTTTTATTGCAGAAATGGTTGGACCATGGTTAATTAAAGAAGACTGATACCAGAATCCTGCATAATGTAAGTCATATGCCGCATTTACACTGCAGCAATTTTTTTGGCCTGTGCCTGGCCTTGGCCATACCTGTCGGTAAAATCAACTCGTTACACTACTGGTTTACACTAGCGTAGAACAGCTCAGCTCAATTCACCTTGATTGTCTATTTATCAGAATCTGGCCAATTCCTATTGTTAGCTCAAGGTGCGATAGCAACCTTACTTTCCTGTGCTGAGCCAAAGCAAAAATAGAATGTTCACACTAGTAAAATTGACTTCTAGTGCACGTTTTTTTGCTGTCCCATAATTTGCAATCTAGGCCAGGTCTGGGCCAGGTAAAACTCGTTCACACTAAGATCTAGATAGGATCTAGGCCAGGTCTGGGCCAAGAACTTGCTGCAGTGTAAACATAGCTATATTTGTGTGTGTTGTTGGAATGCCAAGTTGCTGGCCACTGTTAGCAAGACAGTTTGGCAATCAAGATATCGGGAAGCAAGTCTGCATGTTTCACCACAAACACCACGTTTTGGGAACTATTTTAAATGCGATTTTACAGAATTATGAAAACAATGTAGTAGATAGCAGCCCCTATCAACTTCCCAAGTATATAAATATTTCGTTTATAAATATTGAGATTTATCTAGTGATGTCTATGAAAATTTAGCAAAAAAACATTGCATTCCGTTCATTTTAAACCTAAATGAATAGGAAAATAACTGTAGAATGGCTGTAGTTGCACTGTATATTCCCAAATATTTTCCATCTCATCCATAAACACTAAATACAGTAGGCCATTTATAGCTTTTCCATATGTATTCAGCTGGTTGTTGCTCAAGAAAAATTCTCCCTTTACCATTTTTTGGCAAAGCTATAAGCTTGTGCAACAATCACTTGTTTTTTGTACAACAGAAACAAAAATCTACAATCCTAATGATGTATATACCTGCACAATCAAAGGAATCTTGTCGTTCGACGAATTCCTTTCTCGTTCTTCAGCTCTTTCTTGTCGTCTGTTTTCCAGAAGCTTTTTGTTCTGGTCCATTATGGTTCTTTGGTTTAGGATGATCGTGGCCAAAATAGCATCATTTCTTGGTACACTTTCTGCCATTCTCTAAAATTTTTGGGCGAGAAAATTGTTGAAAAAATACGTAAAAAGCTTGCGGCAACAAAGTTTTCGAAAACGTCTTCGACTTCGAATTCCCTCCCCTGGTTTCCGGCCGAAAACGCATTCTGGACTTATTGTTTAGCGAAAACGAGGTTGAATGCTCGTGGCGACCCTTCTTACCACCGGTTGTACCCTTTTCACCTTCTATGTTGGTAATGATACATGTTTCTATGACGATTCGAAAATATGGCGAAGCAAGGCTATATGACTCTTTGTCCGCACTGCGAAAGTTATTTACCACCTAGAACCTTTAGAAGGCATCGATTGCTATATTTTAAACTCGACAGTAATACCTGGGAAAAAGATCCCGATTTAGCATCCAGCAGCAGCGATGATAGTGAGCAATTTATGGAGGTTGACAACGATAGTATTTCCCCTCCATCCAGTCCGCTGTTTCATGCGCAAACCGTGTGGCGCAATACTCTTAAAAGAAGCAACGCTAAGTGGCGGTGCTACTCGGTTATACCCACACAAGCTATTCTGCTTCAAAAGCCTTGTCGAAACGTTGACGCAGTTTGTAACGCGTCCTGGTTTGACTGAACGCTGTGAGTTGTGGCGTAACCGTGAGCTGAGCTCAGCACGTCATATTATGTGTGATGTATTTGAAAGGAGGATTTGGAAAGAATTCCAGGTATTCAATGGGTCGTCATTTTTAGAATCCAGGCGAAATTATGCGTTTATGCTAAACGTTGACTGGATGCAGCCATTCGACCATACGCAATACTCTGTTGGTGTAATGTATTTAGTTTTAATGAATTTTCCCAGAAGCGAACGTTTCAAGAGGGAAAACGTCTTCCTGGTTGGAATAATTTCTGGTCCAAGTGAACCGCGGATTAACATCAATTCTTTTCTGAAGCCCTTTGTGGATGAGTTAGTGGTACTTTGGGAAGAAGGTGTAATGTCAGGCATTCTGGCTCTTCTTGTTCGCAAATGTTTTAAGGCAGCGCTGTTGTGCGTAGCTTGTGATATGCCTGCAAGCTGGAAGGTTTGTGGTTTTACAGCACATAACTCCAAGCATGGTTGTCCAAAATGTAGCAAGGAGTTTAAAACTGGTGGCGTTGGTGTTGCTACAGATTATTCTGGTTTCGAGCCTTGTCATGGTAGAAATCCTGTGGAACATAGGCGGCATGTGGAGGAGATACTGGCACAACCCACACAAGAGCTACGCAACGCCAAAGAGTCATCATACGGTACCAGATACTCGGAACTTCTGCGATTGCCTTATTTTGACTGTATAAGATTTATAATCGTTGACCCAATGCACAACTTATTTCTTGGAACTGCTAAACGCATGATTGAAATTTGGCTAGAACTTTCGGTATTAACCCAAGCAGATTTGGAACATGTCCAGAATAAAGTTGATGCATCAAATGTCCCATCATATTTAGGTCGACTGCCGTTTAAAATAGCAAAGTCGTTCTCGGGTTTTACAGCAGAACAGTGGAAAACTGGGTTACTATCTTCTCTCCGTTTGCACTGTTTGGTCATCTACCTGATCCACACTATAGATGTTGGTTACAATTTGTTAAAGCCTGTAAAATATTGTGTCAGCCGTTGATACGAATTTCTGATGTTGGGATTGCTCATGATCTTTTAATTAAGTTTTGGTGTGATGTTGAAAAAATGTATGGAAAGGAACGTATTACCCCAAACATGCACATGCACACTCATTTAGCCGATTGTATCTTGGATTAGGGTCCAATTTACAGTTTTTGGTTATTTAGCGTCGAAAGATACAATGGCATATTGGGCAATTACTATACCAACAATAAATCAATTGAGTTACAAATCATGCGCAAATTCATTCGTGACCTCAACATAAGAGATTTTGCATTTCCAGAGGAGTATAGAGAACAATTCCAAGATATTGTGAGTAAATTAGACCAACGCACTGGCTGTAAATCTAGCACACTCGTGCTTGATCATGAACTTTGCCTTGATATCCTTCAGCTCAGTCACGACAAAATTGACCTTGAAAACAAATTATGGTACTCGCTTGCTGGTTATTCCTTGGGCTCCCCTCATGTGATTAAACAGCTTGATAGTGATGAGCTTCTATACATTTATGAAGTGTACAAAATCTTTTTTCCCGGTATATTATTGTCTCATATACTCACCCTTTTCGACAAGTATGCCGCGGCAGAACTTGCGTCTGAGTGCTTTGGATCCAGGTTTTCTCGTCTTAATCGCTATTCATATGTATTAACGCAGTGGGCTTGTAGATTTGACGGATTGGTCGATTTGGAGTTAGCAGGTGAAAGGCCTGGAATAATACAGTACTTTGTTCGGCAGTCCATCCATTTTGCTTTGCATTTGTTCGTTGGTTCCAGTATCACCCAGAGCGTTTTCACTGTGGTACTGAAGGTGTTGTACCAGAGGTCTGATGTCCTACCCTTTTCAAAAGTCTTGGCCCGGCTTCATTTGTCCCCATTCAACGTTTATCTCGAAAGTTTGTTGCCGGTTATGATAAAATTGGGGAAGAAAATGTACTGTTTGTCATGCCTCTTGAGAGAAAAAATTTGGCATAGTGTAGTAATGGCGAACGTTGGACGTGCAATCAGAGTTAAGAAACTTCACTCGATGCGACGAAAACTCGAGATTGAATCAGTATACTACAGGAGTTACTATTTGTATATATAGTATACTATACCATTTTGAGTTTCCAATTCATTCGGTATTTTCCTATTTACCTTGTAAAACACTTTGCAAATCCCTTGAGGAAATTTTCTGACGTTCTGTTCAAAGTTCCTAGCTCCCTGTTCTGCTTTGCGCTATTTAATTGCGAACAAAAATAATTAACCAATGGCAACGCAGGAAGCCAGGATGACTAAAACAGGATACCTGAAAATTAAAACAAGAACTTAGGAAAATGAAGTATGTAGTCTGGAATATTGCAACTGCGGATAAAAGCATTGCAAATTCCCTGAAGGGATTTTCATGTTTGCAAAGGTAATTAGGAGAATTCTAAATGAACTAGCAACCCAAAGCGTTCCTAATGCTTGACGTAGTTTACTTGGAGTGAAAAATTTCTCGCTTGTTTGGCGGAGTATTTCGCTAAGCTTAAGTGCAATTTTTCATTAATACTTCGAGAACATGTAAAGTCGTTGCATGTGAGGAATAAAAGTTGAGTGCCGCAACCAAAAATAAGGCCATTTTTGTTCTTTACAACCATTATAATAGGGCCCTTTAGTCTTGTATAAGTCGCGACTTATTTTGTCCCATAAAAATGGCTGTAATATATGTGAGACAAAACTGGAACGGCTATTTGCTCTCCTCCTATTTTTTCCTCGCAATTTTTCATCCTACAGCCGATTAAAAATCTCTTAAGCAATATTGTCAAGCAATGTCCTTTATAGGCTATATTTCTTAAAATACATTTGTTGATTGCAGTATGTGATACCGGCATTAAGGCATAACGGGATGGCAATTATAAGATCGTAAAGTATAAGTAATCTTCGACATAAACCCTTTTCGTATCAAGCCCCAGCCATGCACCAATTTCTCCTTAAAGGCTTAACTCGAGACACAAACAGCAAGTTTGCAAACTCGAATGAAGCTCGAAGATCAGGCAAATGTGATGCTTAAGTTAAGTTGTCATTTAAAGAAAGTATAATAGTCGCCTAGTTAATGTAGTCTTTAAGAGAGCTTTCAGAGGTTGATCTTTGAATATTAGGTGCGTACTATTTATTTACCCATTACGTGTGTCATAGCATATATTAACTATCCTAATATGATTTTTTATTGCTGGTAAAGTTACATTCTCCAGAGCGGCAATATGAAGAATGTGGGGACAGGGTTATGTAATTAATATGATACGTTTGTTTGCGTGCATGTTGAGTATATTAGTGCAGGTATGATGTGATGTGCGGTCGCGTTATTTCTTGGAGTCAAACAACTTGGGCATGTTGTACTATCCCGCGTGTAGTGCAGCGTGGGGCCATTTACGCCGCTTATAAATTAGTCGCGAATCAATCTCGTGCGCAGGGCCATCCTGATGACAGCAGCTGGAAAAAATGAAATGACACTATCTGCGGTATTAGTATGTTTGCCCTCCTGCTGACTAAAATGATTCTGAATGTGCACAAGGTTGTGAAAACTTTTCTCACCCTGGCACCCAGAGTCATTTCAGTCAAGATATTTGGAGATTGCCGAAGCCTTTACTTTTGTTCTCATTTTCTTCACGCGCTTGCCTTTTACCAGGATGATCCTGGAGACAAGGTTGGTCAAGCATACAAAACTTCGCGACTATAATTTCACGTGACCATAATAAATATTTCACCGATAGATTTGAACTTTTGAATTTCACGGATACATTCACCATTCATTTGAATTTCACTGATACATTCACCAACTCACAAGATTGTAGCAGAGAGAAAAACAGCTTGGTGGAAGAATGAGATGTTAAATCTAATCATAAAACTATCGCGAAAGAATACATGCACTCAAAGAATGCAAGAAATATTTTACTTAGTTTTCTGTAAAAGTGGATTAAAGATAGACACGTTTCCTCACGTGAACATTCGTCACCGGTTTACTTACTTTCATCAAAATGAGAAAATCGCATTGCGATGAAAATCATGCCACTGCGATGAAAAATGCGTCCATCTGATTTTGATCTCAACGAAATATCCCTTGATAATAAACCATCATGGCGTCTTTGAGATATTCACCTTTTAAAAATGAAAATTATGGCTGCGTTGTGATGTCTTTTACTCACGCATACTAAGTTTGATTTACTAATAAAATAAAAAAATATCTCTGTGAGAAATGGGCAAAATTTGTGCAAACTTTGCAAGAATAAACACGCATTTATTACTACAAAAAGAGTAGTTTTTGACCCCTAGACAGTAGTTTGTGACCCCGGGGTCGTTTCAGTCCCTTTGTGGTGCTTATTCTTCGAAAGGGTGGATTCTATCCGATTCAGAGGGTAGTTTTAACTTCTCAAAGGGTAGGAACGTTACTGTTCGAAAGTGTCGTTTCCGCTTTTCGAAAGGGTTGTTTCAGATACGATTTGTTATATGCAAATGAACTTCTAACTCATACATATCAATAAATCATCATTCAATATCGCTTCGTGTGACATAAGTGCAGCAAAATAGAAGTAAACAAAGCCATCCTTTTTAAAAAATGGGTTTAATACATCACCAATTGCAAATTATATACAATCTTGCATAGAGGTAAAGAGTAATATGCAAGCGCCCTAAAGAGAATGCACTGCGCTGCCATAGCCTGCATGATTGTGATCGCCAATTCAAAACGAGAATTTGAGCGACATCAACTATTATTTAAAAGTGCATATGACACGAAATTTTACATTTGAGAATTACAGACTTCTTACTGCGGTGATTTACACAGAGTATTTATTTTTCAAAAACATGATGCCAAGGGAATTATATGTCAAACCAAGTGCACCAGGGGGTGAAATGACATTCTAGTGGTTTTAAATACTTTCTAAAAGAGGGGCAAGAAAAATAGGGGCTGGGTGGTTAACCCCCCTCCCAGAAAACCCACCCATGAAAAACATTGCTTTGTATTGCCTTGCATTTACTTGTCTTCAATCATGTGGATTGAAGATTCAATATTTGAAGACCGTTGCAAAAAATGGTCACATGATATGCTCACATCAATAGCATGTTTTACAGTTGATGTTACAAGTTCAGTTTTTCCACAATTTTCCACAATTATTGCAGGTTTAACAATATATAGGATATATAGCTCATTTGCATTACCAATTTGAAAGTTAATTTCAGTTTGTCCAAAGTTTGAACCATTACTAACATCAGAAACAATGATAACAACAATAAATCTCATGTCTCAATATCGATATTTAGGAACGGTCACCAAAGATATTATAAGGCAAAATTACCTCTTTACTGCCCACCTGGCTCGGTTTAGGGACCTTATACATTTGTTAGTGTACTATAAGTTAATTAATTTATGCATGTGGTTATTTTTTGTAGTTTAGGGATCAGGTGTCAATTGGGACGTAAGTTCTGTTCCTTTCTCCAGTCACATGTTATTTCCATGACTTTGTAATGTTTTAGTGATTGTAATGATTGTTTGTATAGATATTAATTGTGACAAATTGATTAAATTAAATTAAATTAAAAGACTCAATAATTTTTAAGGAAAATACAAAGGAAAATACAAAACAGTATCAGTGGTCCAACATGTTGACTGTCACTTGGTTTTATTATAAGTAGTTTTACAACTAATAAATTATTACTGGCATTATATAATGGTACATGCGTCATTATATAACGTCTCATTTTAGTTAATATTCATGTGGTGTAAACCTTCTAGCCAATTTTTGGGACCAATTCTAGAGACTAACTGAGATGACCTTTGGAACAAGGTCGGTCTAATATCAGAGTCAAAGGGAATGTTGTTGAACAGCACTACTTTAGAACTTATTACTATTCATTTGTAGGATGGCGATACGTCATGTAAGAACTAGTGTAGGACGTCCATACGTCATGTAAGAACTATAAAATAGCTGTTGCTATGGCAACAGCAAGAAAGAGAGATGATTCAAGATGGCGATGTATGAACACGTTCTTGTAGATTTTTATTGTTGTTATAAATAAATCCTTTTGATTATTTCATCGTTATTCGATCTACTAATGAACTCGGCGTGCGGGTAACAATTTGGAGGTCCCACCGAGACGTTTATTGATAAATAAAGTTAAAAGATACGAGGAAAAAGGTATGATTTTAATATGGTCTCTGCTGAATTCTTAAAATTGATACGTTACGTATTTGGACTTTAAAATGGCTGAAGAATTACAACAAAACATGCAAATGAAACTGTGTCAGGCGTCTGACAAAACACTCAGAGCTATTGCCGAGGAGTTTAAACTTGAAATAGATGAACAGAGACGGAGTACAATCGTGTGTGTTATTTTCCAATATATCGATAAAGAGTTGATGGCTAAAACAGATGAAGAACGAAAGGCATTCTTGCAAGGCCTACGCTCTCGTCATTTAGAAACACCTGAAGTAACTGAAACGAGTGTTGTGGTGAATGACACGAATGTTACAGGGGAGAAATCAAAGTCTCCTTTGCCACAAAAGTTGGAAAACCCTACCATAAAAAATATGCTGGAATCTACCAGTGTATTTCGTCGACAGTTTAAGATTGTCGGACAGATCGGGCACCCAGACGAAAAGGATAAGTTAAGTTTTACATCTTTAACAAGGCAAGTAGACTCTGGTTTGAAACAAGGTTATTCAGAGCAAGAAATTGTAGATGGGGTAATTCGTGCAATTAGTGCTGGAATGGTTCTTCGAAGTTATGTTGAAACTTTTAAGGACTTACCTCTAGAACGATTACGGAAAATTCTCCGAAACCATTATGGTGTTAAGAATTCAACTGAATTGTATCAAAGCCTTGCATCAATATGTCAAGGCCCAAAAGAGTCGCCACAAGAATTCCTTATGCGTGCCCTCGATTTACGGCAGAAAATCCTGTTTTCAGGCACTCAAGATCAAGGTGAGGACACTTTGGTTTATGAAACTGACCACGTTCAAAAGCTTTTTCTACGTACGGTTGAAACTGGATTGCAAGACGAAAACGTAAGAGTAAGGGTTAGGGGGTACCTAAAAGATTCAACAATATCAGACGAAGAACTGATTCGACAAGTCAATAATGCTGTGTCAACAGAGGATGAACGTGCTCGAAAGTTAAGAAGTCAAAACCGTGGAAAGTCGGCCCAAGTGTCACGGGTAGCAGAGGAAAAAAATGACAAGGGACAAGACAAGATTCTTGAGACCTTGGAAGCTCTAAAAATAGAGGTTGCCCAAGTCAAGAGTCAGTTAAAGGAAAGAAATCAAGAAACTGAACAAGCAAGTCCACCTAAGGGGGTACAACTACAAGAGACTGGAAACCAGAGAAAGAACACTCCAAAATGTTCACAGTGCCAGGCGACTGGAAATGTTAGATGTTTTCATTGTTATATTTGTGGAAGTGATAACCATTATGCAGTTGGATGTCGACAGAACCAAGGCCGAAGTGCTTTAAACTCCAAGAGGCTGCCTCAGAGGGGCCGGAAGTAGCCGAAGGAAAATTGGGGTCCCAAAGATGTAGTAACTGTGGTAAAGACAATGGTCAAATGACAATGTATCGGTGTTCACAATGTAAATGTGTAGTTTACTGTTCCAAACTCTGTCAGAAAAGGCACTGGAATCATCACAAAGATAATTGTAAGACTCTTAGGGACCTGACATGGACAAGTCAAAACAGACCAAACGGCGAAAATAAGACATTTGTAAGCCATTTAACTCCAAGCGAATATACGAAGATTGCTAAACTTGTTGGACGGCGGTGTACGGTGAGATGCTTGTTAAATGACATTGAGTCACAGGTACTGTGGGATACTGGTGCACAAGTATCTATTTTGTCAAGAGAAATGATGGAGAAGTTCTTTAACAAAGCGACGGTAAGAGATATTTCCAAATTAATTGACGAGGAACTACACTTGACAGCGGCTAATGGAACAAAAATCGCATACAGCGGTTGGGTTGAAATAGAAGTCCAATTGACTTCTTCCAGTAAAGATGAGCCATCGGTTATGGTACCCTTTCTAATTACAAATGAGAATTTAGAGTATCCTATTCTGGGATATAATGTCATTGAGGAACTTGTCCAACCTGTTAATCTATTAGATGGTCACCAATCAACAGATATCGCGGCAGTACAAGCTAGTTTCCAAGACTTGGATGAAATTGTACTGCTTGACTTGATTGAGCTGATACAAGGAACAAAGGCAGATAGGCTGTGTACCATTAAGAGTTCAAAAAGAGACGTTGTTATTCCTGCAAAACGAACAATTCAAGTTAATTGTAGAGCAAATACCGGACCAGTAGAAGAAGCCATGCCAGTCTTATTTGAACCAGATGAATTAACGCCATGGCCGCAGGGTTTAGCTATACATGAAACGGTTACCGCAGTCAAACGAGGTTCAACGTCGAAAATTAAGATAGATGTTATTAATACGACTAATCATGACATTGTATTGCGAAAACATACGATACTGGGGAGTCTTCAATTGGTCAAATCTATTACACCGGTAGAAGTGAAGCTTGCAGAAAACGCAGGTGAAGAAACGGAAACATCTGCAACCGTCTCTCAATCACAAGTAACAATGACAGAGAAAAGAACCACGAAAGAAGAAAATACAAGTGACGACGATTTTTTGCCTGACATTGATCTTACTGGGTTAACCGAGCAGCAGCGTAAAGTAGCAAAAGCTATGTTGAGAGAAGAATGCCACTCCTTTGCAAGAAATGATGAGGATATCGGCTGTATCAACGATCTAGAACTTGGTATTAATTTGACAACAAACGAGCCAGTACAAAAGAACTACGTGTCAGTACCAAGACCACTTTATCCGGAAGTAAAGCAGTATATCGAAGATCTATTAAATAAACAGTTTATTAAGGAGTCTCGATCAGCATATTCATCTCCAGTAGTCTGTATCCGTAAGAAAGATGGAACACTCCGACTTTGTGTCGATTATAGGGAACTCAATCGTAGAACAGTTCCCGACCGGCACCCTATACCAAGGGTCCAAGAAACACTCGATAGCTTGGGCGGCAATTCGTGGTTTAGTGTATTAGATCAGGGTAAGGCCTACCACCAAGGATTTGTGGAACCGTCAAGTCGGCATTTAACAGCATTTGTGACGCCGTGGGGCCTATACGAATGGCTTAGGATCCCATTCGGACTCATGAACGCCCCAGCAAGCTTTCAGAGATTCATGGAACACTGTTTAGGAGAATTACGCGACGAGATTGCCATCCCGAATCCCAAAAGTCTTAAAAACAAAACACCACAAACAATAGGAGAACTGCGAAAACTACTCGGTTTGCTGAGTTATTACCGCCGGTATGTACCGAATTTTGCCCAGAAAGCTAAACCGCTATATGATCTAGTCACGCGAGCAGCGAACACGGACAGTGATAAAGAGCAAGCGAATGACACCGGAAAGAGGGGTCAAGTTCCATCATCATTAAAAATTGCGTGGGCTAAACAACATCAGACGGTGTTGGAGAAACTGATTGACCATCTTATAATACCCCCAGTGATGGCGTACCTGGACTACCAAAGGCCTTACATAGTACATACGGACGCGTCGAAAGACGGTCTTGGTGCAGTCTTGTACCAAAAGCAGGAAGAAACAGTTCGAGTTATCGCCTATGCTTCCCGAAGTCTTACAAACGCAGAGAAAAACTACCACCTCCACGCGGGCAAATTGGAATTTCTTGCGCTCAAATGGGCTATAACGGACCAATTCCGTGATTATTTGTATTACGCCCCCGAGTTCACCGTTTTCACTGATAACAATCCTCTAACCTACGTCTTAACATCTGCCCGACTGAACGCCACTGGTTTGAGATGGATAGAAGAGTTGGCTGATTTCAATTTCAATATTCGATACCGTCCCGGGAAACTCAACGGAGATGCTGACGCATTGTCACGAATGCCGAGGGAAATCGACGAATACATGAAAATGTGCAGTGCAAAGGTGAATCGTGACGTTGTTCAAGCTAGTGTTTCGGGGTTGCAAGTACAATCCGAGATCCCATCCACAATGCCATTTTCCCCTGAAACTCATCGCGCAGACATAAACACAACTGAAATATCGACCAACCTAAAAAAGGAACAAAGTAAAGACCCCGATGTCAACCGCGTCATAACACTTAAATTAGGGAACACGTACCTATCTCCCCAGGAACGCAAGCAAGAAAGCCGTAAGGTACAGCTGCTTCTTCGAGAGTGGAATAAACTCAAAATCGGAACAGATGGAGTTTTATACCGGGTATCTAATAACTTAAATCAAGCTGTATTGCCAGAACATTTTTGTAAAACAGTTTATAAAGAATTGCACGAGGAAATGGGACATCTGGGCTCGGAACGGGTCATTGACTTGGCTTGTGAACGGTTTTTTTGGCCTCGTATGAGACAAGATATCACTCACTATGTCACAAAAGTGTGTCCGTGTTTAAAAAGTAAGAAACCACCCATAAATCCAAGAGAACCACTACATCCTATAGTAACAACAGCACCCTTCCAAATAGTTTCCATTGACTATCTCCATCTTGAAACGTGTGCTGGAGGATATCAGTACATCTTGGTCGTCATGGACCATTTTACTAGATACGCGCAAGCGTATGCGACGCGTGATAAATCAGCAAAAACCGCTGCAGATAAGCTCTACAACGACTTTATTCCGCGATATGGCTTCCCACAGAAGATACACCACGACCAAGGCGCTGAATTCGAGAATAAACTGTTTTACAACCTGGAAAAGTTAAGTGGAATCAAACATTCTAGAACAACTCCCTATCATCCTGAAGGTAATGGCCAAGTCGAAAGGTTTAACCGGACTCTCCTGTCAATGCTTCGTTCCCTACCAGCTAAATACAAAAGCCGTTGGTGTGACCATCTTAACAAAGTCGTACACGCATATAATTGCACAAAACATGATGCCACGGGTTATTCACCATTCTTGTTACTCTTTGGCAGACCTCCGCGACTACCAATTGACCTAATGTTCGGACTGAAACCCCCTCCCGGTTACAGTACGTACCCTGAGTTTGTTAAGAAATGGAGAGACGCAATGTCTGAAGCTTATCAACTCGCATCTGAAACAGCAGCAAAAAAGGCTACAAGCGGAAAAATACAGTACGACAAGAAAGCCAAAAGTACAACCTTTCAACCCGGTGATCGCGTGCTTATACGAAATGTAAAAGAAAGGGGTGGTCCTGGCAAACTACGGTCCTATTGGGAAGATGAAATCTATAAAATCGTATGTCAGAAATCCGACGAGATTCCCGTCTACGATGTCATTCCAGAGAGTGGAGAGGGAAAGACCAGAACACTGCATAGGAACATGCTCTTCCCATGTTCGTACCTCCCTGTGGAAAGATCCGCCATGAAACCCTCCCAGCCAAAACGTCAAAACAAAAGCAAGAAGGAGAAGGAAGAACCCACGAGTGAAGATCGTTCAACAGATAGCGAAGATGAGTCCGAGATTCCGAAAATATTACCTGAACAAATCACCAAGATAACCTTAAGAGAATCACATCATGGACTTTCAGACTCAGTTGAAAATGTAAACAACCAGATTCCAGAGGAAGAAGTGCAGGAAGGTGTAATCCCTGAAGAAAGCGTCCAAAACAACCAGGTTCCAGAGGAAGAAGTGCAGGAAGGTGTAATCCCTGAAGAAAGCGTCCAAAATTTAAATGAACCACTTATTCCTGGACTAACACTAGAATCCGCTCAGAATGTTGAAACAGCGACTGCTGCAACGGAACAAACAGAAACAAGTGTACAGGCTGATGCTCAGAGCTCGGGAAGCTCGCAACGAATTCGAAGACCACCAATAAGATTGGCGTACGGAAACCTAGGACAACCAAATGATTATTGGGGAAGTATTAACACTATCAGCGCATCTGCACCGAATTATATACATCCAACAAACCCGTTTCCTACAACATTCCAAACGTTCCCAATGCATGCAACAAACCCGTTTTCTACAACATTCCCAACGTTCCCAATGTATCTAACAAACCCGTTTCCTACAACATCCCCAATGTTCCCAACCACCACGATGTTCCCGATACCCCTACTGTCCCCAATATTCCCAACGCCACCATTCCTTCCACCAATGCCTCCGTCTTACGGGTGGAATTGTTACGGTCCAGAGATGAACCAAACTTTGTTGTGTCAGAAGAACACAAGAAGTCCATAAACGTAAAACATTTAAAGTTCGCTGTCAAATAAACAAGTTTACAAACTTTTTACAAGAGTAAAAATTCCAGGAAAATTCCTGACCAACAAGAAACGAAAACGTCGGCCGAAGAAAAGAAAGATCGAAGTTAGAAATTACTTTCTTGGTATTGTATCTGCGGGCCTGATCAACCAACAGATCACCAAAGACTGTAATTAGTAGTCGAGACAGTGCGAGTATGAACAAACG
This sequence comes from Muricea muricata, assembly GCA_963855995.1. Lineage (NCBI taxonomy): Eukaryota > Metazoa > Cnidaria > Anthozoa > Malacalcyonacea > Plexauridae > Muricea > Muricea muricata. The sequence continues at coordinate 85,163,659 of OY979716.1, read as the reverse complement.
ATAGAGGACAACAAGTTATAGGAGGGGTGAGTGTAGGATGGCGATACGTCATGTAAGAACTAGTGTAGGACGTCCATATGTCATGTAAGAACTATAAAATAGCTGTTGCTATGGCAACAGCAAGAAAGAGAGATGATTCAAGATGGCGATGTATGAACACGTTCTTGTAGATTTTTATTGTTGTTATAAATAAATCCTTTTGATTATTTCATCGTTATTCGATCTACTAATGAACTCGGCGTGCGGGTAACACATTACTTAATTTCAAATTAAATTGAATTTAAAGTTCAGAACAAATTTGCAATGTGCAAAAATTTCAAATTGAACACAATTTATACCCAATCAACTGACAGAATTTTTGTTATGTTGCCACACTTGCTAGGGCTGAGGTGTGTATCATTCCAGGAATGTGATCAGACATTTTCTGGCTAAAAAGGCTTTGAATCAATTAAATTAAACCATATATAACATAAAAAGTTAGTTCAAAAGCAACAATCATTTTGTTCAAATAATTTTAATTTCAAAAAAAAATTTGCTAATGAATTTTGAAAAATGTTGGCATAGACAACATGGTTATTTTATAGGCGTCTCTTCTTGATTGATGACAGTGCACCTATTGAATTGAAAGCTTTATGACTTGCATTGACCACTTTCACTGCATTGCAGCAAATGATTCAAATAACCATGGAAAAAGCCGATACAAAAAATAAGGACAGCATCATAGTAAAAATGTTTTGTATCAACATAACCATACAATTAAAATGTGAAACATATTGATACAGTGCAAAAGTAAAATGCAAAAGGATTATTTTGTATTTTAGTTCACACTTGGTTTCTCTTCTTGGATGTGATCAAGTGAATTTGCAACACAATTATAATTATAGAAAATCACTGATGGAATACACTCTTTTAATAATTTGATATGCCACTTGCTGGCATGCACAATCACATCCACCTGCCAGGGGGGAGAATGCTGACAAATAGGACATTGTGAAGTAGGATTTAGTTGGATCATGAACATACACAAGTTACACAATCGATGATACAAAAAACTTACATATATAAAGGTCCAGTCATTAGTCATTCTATTATCTATTAACATTGATCTTAAAACATAAACAAAGTTTACCCATTTATTCTTCATAAACCATTGTTTGAGTTGAAATCGTTGCGTTAGAAAATCGACATTAAGTTGAGGTTATGATAAAGTTTTTCACTAAAAACATTTTGCTTTACTCATCGTATTAAAAGCGGGATACTGCTACATCATCTTTGACGACTGTCGAAGAGAATATGTCTTCACGTAGCGTATAATGGTTGCGGTTAGATGTGAATAAAGAAACGAACATTCATATTTTGCCATATCTCACGAAATTAATAGATAAATTTTGAAAATCGAGCGTATTTTAACGTCATAAACAAGCAATCTGTAATTTGTTTGAGAAATCGTAAGCGCCAGCATTGTTTTAATCAGCAGCATTCGCTGAGCCTTACTGCGCATGCGATTTTTCCCGCAAAATCTGGGGGCGATGAAATTAATTTTACCAGGGTTTTCGTCAGCTGCCATCGGCCGTTACCCAAGAAGACCCTGGGACCGAGGTTGATTTTGCAGCTGTATTCCTGTGTATTGGAGTGAGACGACTTACAAAGACATTAGTATCCACAGAATCTTCCAAACCAGGCAATGTACTTGTAGACATTGAAAGGTTCTTAAATAGCAGTACATAGTATCTTATGTTCGACCATAGTTAACAGAAATATAGACATGGTTAGGAAGGCTGAGTCACGTGACTTATGTTATTGTTCTGATTTATGGCCTGTGACATCACAGCAAGGGTGCATGAATGGCTCTTTGTTCACTTGAAACAATATGGAGACGGTGTCATGTTTCAAGACATTTTTGTTGATTTGGACGCTGTTTGGTTATGCCTGGTGCTAACTGCAGCATTTTGGGCTGCAATATAAATCGAAAAAACGTTGGTGTAAGTATTTTTGCCCTTCCAAAAGGAGAAGACGATCTATCGAAAAAAGTTAGAGGAGTGTGTGGGTGAAGCAAATAACGAGAAATCACATTGTTGACCAAGACTTACAGCGACAAATTGAAGTGCGCGTATTACAAGTTTGCGAAAGACATTTCGAAGAAAGATATATTAAAAAACGTAAGTTTTGTTAATAGTATGGATACGTTTGTCATTTCCATGTTCTAAAAATAATTTTTGATCAACTTCGTGACTTTTGCATTAATTGGTGCATGAGTAAAGTTTGTATATATGAGCATATACGTGAATTAATTTTACTTGTATTTGGTTATATTGCAGATGCAACTCATAAGAAATTAAGTCCTGAAGTAGTACCAACATTAAATTTGCTGAAGAAATTATTTGAGTCGGATAAACAGCCAAGAAGGATAATCCAAAAGCGTGAAATGTAAGAACCTTGCGAGACACAATCGAAGGCTAGTAGGCCATATAAGCACCTTGATGATTTCAAGAAAGCCATTGCATGAGTAGAACTGTCTGGGTGGTCAAGGAAAGAAACGGAAGATACTTTTACGCTGGAGTACTTTGATGCGGAACATGCAATTCCAGTGTATTCAGTAAGAGTGGAGTCTGGACTTGGGTTTTCAGTAGCAATTTCTGGTTGGTTTTTACGTGACACCCATGAATTATACAATGAACATAAGCGTTCTTTGTTTCATATTACTGCTCCATCATTGTGTAAAGCTATCCAGGAATTTTGTCTGTCTTGACTTACCTGAAGTTTTAAATGCAGTTGATCCTGTTCATAGTGTTTCAAGAATTACTCGACACTCTGTACCTTTTGTGCCAGAACTGTACGGTGATGATGGGCCCCCTTTCAAAGTAAAAGTGTTTGCCAGGTCAGAGAATTGTGCAGTACTTTGCAATTTAACTGAAGAAGAGTCCAGTCAAAGCTGTTTAAGTACTTTTCAAGCTCAAAAAAGAAAGGCAGATATTACATCGGAAAAGAAATCCATGCCTGTTAAAGATGAAGCTCCTTTGGCTAGCTGCAGCAAAGAAAGGTTGTTTCCTAGTATTAAACAACGACTCCTCCGATGTAAAGATCTTGAAAGCCAGCTAGTGGGTATGAAGAAAGAGATTCATTCAAACAGCATTGAAATCAATAAAGCTCTTGAAGATGACATCTTGAATATCTTGGGTAACAGTGATATTAAATCTACACCTCACATGAACTTGTTCTGGCAACAACAGAAGAAGCTTCTGGCATCTTCCAAGTTTTGTTGAAGGTATCATCCCCACCTGATCAGATTCTGTCTTTCCTTGCACTTCAAATCACCTTCTGCATACAGAGAGCTGGCCTTCTCTGGTGTTTTGGTATTGTCAAGTGAACGAACTTTGAGGGACTATAGGAACTTTTTAAACCTAAACCTGGTTTTAATGAAGCAAATGTTTCTCAGTTGAAAGAGCAGACCAGCCAACTGTTTGATGTGCAGAGGTATGTCATACTGTCATTTGATGAAATGGAAATCCAATCTAGTTTAGTGTTTGACAAACACAGTAATGAACTTATTGGTTTTGTGGACCTTGGTGATGGTGATGTTAATATAGCAGCCTTTGATTCACGCTCAGTCATTGTCAGTCATGTTTTGGCATTTATGATCAGGGGTGTAGCAAGTGACTTGAAGAATATACTTGGATATTTCAGCACAGAAAATTTTACATCTTACCAATTGATGACATTGTTTTGGAAAGCTGTTTATATTCTTGAGCTGGGATGTAACTTATGGGTCTGTGCTGCAGTTAGTGATAGTGCTTTGCCGAACAGAAAGTTTTATATGCTACATACTGGTCTTGTTGGGAAAGAGTACGACAGTGACATTGTTTATAGAACAGTCAACCTCTTTGCTCCAGTTCGTTTTATCTACTTTTTCTCTGATGCTTTTTACCTACTAAAAACAGCTAGGAACTGTCTGTTCAATTCTGGTACAAGAAAGCATTCCAGGCTAACGTGGAGTGGACTGGATATGGTATCGGACCATGTAGCTGCTATGTACCATGCTGACTTAGACCAAGACTTACATCAGCTTCCTAAGCATACAGTTGAGCGCAGTGAACTCTAAATTAGACTGGAACAATAACTTAGCCACCATCTTTGAAGCCAAATTGGTTATCAAGTTCAGTCCCTTTCTATTGTTTCTCTCGGCGCGGTTGACACCATTCTTCTGCTAATGTACTTATATTTGATGTTTTTATAATGATTCAAAAGATAATTTTATGGTTTATGAACTTATAACCTAGTTTGCGATACAGTCTTTTTTAAAAATTGGAAATACCTCGGGGAAAATAGTTTAGAAGACTGTTTACGACATTTGTAGTTGTTGCCGCCATCTTGGCTTCACCCAAGCATAGGGTTTTTATCTAGAGTTATGGTTCCAGTATTTATAGAGTTCACTGGTTGAGCATATTCATCTCACTTCATTTTCAAAAATGAAAGTTCGCCTGGCAGCACAAGTGCTCAGTAATACAGTTCGTACTGCACTTCGTCAGCACTACCCCAATGGAGGTGACAAAACTGCAAAGTTTTGTGAAATGGTCAATAAGTCTCAATACCCGATCAACTACAGAGCATACAAGAAAGCGAAATGAGTGTCTGGCACCATACAGCAACCTTGATGACTGGCGGTTTGAGTGGTTGCAAAATGTATTCCTTGTCTATCTCGATGACTGGTACAAGCAAATTGCAGAACGTCCAGGCCCATTTACAAAGGATGACAGGGGAAAGATGTTTATCTCACAGCAAACATACAAAGGCATGAAAACAACAGTCAATGCTTTAATTGAAGTTGTTCAATTTCTCTTGTCAGAAGGTTGTGAGTTTGTGCTATCAGAAAGATTCTGTCAGGATCCTCTGGAAGAGTATTTTGAGCACCAGAGAGCGAGAGGTCGATTCAGTGACAACCCCACACTTCAGGCATTTGGTTACAATGACCTCACTACTGCAGCACAGCGTAGTTCTGGACCTATCATCTATGAAGCGTTATTAGGGTCATAATTCAAATGGTAATTCTATTGTGCTAACACTCATTTTATGTTTACTTTTTATCAAACAACATATTCATTTTAACGAACAACATTTCATTTTGAATAACACAATTTCATTTAGAATAACACAAGTCCATTTTAAATAACACAATTCCATTTTAAATAACAACATTTCATTTTAAAGAACAACATTTCATTTTGAATAACATAATTCCATTTTGAATAACACAATTCACCCGATCCGAACGTTGTATCCCAATAAAATTATTGTCTCCAATAAATTATTGGGATTGTTAGGGTCAGGGTTGGGGTTTGGGTCAGGGTTCATTTTATATGCATGAAATGACAATTCCAGTAACTATTGGAATTATCAAACGTTGTAACCAGTAATTTTATTGGGTTACAACGTTCGGATCGGTTGCACAATTCCATTTTGAATAACATAATTCCATTTTGAATAACACAATTTCATTTTTGAATAACATAATTCCATTTTGAATAAATTATCATCAAATTATGTTTGGAATGTACGCAGACCATAAGGAACGAAGGCACACGAAGGCTTGTCTTAAGTTATGAAAATTCATGCAGCGATTACATGTGGTTGTTTTTCGTCTAATATGCCGGATATTAGAGAACATACGCTTGAATCAGAATTGGAAAGGTATATCGGTCAAATAATCTCTGTATTGCAGCAAGGTGGCGAGAATGGACGAGATTTTGTACATTTTCGCCTTGATTACCTTTGCACTATCGTCGTACGGCACGTAGATGTACTGCCTTTTGGTAGAGATTTGTTGCGGCTTATCCAAAGAGCTAGAGAAATTATATGTCTGCAAGAGTACACCTGTCCCGTGTTCTACGACGTTGCAGCTCATTCAAATGGTAATCGTGGTAGACCTCGCTGCCAAATTACGCGAGAACAAATCGAGTTCTTCTTGGACCAAAACTTTACATCGATCGAAATTGCCTAAGATACTCTGACTTAACGGACGAGCAACTAGACCGAATAGTCTTACGCAGCTTGGACGATTTTCCAAATTCTGGATACAGAAGAATGACGGGGTTTTTGCTCACTGCCGGTCATAGAGTCCAACAGCAACGTGTTAGGGAGAGTATGAGGAGGGTGGACCCTAACGGTGTATTTTTGAGAGCTATTGAAATTCGAACAGTACGAAGAAGAATGTATCAAGTTCTGGGACCTTTAGCATTATGGCATATTGACGGCAATCATAAACTTATCAGGTATTAGGCCTTCTACAATGTACTGGGTGTCCCAAAAACGAAACCCGCATGAATAATTAATATGTATTTGCTGAAATTAAAATGTAATATTTATACTCACAAACCTATTCCAAAATGAGTCATATTAATCTTTTTTGCATACAGTTTTTTATAACAATACTATTACTAACTGTTAAAACCAAAACTATAGTAATATGATCTGATTTTTGTAGGTGGCGCTTTATTATTCACGGTGGCATCGATGGCTATTCTAGAATGATTGTTTATTTAAAATGTTCCACTAATAACAAGGCATCCACTGTTTTGGAGTGTTTTCAGCAAGCTGTTCAACAATTTGGTCTGCCATCGAGAGTACGATCGGATAAAGGTGGAGAGAACATGGAAGTTGCTATGTTCATGCTAAGCCACCCCCTGCGAGGCCTAGGTAGGGGTAGCCATATTGCTGGGAGAAGCGTCCACAACCAGAGAATTGAACGCCTTTGGCGTGACATGTTCTCTGGTTGTGTCCATGTGTTCTACTATTTGTTCAATGATATGGAGCAGTGTGGTATACTTGACCCAACAGATGAAGTGCAGTTGTTAGCACTCCATTATACATATATACCACGCATCAATCAGAATTTGATCATATTCCCAAGAGGTCACAGCAGAGCACCTATTAGCACCGAAAGAGGGAAGTCTCCTTTACAACTTTGGATTAGGGGGGCAATGACCAATAACAACAGGGCCCTTGACGAACTGTGGACTCAGGTGAGTTTTAAACGATTATATACATTCATGTACAATATTTTTTAAATGAGTATCCATTTTTTAAAAATTATTTTTGTATTCAAGTAAGTTATTTTTTGTCAAAAATAGGAAGATGAACAGTACTATGGTGTTGATTGGGATGGCCCAGTCCCATGTGAAGGCGATTTGAATCTACTCTCAGATGGTCTTGACGTTCCAGTCACCTGTGTACTACTAAGTGATGAAGACAGTTCACTGTTGAAATAACAAATTAACCCATTACGTGACAGTGAGTGTAATGGCATTGATATATATTTGGGTGTCCTTTCTTTCCTTGCAACAAAACTAAGCTAATTACATAAATGTGAATGAGTAACACAATGTCTACTGCCACTAGTATATTAGGTTTGGGTGGTTTATAGATAAACCGAAAAAATCCATTTTTTAAAAAATCGATTCACTCCATTTTTTTCCAGACAAAAAACTTAAAAACCCAAAAAACCAAGAAAAGCATGGAGTAAATTAACATCCAAAAATACAGTTTAACGTTTTTTAGATGACACCTCCCAATACTCGCGGCATTATTATCTCCTGTTAATTATAAAAAAAATTTGACAAGATATTTTTTAGGGTTATGCTTGAAAGGAAACGGACCTTGGTAACTTAAAGAGGATTTTTTCATTGCGTGTGAAAAAATCAGGTTTTTCTGGGGGGGGTCGATTTCCTCCCCCCCCATTTTTTCCATATGGTTTTCGGTTTTTGCTCCGAACCACCCAAGCCTATGATATATATTCAATCATATGTCGATATACCATAATAAAAGTGACAGATAAGTTATTTTCCGCATGCTGATGTCATCAGTTGCATCAAATCAGCCTTTTTTTTTTGGCTCCTGTCATAAATAACTATCTGTTTCTGTTTGTCGGCAAAGGTGTATTAAACACAGCCGTAACCAGGGGAATAAAAAATATCATCCCCGAAATTGGAGGTGAAAACTTTTGAGTCATCACTTGTATACCTCTGGTTGACTGGAATAGAAAAAATAACACCACACATGTTTGCTTTTACCCTTTGTCCCCGCGGTACTCCATGTAAGAATTCGATTTCTACTTCCATTCCCCAGGTGGGAAGAAATCGTGACCCACTTAAAAACTGAAAAACGTCGCTGAGTCCTAGCGTATGGGTAACTTCGGATACAACGCCATCTCTTTCCAGTGCTTCGATGTCAATTACTGTCTTTGTAACAGAACCGCTCTCACACTTGCTCGCGTCGATTCGATCCTTTCTCAGAGAACGATGGACAAAATGCATTTAGGATTTTGTCTGCAGTTATACCACAATACGTGAGCTCTTCCACAGCACTTTCCGGATACTGCTTGAGTAAATCAAGAACACCGAACAGAGATAGACCTTCGGTAAAGCTAAAGATTTCTTCAGCGACTGAACTAATCATAGTGTGTTTTACAACACCCATGACTAATTCTTGCTTCTTTTCAATCGGTATTGAAGCACTATTTATTCCCATATCAAACCGCTCTTGGAAATTAGCAATTCCTTCATTCCAAGTATCTTCGTCTTCACATGCTACCAAGCTTTCTAGCTTCTCTTTTAGTTCATTATTTTCTTTTGGCAGTTGAACTAAAAGTTCAGATGGCCTGGGTTGGTAGTCGGCCCCTACAACATAGCTGGCAAGTATTGGACAGAAGAAATGTGGCCCACTGCCACAATTGAGAAGACTTAGCGCTACAAGTTGACCCAGTATTTTGTAGTGGTGGTTTTTCAAAGCCTGTTGATCATGCATGAACGTCAGGTTGGGTGCCTCACCTCTCTTTATACCTGAGAGAGCCACTTGTTGAAATGAAAGAGATAACATTTCTCTTGTTAATCCTCCGGTGTCCACACCAGCCTCTCCGATAAACTTTACACTTATCCGTGGTGTTTCAATCAAGCTATCTTGCATTTCGCTCACTATCTGTTTCCAAACCTTTGATCGTTGAACATACAGTTTTAATTGACTTGAACCTTGCAAAGAAGCTTTATTGGTTAGCTTTAAGGCTTCTCCAAGATAGTCACGAGATGGTGTTATTGGTATAGATTGCAAGCCTTTAGGAATAAATTCATCTGAATTGTTCATTTCACGTTCAAGTTCTGATGCAAATTCCATATCAGATTGTATCTGCTGTTCAACAGCGCTTGTTGCTGAAAAGAGCAATAGTTTAAAATTTACAGGACTAACCTCGCTTTATGTAATAGTAAGGAGCTTAGTGAATGTTGTCCACAAAAGCCTGTTATCCGTATAGTCATCAGGTGGGAAGAATAAATTTCAAGAGAGATGGTGCCTAAGTAGTCTTAGTTGAAACGTTGGCTTGTGGGTATTCAAACAATGTGCATGTATTGCTGGGGTTTTCTTCATGTTGTGGTTGACGTGATTGGTTCTTTTATGACATGTCGAAACTAATTCTGATTTTTAACTGTTCAGTAAACAAGTCCTATCCTTCTATACCATGCCAAGCTATATGCTTTTGATGTAAAAAACATCGAAAAAAATGTATGCTATGCAAAGTCGCTCTTACACCTAGGAACTTGTCTTGCAACTTGTCTCGCAATGACTTTGTTTTGAGGACTGGATTTGTATGATCAGATGTTACATTGTGCAACGTTTCTTGCAATTTTTATCGCAATGTCAGAAGAGGCTGGGACCTATTGTTAAATAGCAAGTTTAATTGGCTGTTCAGCAGAAATATTGCGAGACAAGCTGCAACAGAGATGTTACATTGTGCAATGGCTAGAAAATTCGTTGTAGCGTTGCGGCAATCGTTGCGAAAAGTAAAACCTAATTCTACTTCGTGCAACAAAAATGTTTCTTGACTTTATAATTGCGAGGCATGTTACACCTTGCAACTTCGCTTGAGACTTTATTGAGACAAAATTGCGAGACAAGTTGCGTAGCGTAACAGCGCCTTAAAGCGTACATGTGTCTACTGTGATTTTGCGTCTGAACTAAATAGAGATGAATGGCTATGCAAAGATCTTTGCAATAATGAGAACTCATCATGTATATTTTTATAATATAGCATTAATTTTTTAAATTGTGAATGCTCATTTGTTGAGAGCCATGTTGATACAACTGTACGCCAACACGGAAAATTTCCAATCGCTCATCTTTTGAAGAAATTTTATATTTTCGTGAGAAAATTTTTTTTTTATAAAAGAAATATAAAGTAACCATTTTTTCCGTGTTATAATATACAGTTATAATATTAACACCTGTGGAACCTGGAAAAACTCCACACTTTCTCGTTTTTTCCAGTTTCACTTGTGTTGATATAACTGCATATCAACAGGGAAAATGTTTTATGTTTCTTAAACTTTCAGTTTTCAAATGAATATAATTAGTGTGTGTACATCTGACCAGTTATTTACGTATATTTTGCCGCATTGTTTAGATAGGACAAACTTTCTCAAATTTTCATAATTTCCAAATTATTTCTTTTAAGGAGTCATCGCGGCCAAAACATACAACATATTCAGGACAGAAACAAAGGGGTAGTCATCTATTCACAACATATGGCTATATCAGAGAACGGTGGCCTACGCAGTCTACTGCTACATAGTAGACATTTACACAACAAATTTTAACAACAGTCATGCATGGTGAAACATATGAACAACAAAATGACTTGGGTTAGTGTAAAGCTGTTACATATGACACATTTTTGTAAATATTACCATTAACTGATGTGCACTCTACTGTTGCCAACTCTTTGACCTACAGTGGCATAAAAAGTTAGAAAAGGTGAATTTTTTGTTACTACATAGTAAGTATTATAAATGTAAAATATTTAATCTATACATTTCATTCAAACTTTAAAATTTTGGTCATGTTTTGGCCAAAACTGAGCAACACCCCCAAAACTATATCACTAAATAAACTTTTATATAGCAACATTTTCATTAGGCAGACATAGAATTTAATGAATGGACCTTACTGATCATTGTAGTTTAACTTAATGGCCTTTCTTTTACATTTATATTATTCTGTCAAGCAATCTTTCCTGAATACTGAACTGCAAAAAGACAATTAGGTCTACTAGGCATTAACATGTCAATAAACCATTCTTATCTTATCTTATCTTATGTTTGCCATTGCCTAAATGAAAATCCATTCATTATCTCTTGGCATAGAAACAAATGAATAAACAGACAGAAATTAAAATAGCACCTCCTGTTGAAGTAATTACCTGTGTAGATTCATCACTTTCTATTGATTGCCTAGCATAACAGCTAGTCACATGTTGCTCCCACATCAACATTGCAATCTTATCCCCACAATTAATGCACTCCACTTTTTGAACATCATTGAGATCATTGAAATCATTTTCATTCTGTTAGAAAGAAACATGCAGCTGGAGAGATCAGAGTATTTACAGCAGGAAATAGAAACAACTTTTCCCATCAAGAACTATAGACAAAAATCAATATCTGTCATTCTCTAGTGTATACTAATTAGGCAGCCAGTGTTGCCAACTGTAATTTTGTTAAAATCCCAAGTATGCTCTCAAAATATCCCGAGATTTCCTAAAAAATCCCGAGATTCCTACTTTTATTCCCAGACTCCTAGCCTCTGCACAATTTAGCCCCAGGCCACTTAGTACTCGTTCTCGGCTTCCAGCTTTAGCTCCCGCGCTGAAAAATAACGTACCATGTATTGGTCATGGTGTGTGTTGTGGCTTGCCTGATTTCAAACCGTTTTCATTGTGTGAAGATCCCATAATTGAATGTACAGATAACAAGTGTTGTTACCACATTTCACACTGTATTTCACAAACTTTTTTTGCCATATTTAGAATACAGTACATTTACAATACTGCTATTACATATATTATGAACCACTGCAACACAACACTACTCATTAATGTCCCTTACTTCTCTTAAAAAATAAATGTCAGTAATTTAATAAGTTTTCTATGAAAATCTCCTTTTCATGGCCAGGTTACTTTCATGACATGTATAACTTTGCAACTGAGGCCTGTTTCAAACGTCGCATTTTGCATGTGTCGAATACAATGCACATTATATTCGACCAAATTACAAACATCGAATTTAATTGTTTCAGACATCAAATTTTGCATGAACATAATTCACGCAATTGCATTCGACACGTGCAAAATGCGACGTTTGAAAGGGGCCTGAAACTTAGTAACTCTTACATTTTAAATGAGAGATGCAAAAAATGCTCAACAAAATTGCTCATCAGATTTGTCTGGCAGATAATCATCTTCCTTCTTTATCTGATACACAGTGGTCGTGTTGAACTTCGCCTTCATTGCTGCTGAAACAGTGAAGTTGTGGCATTCTTCCTTTCTCCAACGCAGGGCGCTTTCAACTCGAATGAGAGCATCGATTGTTGGACTGCTCATCCTGTTTCTCACTTTATTCTTAAAGTAATTCATCTTTGAGAAGATACGCTCTACCTCTGCATTCGAGTATGGAAGGGAGTAGAGGCCTAATGCCAGCTGTGAAATATTCTCAAAACGCAACACCTGGGTTGAATCTTTATAGCTTCGTACGCGGCACCAGAATTTCACTGCATCACTTTTCAAATCTTCTGGTAGGTCAGCTACCTTCAAAAGACGCACCTCCTTGTTTACGTCATCGACGCTGTTGGTGATGTTTGGAAAACGCGATGTCAACGAAGTAAGATCTGTGACTTTCAACACTTCTTCTGGTGATACACTTGCCATGTCTCGAAAAACGGTAACTTTCTCCGGAAGTCTCATCTGTACTTGTTTTGTCGCCTGTACCAAGAATGTTAAGCATCGTTGTTTAACTTCATCCAGATCATTTTTGGGGATTTTCAACCGTTCAGCATTGCTGACAAACGCATAGCCAAGGTAGGCACAGCTAGCAGACATCAGGTTGTTTTGGAAATCATACGAGAACAGATCTTGTCTTCTGACTTTTTCAAGTCTTGATGGAATGACAATGCGCTGCAAAAGCGAGTAAAATAAATCCAGCAAGTCGGAACCCAGGCGCACAACGTCGGCATTAGCTAACTCAAACAGCTTGTTGATTCTGGAAAAGTCCTTCAACGTTCCCTCCAGGAAGATCAACGTGATGTAATTCCTCGGATCTTGGTACATACTGGCAAGTTGTCTGGCAGTGTAGCACCTTTCATCGTTAGAGCTCGCCATTTGGAAACATAGCTTGAGAGCATCCCATTGGTCGATGATTCGGGTTATGCACTCGTACCGGCTCATCCATCTGGTGGTGCTAAGTTGGCGGAGTTTCGTTGGTACCTCATTCGTAAGACACTTGTGCAGCTCTCTGTAATGGATCAGTCGTTTGGGACTGTGCGAAAACCAGTTGTATGATTCTCTAACCAGAAAATCAAGGTGTGCGGGAAGTGTATCAGCTGCCTTGCTTGCCGCCAGTTGCAAGCTGTGACAAACACACTTGAAAATGACTATATGTGGGATCAATTTGCGGAAGTATGTGGCCAGGCTGTGATGCACTCCTACCATCGCACTGCAGCCATCAACTCCGATGCCAATTAGTCGATCCAAGGTTAAACCAGAATTTTTAAGGACCTCACATATGGCATCTCCAATGGGATCTGATGTCGCAGATTCACCAAGGGGAACCATCTTAAGGAAGTTTGTCACGATTTCCTGACTATGCACGCTGAAGTATCGGATACACATTGCTAACATTTTTGACTGACTGACGTCGGTTGACTCATCGACGATTAAACTGTAAAAGCTTTGACCAATGTCCTTAATTAGTTCATCAAATAGACATGGCGATATCAAATTAACAAGCAACGCAGTACACTTGGTGCGATGTAATTTTAGATTAGCCGCGATGGTGGAATCCGGAAAAATTTTTGGCAAGAGCAGCATGAGATGATCAACTGCAAGCAGAGATGTATGCTTAGCAACGAAGACAGCTGCTTTAATTTCAGCTTCCTTTTGAGATTCTGAGAGAGATGGCCGGTAAATTTGATCGATCGATTTTGTTTTTAACAATTCTTCGTTATTTTTTAATTTCTGTTTATGTTTACCACTTTCTGCATGCTTTTTTAGGTCATTCCTGTGGGGTTTTAGCTCGACATTACAAACATTGCAAAGGGCTTTGTGTTGGTCACCTTCAACCGGTACCAGCCATCCTATCGACAAGAAAATTAAAAGCTAAATCGAGACTCACAGGAAACACACATTTTTCATCAAATTAAAACATATTTAGACAGTTACGTTTTTAATAAATAAATCCTTTTTCATGACACCAAGAATGATTAAACTTCCGAGCATATCGGGTCTTTTTTGCAGGAACCTCAACCGACATGTTTTTGTTTTTTGCAAGTGTTTGATCTTTACATAATTACGTCATTATAATTTGAGTGATTTTGGCGCCAATTTCGGAATTAGAATAGCTCCGTACGTCATGTAGTAAATACGAAATCTGACATTAAATATGCAGCTCAATAAGGTTCAACTATGAGCGGACTAACCGTCGATTTTAATAACAAAATGGTTTGTTAGTCGATTTCACAAAAAATCGATTTCTAAATTTCGAACTTCGGGCTCTCAAAAATCCCAAAAAAATCCCGAGATTGAGTTTCTGAAATAAAAATCCCAAAAAAAATCCCAACTGCTTCAAAAAATCCCGAGATCTCGGGATAAAATCCCGGACTTGGCAACGCTGTAGGCAGCCTTGCAAGATGTAAAGTTCAAACATGTTGATGATGTAATTAACAAGACTGGTGACTAGTTTTGATGTTAAGTAGCTGCATACTAGATATTTAATCACTTTGATCAGCAGCAAGCCCAGCAAAAAATGTGAATAGCTAGAATAGTAAGGGAAAGGTCAAAGATATGTTACTGCCAAAAAGATGTCAATATGACACCTTTTACAACCCCAAAACCTAAGATGACTGGCTCCAGAAGCAGATAATTTGGATGACTATATTTCCACACTTTAAATTTAAGAGGTATAGATATTATTATATTCGACCAATATGGGAGAGTTTCACTCGATACTTTAACATAGGAAAACGCTTGGTGGTCAACGTTGCACATATTGTGCTACCAAACACAAGGTCGATATTTATGGCAAATATTTAACTTCTCCCAATAACTGTGTTCCATTTGGAGTTGACCACCAAGCGCTAAACGTATCACGTGACTGAAACCCAGCTATACAAAATGTTTTTAGGCGTATACATATATGCCTAAAAACATTTTGTATAGCTGGGTTTCAGTCACAACTATGGTTAGCGATTTGTTTCAAAATTCAACAAAAATATTCATTCAACTTCAACAAACGCATTCATATTCAACAAATATGTTCATTCAACTTCAACAAACGTATTCACATTCAACAAATATATTCATTCAACTTCAACAAACGCATTCATATTCAACAAATATATATATTCATTCAACTTCAACAAAATATTTATTCAACAACCATGTGACCACTGATCATGCCCGCACACCTAACCCAGCCCGCCAAAAACCTGATTATGAAGGCTAACTGAAATGGCATCGTCTTCGAACGACTTGCAACAAAGTGGGGATGGCTGCGAACAAATAGTAAATCCAGTCCGCGACGAATTAACAAACATAATTCGTCGATGTGTCAGAGAAGAAATGCAGAATCACCAGCGAACTGAACGTCCGGGCATAGGCAACATTATGGATCGAACTCGAGATCTAATTGCGAGGTATGATATTAAAATACACTATTTTAAAATATCCATTGTCGAGGGGGTGTGGGGCCATCCATTTAATTTTTACCACCCCCCGGTTTGAGGTGGTTTCTAGTTTTCGGTCCTCTCGTAAATTGTTTTCAAGTACCAACCCTCTCAGAAAATCAGTGATTTTTCAAGAACCCTCTGGCTCTGAGAACCCTCAGAAATTTTCTAGTCTTACCCCTGCCCCCCCCCCCCCAGAAATACCTGTTAAAACGATGTCTCATGCTATAAACAAACTCCCTAAGAAATTTTTAAAACATTTTTCACCTTTTCTCAGAAAAGACATTGCTTGTAGTCACTCTCCCTCAAAAAGTGAAACTTTCACAACCCCTCTCAGAAATTTTATCTTGTCAGGTGTATGTTAAATGGAATGGCACCAATTTTTGTAAAGAGATGATTGTATGATTTAAAGAATGTGTGTCAACTGTCATGCTTTGCATTGTTATTGTTTACATTTTACCTGGGGAAATTTATCCTATAACAAAAAATAGACGAGAAAAATATTCCTTTATTGCATTGTCAGTAAAAATATGTTAAAATGAGCAAGTGTATCCCAATGATGGTAGAGGCTTTTTATGGTTCAAAATGAAAACCTGAATTTCTCGACCACTAAAATGGTTGCTGCATTGATTTCAACGCGCAAGGCATGATGGTTGACACACATTCTTTAAAGATTAATGAAGGGCAGGTATTTGTGAAATGCGTGACAAAATATTTTAAACTATAACTGAATAACTGCAAGGTTTGTACTAAAAAAGAGATTGGTAATTCGATATGGACATGGCTGAACTAAAGTGTTAGTACCAAGAACTATTTGTAATATTACAAAGTGCATGACAGCAAATATTTAGAAGAATTTTAAATTTATCTATCCTGTGAAGGTTTGTGAATTTTCAGGGGGTGGCTAAATTGTTTCTAGTGAAAATTAAGGAACAGCAATATGGAATTTTCAATATTATTGTGATCTTTGATAAAGGTCTACAACATCAGCTTGTCGTGAGTATGAAAGGATGAGACATCAAACTAGAACTACATCTTCCCCATCAACAGATATTGCTAGTTCATCAAATCATAATTCAACTCCATCAAGTCATAATGCAGCTCCATCCAGTCATACCTTAACTCCATCCACAAGTACGGGCTCGCTACCAAAAAGACCAGCGACGAAAAGTAGTCCATACCATCCGTGGCGTTTTAAGAAAACAAAAACCAAGACTAGGCCCAACCAAATGATCACAAAATCTGTATGCCTTCTTGATACACCACCTAATTTTGATGAAATGGATGATGAATCATCTATTAACATTCCAGATTACCCGCTAGTTAACGATATGATCCTAATAAAAGGCTATTGTGATATCGGTACATCGTATTGTGAACAGGACATACGCAAGGAAATTGCTGAGATTTTGCAGCAGAAATTTCCTGCAATAACGGAGGGTCTGTTTGATTTTGTTAAACGAGAGAGAAACCTTGTAGTAACACCAGTTGTAAAACCTACTCACAAATGGGATTTTAAGCAACTAAGAGAGTTGTGTGGTCAGGGCAAGTTATATGTTCGTTTAAACATCCCTCGAGAAGCCCTGGAATTAAGTGAAGAAAAACCATCCACCCAAGGAAAGGAAGTACCTGCACATATGCAAGAATTGGGCATGACAAGCACTGCACAACACTTTGTTCAGGTACCCCAAAATTCTTCAGATAGTTTCAGCCAAGAGCCATCCAACAATTGTAGTAGCAGTCACAGCTTAGCTGATCATATAAGTCCATTGCCGGTTACTTATTCACCAAATCCCATAAGAGATGATCTCATTCATGATGATTTACAAGAAATGCTTCCTGGGACATCTGCAGAAACAATTGCTGATGCTCTGCAGAGACATAGAGGTGACATTAACTCTACATTGGATACTCTGCTGCCAGCAAAAGAGGAAATTGCTGTTGAATTACCAAGCCTTTCCATTGTATTGAAAAAGCTGAAAGATCAAATGAAGAGCAAACCAGCAACGATAACAGTTGATGCAGATGATCTGTTTAATGATGCCATTGCCTTCTACAAGAATTCTGACTTTGACCCAGAACAACCTGTACGAGTCACCTTTAGCGACCAGCCAGCTATTGATGGTGGAGGAGTGCTCAGACAATTTTATACCGATCTCTTTTCAACATTTGTAGATGAAAAGATGTTAATGTTTTTTGGTGAATACAATAGGAAATCTCCAACTCATAATCCACAAATGGTTTTTTCTGGCCTCTTAGAAATAGTTGGGAAAATCATTGCCCATTGTATTGCTCAAAGTGGACCTGGTTTTCCATACTTGTCATTGCCTTGTTACTATTACCTGGCAACAGGCGATGTGGTTAGTGCATTAGCATATTGTGATCCTTGGGATGTACCAGAGCTGACAAGTAGGCAATGCGTACTAAAGGTAAGTTGATGTGTTAAATGGCTTGTGCTGCACATAGTGAAGCTATACTACTACATATGTTGTAAAATAATTGCAATGGATAACATGAAAACAAGTTAATCAGTATAACTGATATAACTTTTTATTTGTTTATTAATTCATGCCTTTCAAATTTGTGTCTAAAGGTTTGGGATGCCACCACTGAAGACGAATTTAGAGCACTAGCAGATGATGATGAATTTTTGGAAGTGTTCTCATTGTGTGGAGACACAAGCATGTTGAAGGTTAGTAACATTAGAATGTTAAAACCATAGAGTTCATTCGTTATCAATCAATGCACAGTATTAAGCATCATCAGATTGTTTGATTTAATGCTGTAAACAGATAAAAACTCTTGTGTACAGTATATTTCCCATTTGAGGACATGACTGGTTGCTACCTTGCACATGATTGTTGTCTGCAGGTGTGGCAATACTGTGACTGATAGTCTATTGATAACAGTAAGAATATTGTGTTGAACAAGAAATGTGGACAAGGCCATCCATGTTAACAAATTGTATGATATAGTAAAATAAGAAAATTTCACCTTTTGTTGTTAATGCAGATTATCTATTTAGGGGTTGTTTCTAACAACTGAATTGCACAAAGCACAAATATCCATAAAAAATATGCCTGCTATTTGGGCTAGATCTAGTGATACTGTACTTAACAATTACTGGGTGGGGTTAAGCATGATATCAAGAATTATTCATTCTGAGGTCAATGTTGTCTGCCCAAGCCAAAGGCTGGGGTAGATAACATTGACCAAGGTCTGGATAATTCTTGATATAATGTGAAAGCCAAATTTAATAATTGTTTTATTATATAATTATTAATGCAGAAGCTTTAGGGAGTTTTCCAGGCAATCCATGCATTCATTATGATATCACGTACAGACAATTTTCAATTTCACTGTGGGTGCAACGACATTGAGAATTGTCTGTGGGCTCTTATATCGAGATATAACATAACACAATGTTGAAGTTTATTTCAAAGACTGTCACAAACAATTAAAAGAACCATTTGTGATTTGCTCCGATGTTGCAGAAATTTTACATGTTTTTCTTCTAATTTAGCTTGCAAATAAAAGAAAGATAATACAGGCCATGGCAGCGTTCGAAGTTATTGGAAAACGAAAGATGGGACTGGATCAACTCCGCAAAGGGTTGAAAACGCTTGGTGTCCTGGAGATGATGGAAAAATACCCCCAGTTGTTTGAAGATTTGTTCCATCCAAAACCAAAACCACTTACACCACTATGTGTTAGAGAGAATCTTCTTTTCCCTCAACACCCTAATGAAGAAGACCACTTAATAATTGGCATGCTCATTCAGTTTGTGGAGCAGTCGTCTCAAGAAAGATTACAATGCTTTTTAAAGTTTTGCATTGGAGGAAATGATATTCGTCTCATACAAGGGAAGAAAATTGCGGTGGAGTTTCATAACCAAAGCTATATTCAGGCATCAACATGTTCTCTGAAGCTTCAGCTGCCAACAAGTATTTCATCGTATGATTTGTTTGAAATGGCTCTCCAAGCAGTGCTAAGTGAATGTGGAAAAGCGTTTACGATTCCATAATTCTATTGTCAGATTTTCTGTAGAACAAACAGTAAAAGTAATTTTTATTGGGATATATATAGTTATAGCATTTTTAGGTCAATTTCCTTTCTTTGAGTTTTGTTAGTGGGACATTTGTGAGATGAACGTTTGAATGTCGTTTGAATTGCTTACTGTTTTGCAGTGGAAGTGTTGATAAAACATTGTACCAAAATATTGATTCATTCATTTGATAAATTTCCTTTCTGTTTACTTCATTTGTGTTTATATTGTTCAATATCTTCTGAAGTGGAATCTAGTTGGCAACCTGGCTAATTGGGATAGGATGTGCCAGTGGATAGTTTTTCTTCTATTAAATTAATTCAGCAACTCAGCAAATGAATTGGTACAGTATTTTATGAACACATTGGTACAGTATTTACTGTGATATTCATACTTTGTTGCACATGACCAATTTAAATTTTTTTGGCAAATTCCAGCCAGCTTGCAAAATTCTAGCTCCCCAGCACCCTGCAGAGGAAGCTTGCAAAATTCTTAACATCATGTTGATATTATGTTGATATTTGCTGACATTATGTTAATAAAGGTGTATGAAATTCTGATTGCTTGTTCAGATTATTATTACAGCTTCAACAGGCAAACCGAGTATACAAATCACTTATTCATATAACCATAAGATTAAAGTCAAAATCTATCTCTGTTCGACTTAATTTTAAGAAAATGAAAAATGTTCAAAAGCAATCTTGGTTCAGCCATTCGAGTTGTATATCTTTTCCACAAATTATTATGGACCACCAAAGAACAGTTAGTTTTAACCTCAACCACAAAAATGGTGAACAGTCTAAAGGTATAAATAGCTAACAGTCTGGATGTAAACAGCCTAAAGCACTAATAGTTGAAGTTTTCAATTATACCCATGACCTCATGGTATATATCAACTCCAAAATTCATAGACTCTCTTGTAGGATCCACCTCTTGGTACAATATATGAATCAATTCTTCTGGAAGGTTAATCTCAAGGTCATTCACTTCCACTGTTGACAGTCCATCATCTGGAGGAAGTGGAGCTTGGGGATCATGGCCAAACCAAGTTAAATCTTCACTTTGCTCACTTTCATTTCTGACATCAGCCACAGCTAGAAGGTGCCTATTAGTGCTGTCTACCATTCCATTAACCCACATTTGTTCTGGTGACCAGTTGTGTTCAGTTCTCATTGGGTGTCTATGCCAGGCATTCACAAAACTATCTATTGCCACATTGATTCTTGGCAAGAAGACAAAATGTAGAATAAACTTATGAAGGTCGTTATCCCGATCAAGTATGCCCTCTTCTTCCATGGCAACAAATGTATAGTAAAAGGTGCTGCACACACATCGAAATAAATCCCGCCAGAGGCGTTCAATTCTTTGGTTTTGTGTGGAGCTGCCACATAAAACAGATCCAGGGCCTTCACCGCGTTTCTCTATCATATGTTGCCATACCAATACGTTCTCGCCACCATGGTCGGTTCGTATGCGTGACGGCCACGAGTACTTTTCAGTCGCCTCAAGGAACAGAGCTTGAACTGTTTGTTTCTTATTGTTTGTGCCACACTTCAAAAAACAAATTAGCCGAGAAAATCCATCTATACATCCATGGATGACGAGCCCCCAATTAATAAGGCTGTGGTGCCCATCAATATGCCACAGACTATTTGGGCCAGGGACTGAGTATGTTCTTCTAGTAATTACAGTCGCCCATCTAAGTCGGGAATTTTGTGGGTCAACTCTTCTCAAGCAGGCGCGTATTCGATCTCTTTGAACCTTCATACCAAGAGAAGAAATGTGACCATATACCATAGAAAATCCAACATGACATCCATGAACGGAAATAAATGATTGGACAATTTGATCAGGTTCTTCATCAGTGACTGTAGAGAAACCAATTCGATCTCTTAGTCCCAGTTCTTCCACCCTTCTCCATAAGGTCGTTCTGGAGACTAAAAGAAGGGAGGATACTTCCTGCCAGGTGTACCCAAGTGATTTGAGATTCAGTAAAACTTCCTCAGAAATAATATACTTGGGTCTTCCAGGACGATCTGACATCATAACTTTGGGTTGGCGAATAGAACAAACTGCTAAGGGACCGTTCATTATTTATTAGGGAGGGGGGGATGGGTTATTTTTAAATTTTTTATTTTTTTCCCTCTCTTACCCACTAATGATCATCCCAAAAACTTCAGGTCCCCGCTTTAGATAGCAACAAATTTTCGAGACCCCCCCTCGAGAAATAATTATGAAATTTTAAATAAACAGTACCTTAAATGGTTTGTTCTAATTATATTTTAAAAATGCATTTTTCCAAGACGCCGCAACTCTGCCGCTTCGAGTTGTCGTTAGAAGCATTTCACCATCGGACGATGAGATATCTCCTCCTGAGTTTTGTACTTCTACTACATCTTCAGCGGTTTCTATTTCTCCTCTCACCACCTCTTCTCCAGAACTCTCACTACTGCTACTCTCTGTGTCGGGCTTTGCAGTTTGTCCTTGTTTTGAAGTGACCAAAGGCAGTGTTTCTACACTTCGGGAAACGTGACAGATGATACGTTTTACTTTATCTGACTTTCTGCCTGTTTTTGGAAGCTTATGGTAGTTGAGGTATTTGTCTAATTCTAATACTGTCAGTTTCTTTAGGTTACCATCAATAACAAGTTGTTGCCAGTCATATTTATCATACGGCTTCTCATGCTTTTCTTGTTGATTTACTTTACGTTGGTTGTTACGAATGTGCTCTCTTCTTTCAATGTCAACAAGGTGTTCGATGGCTTTTTTTATTAGATCTTCTTCAACAACATAGTTTGATGCAAAATCCTCAATAGCTTCATTGTTTTCCATGTTAAGGCTTCCTTCCTTATATAAACGAGCAATCTGGACACGAGGCTGGTAGTCATCGGCAGGTCTTGGTTTACCTTGTAGGTCTGTGAGTGGGGTTTTCCAAACTGGTAGATAGTGCGGTAAATTTGAATTGTCTGGAATTGGCTGAGGTATCCTGGAAATTGCAGGTCCAGTCCAAGAATGAGATGAGCAGTAGTCACACAGAATCCCGTCAAGGTGCTCCAAGCAACCTTGCTTCACATATTCTGTGAACAATTCCCCACGTCTGTTGTGACTTTTCTGAAACATGCAAATTTTTTGTATGTAAGCTGAACCTGGAACATTGTTTCTCGAAGCATCAGAGTTACATTTGTGGTAAGACGCTAGGTTTTCTTCATTAAAGAAAATAAACTGTCGATTTTCTGTGAAGTGTATGCTGTGATGTACTCCGATAAGACTGGTGCATCGTCTACTCTCTTTTGAACTTCATGTACAACACTCCAAGCGTTTCTCTCCATTCTTGCATATTCATATTCTTCGTATTCTTGTAAAGAAAAATTACCAATTTCTTCAGAAGTCATGCCTTGAAATCTTTTCTCATGTTCCCATTCAATTGTACTGCCATCTACAACAGCGTCCCCGATCGCGCTGTTCGTTCTTTCCGCCTCATTCTGTCCACTGTCATCCCTCGATCGATGACATCTTTCATGTAAATCTAAGCTAAAAAGTCGGGCAAGCTCTGCATCACGGAAATTCACAGCAAAATTTGATACCCCAACCCCTGGGCCTGCATCTGTAAGTTTCACCCATCTGGGTTTCACAGGTGGCAGCTTTAGCTCTCTCATAGTAACCTGGATTTGTTTGCTTGATTTCAGTATACAATTATTGATCTCAATAAGATCGTTTGTTGAACTCTCAGCAGAACCCTCTAAATGATCCATGATTACTTGCAGTTGATCAAGCAATGTACCAAGCTGTGGCAAGATACGGCTTTTAAATATAGCCATTTCACTTTCTTTTATAGCTTCTGAAGAAGTTTCAAATTCATCACGAGCATTTGATAAGTGCTCCCAACAATGAGCTGCGCGTCGTTTTTCGTACTGGTTGTGAGGGCATCCAGGGTGTGAGGTAACATTTGCAAGATCGCCTTTTTCTGACATGTCACAATATTGATAAATGTAATCATTAAACTGTGCACACAACTTTCGGAATTCTTTAGAATAGGTTGTTGATACCATACATTTGGCTTCGAAAACATCAGGATGATTATGACGAAGCATGACGGTCTCACTAGCCCATACAGAACCAGTACTCGGAACAAAAGCTTTTGGTCTTATGATAACAAAGTGATTGTCTTCCTTGTTTGTCAACACTGGTTCCTCATTCTCCATTTGTACTTCCTTCGTGAATATTCTATGTGCAGCTGGGGTTTCGTAGACCAACTTTTCCGGCCAGTCATACTTTGGTAGTTTTTTTGCTTTCTCTGCATCAGTGAGGGTAATGATTCTCTCATTTCGTGTCTTTGACAAGCCCTCGGACGTGCCTGGTCTTATGTAATTCTTATCATCGGCACTGTACAAAATTGCCAGGTCATCTGTTGCATAATGTTCATTTGAATCAGTGAAGTACTGCATTCTACTTTCATTTGTCTGGTCGTCATTAGCCACTTCTTTGGAAGGACTCTTCGCAAATAAGGCATACTTTAAGTTTTTTACATGGCCGCGTTGATATTTTGTGTTTTCATTATCTCGGTCCTCTGCTTTAGGTGGCTTTTTAAAGCAGAATAACCCTTTCCCTTTGTGTTTTTTAGCCTGGATTGACCTCTTATTCTTCGGTCTACTTCTGTTGTATTCAGTAGTATATGACTTTACAAGCTTTCGCCCTCTTCTTTTCAAATTATAATTAACAATGTTGAGGCAATCTCTGGATTTCACTCTGCGATTTGTGTACATCACTGTGTCTTTCCTTCTGCCATGATATGTGGCTTTGTCCTCTACAGCCTTTGCCAGAAATTCTTCATCTTCACTGTCAAGTAGGCATGGTCTTCCCTGGTTTGAAAGTGCTCTTCTCTTTACCCTTCTTTCTTCGAAAAGTTCTTGGGCTTTCCTTTTAACTCTCTGTTTCCACTTCTGATCATTCTTGTTTGAGAGTAATGCTTCAAAAGAAGCTATTGTATTTTTAGTTTTGCATATGTTGTCCTGGATTTTATCTAGACCACTTCTCCAGGTTTTAGATTTTTTTGTATAAAGAGATTGCAGATCTTCCAATTTCTGTTGTGCATTCTTAAGCTTTTCTTCAAGATGCGAGTGCTCCAGATCTTCAGCAGCAGTTATAGTGTTTTTCCAATCCTCTGTTGTTTGAATAATTCTATCTGTTGCTCGTTTAATTTCATCTGATTTTATTCCAAGATGATCCAGTTCAGAACGGGATCTTAAAAAATGGGGAGAGAAACTAGAATGGTGATGGTTGCATTAACTTATTGTCATTACTGTACATCATTAACATGCTATGAAAAATACTATGCACATCTTATATTCAACAAATCATTAAAATTTTAAAAGGTACAAAGCTCATATAGCATAAAATTTGTAAAAATAACTGTTTCTTTGACAGTTCGTGTGGTGATAATACATTAAAATCACCTGTTAACACCAAGGAGAACACATGCAACCTTTTTATCCCATTCTGAATCCATTGTTGATAAAATGGAATGCACAGTTTCTGAATTTAAGTCAAATCTGTTTTTTTCTTCCTGTTGGTTGTTCAATTCTTCTAAAATAAAATCAAGTGCTGGTTCCATATTTCCATCAGGTGGTCGTAGAACGATGTAGGATTTGCCTAAACTTGATACGCGAATAATAGAGACAAACAGACCAGTATTTGAGTTAAGCAGAGTTTCGGTAAACTGTATTTTTATATCTTGGGTCGCTGTATTTGGGAGATAACCAGTTTGATATCCTAGATATAGTTCTGATGCATAATCAAATGGTAGAATAGCAGTCGCATATTCCCTACCATCGCGAGCCTGAAACTGTGCAGTAAGCTCGTTGAGGAGTGCCAAAAGACCACTTATTTTATCTCTTTGCTGTTTAGACTTAGCGATGGCTAGTTTGTGCACAAGTTTCTCACGAAGTCCAGAAGTAGATGACAGAGTTTGCATGGATACTTTGATGCACTGACTGACACCAAACTTCACACTTGCTCTTAGACTTGAGCGAGCATCATGCGGCCCAGCTTTCTTCTTGCTAGGTTCTCCACAATTATTATTATGTCCAGACATCTCAGTATGAAATTGAAGGCACTGTCAGTATTATTTTACATCATTCACAAAATGAACAACAAATTCATTAAATGCCACAAAGCTGACACAAAGTATTTCGCTATGGCGAGTTTACTGACCTCATTATATGCAGGTGCATCAGATCAAACAACAAAAATGGCGGATCTTAACGTATTATTCATGTTTGAGGAGCAAAATATTGCAACAAAACTGCCCCAAGGGACTTCTTTACCGCTTCTTCATGAACGCTTTTGTCAACTTTTTGGCCATGAATGTGGTGCTTTGCAGATATACGATAAAGATTGGAGCGAATGGGTCAATATACCAAAGGACTTCACTCTGACAACAGATCGACTGAAACTTAAAGGTGTTGTATTTCACAAGAATGTCACGGGGTCGGGTAGTATAGTTCCAAAAAGCAGCAAACAACAAGCAACACTGAAATCAAGCAATGCCTGCCTAGTTGTCAATACAGATAGACTTATTACAACAATCCCACCTTACTTTTCTTTACTTATTCCTAATCCACATTCACCAAGACTGAGGTACTATAATGAAATCACCCCGATCCTTTACAATGAAACATCAGAAGAATTCGTGAGTGCAGAAAGATGTCGACATTATGTAATTACTCAAAGGAGATGGAGATATGATACTAAAAATTTGATTTCTGGATTCACATCTTTTACTGATAATATCAATGAGTCAGATGATCACAGTGGACTGAAGCAAAATGTTATTAGATATCAAAGCGTTCCTGGCAACCTCAACAGTGGTGATCTACATCGTTGTGGTAACACCATTTCAACACTAGAGAAAAAAATCTCAGATGGTGAGAAAATTAAAACTCAATTGGTAGAAGAAAGGAAAACCTGTTATTCACTGGACATGAATGTTCTCCCTGGGGGAAACAACACACTACAGTTTATAGAGCAAAAGATTTCTGCTTTAACAGATTCAATACAAAAGTTGAAGCAACTATCTGGAAAGGCAAATGAAGTTTACAATGTACTATGCAGGAAGTTTGATAAGACATCTGCTGAGAAATCTGAACAAGGAAGAAAGAAACGAAGGAGAAAAGAACAAAACAAAAAGAAAAGACAAAAACGACAGAGGAACCTAGAGAAACATACCATAAACTTACTGTCAGTTATTTTAATTGAGCCTCCAAGCACTTTTTCATTAATGCAAGAACATTTTGAGCCATTTATAACAAAAGACTCTTTAAATCATAGCAACTTGAATTTAGATATCTTAAAACCAAGATTTCATCTCCAACCCGTAAAACAACTTCTTGAAAAAGGGTGTGTTAGCAAAGATGCAGAGGAAAGCATGAAGTCTCTCATGTTAAGACTAGTTTCAAAAAAGGAAGAAAGAGCAAAAAAAAATGGTGAAAAAAAGAAGAAAATTAGCAAGAGTAGCACTCAACCTACTTTGCCTTCTTACTTCAATAAGCCAGCTAGAGATACATGCAAAGATGATGAATATCTGAGTGACCAGGAATGCAGCACTGACTCATCATGGTGTCAGGACAGTAACAATGAATAGTGTACAAAAAATTAAAAAACCAGCAAAAGTTGACATTTGTGATTTATGAGAACATGTTATTACATAATAAAGTTTTTTTATTGGATAAAGAAGAATTTATTGCATAATAAAGCATTTCTAGTTAGTGTTACCCACAGACAATTTTCTTTCTCCAAAAAATTCACAAGTTTTATGAAGAAAGAAATTTTTTCAGGTCCCTCCCCATTTATATTTGAAAGAATTGGAGGCCCCCCATTCTTCTTTCTGAAAAACTTCAGGTCCCCCCATTCTCTCACCCATACCCCCCCCCATCCCATAAATAATGAACGGTCCCTAAATGAGTGCAATTGGGGCGATACTTTAATTGCAATTCACTCAATTTTTGGCACCAGTCACGATAAATCACTTGCAAGTTAATGGCAATTTCAGTCACGTCATTTCTTGTATCATGTAACGTTGGAATAATTTGCAACAAGAACTCTACACACGTTTCCAAGTTGTTGATGATAACTTCAATAACATTTTTAGATATTGTATTTCTCTCAAGCTCACATACCACCAACAGAGCATCCAAATCTTTGAAGCACTTTTCTAGCTGTAACGACAACGTTGAATTCTGATCTTCCGCCATTTTAATTACACGGTTGGTTAGCCTGCATAATCAGGTTTTTCGCGGGCTGGGTTACACGTGCGGGCAATGAATACGAATGCGTTTGTTGAAGTTGAATGAACATATTTGTTGAATATGAATGCGTTTGTTGAAGTTGAATGAACATATTTGTTGAATATGAATGCGTTTGTTGAAGTTGAATGAATATTTTTGTTGAATGTGAATACGTTTGTTGAAGTTGAATGAATATTTTTGTTGAATGTGAATACGTTTGTTGAAGTTGAATGAATATTTTTGTTGAATTTTGAAACAAATCGCTAACCATACACAACCCCCCCCCCCAGATGTCATATTGATGTCTTTTTGGCAGAAACATATATTTGACGCTTTCTCAAAAATGTTCTACATGTATATCTTTATTAACAATTGCCACTCTTTCCCCATATTTTCATTGCAAGTTAAGGATATTTGGGGGGGAAAAACAACCCAAAAATGCTAGTTGTGGGTCTAACAGTCCAGAATATTTTTCCATTCATCAAGTACCCAATTAATTCCATACTTTTCATTATTCACATACTTATTTACTATTTGTCAGTTGTATATAATTTATAATGCTTACTTAATCAATGAATTTGAGTAGTACTCAACTGTAAGCTTATAACGTAACAAATGACTTATAAATACTTTTAAAATTACTATTGACTTACCACAGTGTGCACAATTGTATCAAGATCAAGTTGAAGTGGCCTTATGTAGGCTAGTGCTTGGCCAAGGCCTGATTCATCCCTCAAGAAAGGGACAGAATAGCCATTGGGGGGTGGTGAAATAACAGAGAGACTGCTGCTATGTCCACCAGGCCCTGTCCGTAAAATTTGAAATCCGCCTCCATCCGATATCTTAGGATATACTTCAAACAATTTTTCTTCCAACTTTGAATAGTTTGCCTTCGCTGAAACATATTTTTCTCCTGCCAAGCCCACAATTTTGTAAGGCGATTTTGTCTGATCTGGAAGGTACGCGGTTTTGTGCACATTTACCAAGGCAAAAAAAATCGTGGGTCCACGTTTCTTTAGCACGGTAGTACGGTTTATACGACAATTTAGGCCGTTGTCCACGTTGATATGCCGATGCCTGTGACACAGTTGCTCGTGCGTAAGGTGAAAATATTGTCCTCAAGTTCTGTAGAACGGATTGTGCGCCGTGTAAAGACAGTGTTGATGGCCTGAGGCTCGATGTCGGTGTGAGGCTGCAGGTCGTAGGAATTGGGAATTTCCTTCGCCATTTGTAGTGTTTTGAGCAGCATTTCTGTCAGCATTTGGAGTAGTATTGTCCACCATATTAGACGAAAAACAACCACATGTAATCGCTGCATGAATTTTCATAAATTAAGACAAGCCTTTGTGTGCCTTTGTTCCTTATGGTCTGCGTACATTCCAAACATAATTTGATGATAATTTATTCAAAATGGAATTATGTTATTCAAAATGAAATTGTGTTATTCAAAATAGAATTATGTTATTCAAAATGAAATGTTGTTCTTTAAAATGGAATTGTGTTATTCAAAATGGAATGTTGTTCGTTAAAATGAACATGTTGTTTGATAAAAAGTAAACATAAAATGAGTGTTAGCACAATAGAATTACCATTTGAATTATGACCCTAATAACGCTTCATAATCATCAGAGGTAATGTGTCTGGGCGTCATGATGGGAAAAAATCAAAGTGGTATGCTGTTTCTGAAGAACCCCTTTCAAAAAGAAAGCAAACTAACAACAGAAACTATAACACATCAATAACAGTTGTGAGGTATCAATATTGTATAATATTTTAATATCTTAATCCCTCAACAATCATCATATTGGATAAAACAAGCATTAAAAGTAAACCCACTGCTTAAATTATACAACAGAATTCAACATTCATGGCAAATCCCCTCACTCTAAATGTGGATTTTGCTTTATTTAGGCTGTGAGTTGGCCTTTTCCTGCTTCTTTGCTATCAGCATGATCTCTTCTCAATATTTAAGGCTATGCCTAGCTGTCAAAATATTTTATCCTAACCCTATACCTAATGTTACTGAACCCCACCAAAACCTGACCAGTATCCCATTAGTAAGGCACTTGATTATGTAGCTTTGACTTTATTCAAAGATTATAGTCCACACTAGTTTTTAAATTATGCCTTGATTTGAGATGGTTTCACAGTTAAGACTTAGTCTTAAGTTGAGGAGATCATGTTGTCACTATAAACCACTTCTCCTAACAAAAAAGTAATTAGATTTTCTAAAAGCTCAAAAATTTGTAATCTCTTTGCATGGGGCAAAACAGAGAAATTAAGGTGTATATAATGGAATACATTAGGTGTCCATGAAATCAGTATATTGGTATTAGTGACTGTAGGCATAGCTAATGCTTGGTTTATTGTGACATGTGCTTGTTTGATGATACAGTAAGTAAAGCCACATTACACACTTTAAATAGATTTGTATTTCTTGTGGACATCGCACACAATAATGTAAATAATTCACTTTAAATTTAATTCACTAAAGCTATGTTGCACAGGGAATGTAACACAAAGGTGACAATTATTATCATGATATATAAGCAATGTACAAGTACAATCATATTCATATACTGTGGTAATTTAAATAATTCATTTCAAATTTTATTTACTAAAGGGTAAAATGTACAGGGAATTGTAGCACACTGGTGGCAATTAATCAATGAATAAGAAAATATGTATGGTCATTTATGTAGGTCTTTATCTGGGTTTGGAGAGAGATTTCAAATTTCCCAAGATTTTTTGATTTTATTTTTAGGCATCCTATGGTTACTGTACTTGGTTACATACTAACCCATTACACTACCTCCCTACTGGCACTGACAAGTCACAATGGGTTAATTAGGGATTTGCAATATCACCTATAATCAGATAAAACTGATATTTTACACTAAGTATCATAACAACAAGTCACCCTTTCTACCCCGCCCCCAACCATGAAAATACCCCCCTTCATAATAATATTCTCATATTTCTGGCCTATGTCAGGTACTGTATGGTTAGCTTCAGTATAACAAGCTAAGTAAGCTGCAATTACCCCCCACCCCAGTTTGCCATACAGACAAGTTACTTATTAATAGAGAAGCTCTGCAAGTTACAGTGTGCCAACATTGAAGATTTTCTATATTTGTCTTGAAAACATTTGTAATACATAGATCAAGAATCTCAGCTTTCCAACCAAATTTTTTGGCAATACAAAGGTAAAGTGAGCACTCATAAAGTCAAATTTGGCCTACGTAAAACAATGATCTGACTTAAAACATTCTCAGTTCTCTTTTGTATTGCCATAAAATTTGCATCAGAAGATGAGATTCTTTATCTGTGTATAGAGCAATTAATTTGAAAATAGGTCATGGTTATATATACATAAACAATACTTCGTAAGTTTTTAAGCCCTTCCCCGAATGAAAAGTTTAGGTTTTCGTCCTCCATGTATTAGTCTTTTAACCGGAGTTTTTAATTAATTTACGGGCTTTTACTAATTAAATATTTTCCGATGCACGCTTGCTTTTCCTAAACGTTTAATTTTTAGCAGCTTTGGCACTAAACTTGCACTAAAGTTTTACGAAATGGCCAAAACTTTGTGAAAAAAACAAGTTTCATCAGGGGGGTTCACTATCACTAAGATTTGTATTCAACAGCGTGACCTCAGTGTGACAATGAAAATAGAAAATCAAATTCGAAATCCGTTTTCCGTTTGTCCAGCGCTCGAAAAATAGTTGACCATTGAATGGTACATGCTAATGTTGTTTTCCAAGCTGTTTTTCAAAATTGAAAACGGGATTCGGCGACTGTATTTCGTTTTTCTATAGCCCGAAAAACGAATGGCCCTTTGATACACGCATTAATAAACAGTAGGGTCACTCAGCAGTGCAACATGTTCCCCTATTTTTATGCAATTGACTGGCCAGAATGATGACGGAATAGCCAGTTCAGAATTTTAATTGGCCAGAAAATGCATTTGACTGGCCAGAACCTGCATAATGAACATGCGTAATGCGACATGCATGGGGACACAAACTTCAAGTTTCCAACTCGAGTGACCCTACAGTTTATTCCCTATACTGTCCCCAAACACTGGAGTCAAATGCTAGACAATGTTCACACTCAATCACTTGTTTCAATTTTGAAACCCAATGGGTGCATTATCCGAGCAGTAGGAAGCTTGTCCATTTGGTGATAACACATTTTTTGAACCATTGAACTTCAGCACACCAGTAACAAATATTTATGCACCAACTACTTATTAGTGACATGGAGACTGCTTACTTCCCATACTGGCCGGTGCATTGTAGTCTTATTTGAAATTTTGCATGTATAGTATAATGTATTAAACTTCAACAGTTCTTTACCTTTACCTTGTTCTTGACACTTAAGATTGCTTCTAAATTTATGTCTCCTCTTTAAATTGAACATGTTCCATAATTGTTACCAAGTTTCACTAAAAGCAGTAAGTAAATGAGTTGTAAAGCAGTGTAATCACTGAGAATATCACCAAATACCACTGACAGTCTGACACACTGAGAACACTAAGCATAATTTCATATTTTAATTTGATTTGTATTATGTACGTAGATATGTACTGTAATACTAGATAGCGCACGCTAATACAAAACTCTAATAAAAATTGAAGCTGGATGTACATCATGCTTTTTGATTGGTGGCCATGTTGAATGGTCCCATGAGAGGAGTGAAGACTATAGATTGATATTGTGAAATTGATGTTTATCCAAGTTTTTCTCTTTTGGCAGCTAAGTATGCAAAGCAATCAAGTCAAGTTTAGCACATCTATAACAAAAGCACACATCACGGAAGAAAAAGAAACATTTCAAAGGTAAAAAAAAAAAACCGGAATTGCGGGTAAACTTTTACATCCAATTTATTCGAACAAGTATTAAGTGCAAACTGCTAGTTTGTTGTAGTACAAACTGCTAGTTTGTTCCATTTGTAATGTTAAAGAAATACATCATTGTACACAAGGTAATCAGAATCAAAATCCCCAAATCTTAGAGAAGCTTAAGAAATATTTGGGTCAAAGAGGCCTAAAAATCCTCCATCAAAATGTAAATGGCCTACTGTCAAAATTGAACCATATTAAGGTCTTGCTTCATGATTCCGGTAAGAACATTCATGCATTGGGCATCACCGAATCAAAACTTAATAGTTCGGTGGATGATGTTGAATTGTATATCGATGGATATGTTAATGTATGTAAAGATAGAAATACAGGACCTGGGGGTGGTGTGTGTTTGTATTTACGAAATGATCTTAACTGGGAAAGGCGAACTGATCTTGAAACAGCTGAAAATGAATCTATTTGGGTTGAATTGTTGATTAAACATTAGAGATCGATCCTGTTATGCTTATGTTATCGTCCGCCTGATTCATCGAAGCATCTCCATAAAGCGTTTCATTCTGAATTTAATAATTCCATAACAACGGCATTAGCTGAAAACAAAGAATTGATCATAATTGGTGATCTTAATTGCAATTATCTACAACAAAATGATCAGACCGAATTGAAAGATATAATGAGAATTAATAAACTTAAGCAAATGATAAATGAGCCAACAAGATGTACAATGAATACGGAGACTTTAATTGATCTAGCGTTTGTGTCTGATGAATCTAAAATTGCGAATTCTTTCACAGTTGAGTACGCAATTAGCGACCATCAACTAATTGGGATTATACGCAAGTTGAATTGCAGAAAATTTACTCCCCGTAAAATTTATGCAAGAAATTACAAATACTATTGTAAGGATGCTTTCAAATCGGACCTTAGAGGCTTAGCGTTAGAAGATATTTTGTCTGGTGATCTCAATACGGCATGGAGTTCATTTAAAGAGCTAATTAACAATATTGTGAATAAACATGCCCCAATGTTTGAAAGGAAAATAACCGGCAGAGTCTGTCCATGGTTAACGTCAGAAATAAGAAGTAAAATAAATCAAAGGGATTATTTACTTCGAAAAGCGAAAAGGTCAAAAGCCCAAAAAGATTGGGATGACTATAAACGTGCGCGTAATTCAACAACATCTGCCATACGAAAATCGAAAGCCAACCATCACAGGAATCTTTTTAAAGAAACTTTAAATAGTCCAAAAGATTTCTGGTCTAGGATTAAACGGACTTATCCAGCAAAGGACAAAATTTCTACTCCTAAAGCTTTCTTTGTAAATAATTTAATGACTACTGACAAATTACTTATAGCAAATTCATTTTGCGAGTATTTTAGATCAGTTGCAAGATCTCTCCAAGATACAGCATCAAGTTTATTCTTCCCTACCTGGAAATTCTATTCTTTCAATTTCCTTAACTAGTTTGTTAATCCTTCGGGTTTGAGATTCACTTTTACAGAAGTGAATCAACAGCAAATTCTCAAAATTGTGAAGTCACTTAAGTCATCGAAAAGTGCCGGACTGGATGAGATCCCACCAAGATTGATAAAAGATGCAGCCGAAGAGTTAGTAGTCCCTTTAACCATGTTGATAAATTCTAGTCTACAATCTGGATCGTTTCCAACGTGTGAGAAACAAGCAAAAGTCGTCCCTGTGTACAAGAGCAACCAAAAATCAAAGCTTGACAATTACCGTCCAATATCCATTACAACTGTTTTCTCAAAGATTATTGAAAAGGTTGTATATAATCAGCTAAGTGACTACCTCGAATCTAACAATCTAATTTGTCCAAATCAATTTGGATTTCGACCCAACAGATCTACGAATCACGCCGTTACTCGTTTAGTTGATGTCATAAGAATCAATATGAATAATGGTCTCCTTACAGGAGTGGTATTTATGGATTTTCGGAAGGCCTTTGATACAATACAACATGCTTGCTTGATAGAAAAATTACCATTTTATGGAATCGAGTCTATTGAGCTAGAATGGCTAAAGGATTATCTATTTAATCGTAGCCAGACAGTAATATTTGACAACGTTAAGTCATCACCACTTCATATTACCCATGGTGTTCTGCAAGGATCTATTTTGGGCCCTTTACTTTCAATATTCTAACTAATGATATTTCCCAAGTTGTGGACAAGGCTCAAGTTATCCTATATGCTGACGATACTGCCATATATTATGCACATAAAGATCCGAAGGTGATTCAAGAGATACTTGGAAATCAGTGCAATAATATAAATAATTGGCTTGGGGATAACAATCTTTATCTGAATTTGAATAAAGGGAAAACAGAATTTGTACTTTCTGGAACTCCTCAACGGTTATCGAAGGCAGAAAAGATTAAGTTTTTAATAAATAAATCAGCTGTTCATGAATCATCCCAGTATACTTAGGTGTCATTCTTGATCATCACTTGAATTTGCACGAACATTTAACCAAAGTGTTCAACAAAGCTACATCGCGTTTAAAACTCATGCAAAGAGTCAGAGTCAATTTAACTCCCTACGTTGCCTTCTGCATTTACAATCTAATGATAAAATCGCAAATGACGCATTGTAGTTCCATATTACTTGGTCTATCTCGTCATTGGGTTGAGAAGTTAGAACGCGTTCAAAAGAAAGCAAAGATTGTATGTGGAAGTCGAAAAGCTGAAGAATGCTATGGAATGCTATGATGATGGTTTTTAAGTCTATACATTACACTAAACCGGAACATTTTAAAGATTATTTCTCGAGACTAGCCCACAACTATTCAACTCGTGGAAACCAATCGATGTTGAATTTACCCCGCATGAAATCCGAAGCTGGGCGAAAAAGTTTTAGATTTCAGGGGGCACTCATTTTCAACAGTCTACCATCCGAGATTAGAAACGAAAAATCAATTTTAAGATTTAGGAATAGCCTGAAAAACTATACCTTTTAATCTGACTCAAAAATGTCGAACTCGCTTATAAACTTATCATTAATTGATTTTGTCTTTCAACTTTTATCTTCATTAGTCTATACTTAATTCTTACATATTTTACTTTTAGTAATATATAGTTTTTAGATATATTTTTATCATTCATTAATTTAACAGGTCCTTGATTGATACCAGTATTTAAATATGTATATATTTATAATTACTGAACAAGTTTAACCTGTATAAAGATTGAATAATAAAGATGTCGAAGGCTACAAATATGTACACGTACCTCTGCAGATTATAATGTAAAAATTTCGTGTTATTGAAGTGAGATATGGTAATGCAGTCATTGTTTAATGTTTTTAGCGACAGTGAATTGTGAGTGTATATTAAAGTTGTTTTAATATTAGTTTTGACTTGAGATGTTTCTCAGTAAACATGATGGCATGATCCATTTAATACAATTTTGCAAATCTGCACATAGGCTATTCCGTTTTCAAATGGGACTTCCGAAATCCCACTTGAAAATTCGAATTAGCGCCCTTCAAAACACGGCTATTTCGCTCATTTTTTCTTCAACGCTGTAAAAATTTCAGCAAAATCCACCTTAAATTACGGCTTTTACAACATGAGTTACTTTATCGTTGCGTTAAAGTAACGCAAATGAGTGCAAAAGAGATTCAAGAACCGTTTAATTTAACGCAATCACAAACTAGACTCAAGCACCGCGTGAAATTCACGCGAACACAATTTGGACTCAAGCACTACGTTAAATTCACGCAAACACAATCTGGATTTAAGCACTAGCTTTAAATTCACGCAAACACAATCTGGACTCAAGCACTGCGTGAAATTCACGCAAACACAATCTGGACTAATGCATTGCGTTAAATTCAGGCAAACACAATCTGGACTCAAGCATGCGTGAATTTCACGTAAACACAATCTGGACTTAAGCACTTCGTTAAATTCACGCAAACACAATCTGGACTCAAGCACTGCGTTAAATTCACGCAAACACAATCTGGACTCAAGCACTGCGTTAAATTCACGCAAACACAATCTGGACTTAAGCACTTCGTTAAATTCACGCAAACACAATCTGGACTCAAGCACTGCGTTAAATTCACGCAAACACAATCTGGACTCAAGCACTGCGTTAAATTCACGCAAACACAATCTGGACTCAAGCACTGCATTAAATTAAGGTAAACACAATTTGGCTCAAACACTGCGTTAATGAAATTTTACTCCTGCACATTCAAAAACATTTTTGTGTACATGTAGCGTGATCACAGACCTATGTCATAGATTAGGAAATGTATAGATGGCTCACTCCTTTGATGTTTTTGACACCGCCGGCACCCACGCATGCTCCTTGCCAGACTAATGGCGGCCTAGCAAGAACTATATTCTATAATAAAATGTATTGTGAAATTGACATCCGTGCTACTAAATCCTGTATTTTTTTGCTTCCGTTGGTTTTAATGGAAAAATGAATCCGAATAATAAAAATACAGGATTTAGTAGCACGGATGTCAATTTCACAATACATTTTATTATAATTCTTGCTAGGCTGCATTACTCTGGAAAGAACAGGCGTGGGTGCCGGTGGTGTCAAAAACATCAAAGCAGTGAGCCATCTATTTATTTCCTAATCTATGCCTAGGTTAAATGTAGGTCTGTGATCAGGCTAGTGTGCATTATATATAAATTAGATGTTACCAGTTGTTGTTAATTCCTCTTATCCTGTGCTGAATGGGTTGTTGGTATAGCGCCGACCTATAAACCGATATGCGATTTCAAATCTCGCCCAGTAGAAGAAACGATTTTTTTATAGAGCACTATCTAGATCTACTACGCACTGTGTTAAGTGCACACAAAATTAAGATAATCTTGATTTAAAAAACAAACAGCGGTACATGAAAAGGAAGGATGAACTCAATATGATGGCAATAGATAGTCCGGTTAGAAATCTTAGCTTTGTTATAGATATTAAAGACCAGAGTTGAGACCTTTAAATAGAGCCTTCAAATTATTAAATTGTAAATATGTACAAGCAAGCGATTACAATATATACAAGCTATTAAGTATTTAGTGCAAGCTACTATTTACAAATTAATCATCAAGTAATTCAGTCTTGATTTCATTAGCCTTCATTAAGCCAAGTGATAACGTGATTATTCTAACTGTTGCGAAAATAATATATTTAGCGAGGCCAAGGTTGATAAAAACACGATTAAATGGCGTTGACTGTTCACATACTGCCCACATTTTTGCACATTTTCCAACAGCAATGTTCAGTATTGCAAAATAAATATTTAGCTTAATTTATGTACCAAACGTAAATCGCGAGATTGTGTATAAATTGTTCACGGTACTTAAGACGCAGTTAAAATTGTAACATCTAAAATCCATGTTCTTAAAGGCCGTTTTCCACCAGGCGGAGTTTGTGCGCGGAGCGCAGTTTTTCTTTGTTTGTGAGCTCTCTGGCGGAAAAAGACAATAAAAAACTTGGTTTCGCGCGCAAAGTTTCGCGTAGTTGAAAACAGGCTTGACTAAGACTTGTATTTTGGATAAGAGTGGTACGCGAAAAAGGATCTTGTACATTTTATACGCCAAGCCTATGTCTTACATAAGTCACGACGAATTTTCGGTCTGTTGAAATGAACTCAATGTGCATTGCAGCAAAACACTGTTTAAACCATGCTTTAAACAAAATTGAAATACATGTAGTTGTTTTTGTCCGTGCATGACTATACAGGGCAACACTTAAATATTCTAAAATATTCACTTTGTTTTCAAGCACAAAAGATTTTAGATCCCAGGGAATTCAAATGCATGTTTAAAATATTTTAAACATGCAGTTGTTGCGCCGGAATACAAGTAAACGCTACTGTATTTTGAATACCCAGGGATCTAAAATCTATTGTGCCTGCAGCCATCATTCATTCACTCAAGACTACGAGCATAAGCTGTTAGTACAACACAAGCAAATTCAAACAAAAATGCTTTGTGCTTCGTCTTCGTCAACCTCTGAGGAAAATTTATCCTTTGCTATGTTGCTTATGCTTATGTCGCTAGTGAGAATCCGGTTTATAGCCGCGACGCGACCATGTATTCAAATTTCAAAGCCTGAAAATCAATGTTTGTTTACCACCCTATTGATAGTCGCCGTATCCCGTTGCTGTACTGAATCTTAGGTTAACGTGTTACACTAGGCACACAGGCATAAACATAAATAAAAGGCTTGGAAGCTAGTTATGAGCTACAGATTCCACAGTGCGCAATTAAAAATGAAATATTAAAGCTTTGCGGAACCGCACGCAAATTAGTAATACTGCCCAAATAACTAACACTGTATATAACACCAAACAATAACTAAATAGTAAACGCACCTCGTGTACTGACTGCATGTAACAATAAGGTTGTGAAGTCCTGCACATTTTATAGTGTGGAATTTTTTCCATTAATTGTTGCAACAATTGATGTATAGTTTCGAAGTCAGTGTAATTATAGGTAATAACGCTTTTTGATCACTAATAAGAATTAAAGTTCTGTTTATTTTTAAACAATGTTTCCTGTTTACTGTCAACAAAATTAGTATATAGTGTTAATTAGTTGGACCATATGGCTCAGTGGCGAAGTTGGCTATTGCATTTCAAGCTGTGATAGTCCTACCCATTAACTCACTCACTCTGACAAGACTCCTTTATGGCTTGAAATTTTGCCTCTACATCTTCTTCTTGTTCAACTGTAAATTGATCACTCCCAAGTAGTGTCAATGGCCCAAAAAACACCACACTTTCATGGACGCTGTCCTTGTCGTCTCTTTTTGGCCAACAATAGTAACTTGGCTTCTTTGACCCACTTTTTTTCAAAAATTTCATTTCGAAATACCCATCGTCCTTTTGGCCAACAACTTTCCCTATGTAATACTTGTCTACGTAATCTACCGCATAATAACGTTCAAGTTCAATGGCCATTGGCTTGTCTGGGTTAGTTACCTTTTCTGTTTCATTTTGTCCTTTGCCTTTGGTTGCGTCATGCTCAGGGAATTTTGTTTCTTCTACGTGATGTAGCGAATCTTGTTTGGGGCGGATTTTGTTTTTGCTTGCCAAATTCGTCAGTTCTTTCTTTACTTCCGTATTTATTCGCGCTATGTCGGCAGGAACAATACCACATTTCTTTATTGTAACGGTCAACACTGTCTCGTCCGTATCAGGGTGAAGTGTTGACTTCACTTCGACGCACGCAGTGTCTGTTTTTTTCTGAAAAATAAATAAAGGATTGATTAAAAGAAGGAAAACGCATAAAATATAATACAGTTGGGCTACATCAGTTTAGGTGCTAAGAAAGCGTGAATGCTCATCACTGAGACGCATATGGAATACAATAAAGATTTATAAACTGTGAACGAAATTTGACTAAGTGTGTAGGTACGCTGGAGACCTATTATTAAAGTTGTAAATTTTATCAGTAATAACAAAATGAAGTAGCTTTGAACAAGTTAGTGTATATAGCTATGGTCTTACCGATGTTTTCTTGTTACTGCACTTCTCTTTCAGCTCCGAAAACGAAATTTTGCCATCGTTTAATTGCTGCAGTACTTCTTTCATGAAGCACACGTCTTCCTTGAGGCCTTGAAGTGGTATAAATTTGCAGGGTTTTGTCTTCGGATTGCCTTTTAAGTATTTCTCCAACTCGAACCACACTGAGTTAGGCAGAGTTGACAGAAATATACACGTGCCGTATTTGTTGAAGAGATCTCGCCCCTGTTAATGTAAATACAAAGAAAGTAAGAAAAATATAAATCATATAGCAACACATGTCGTAACATTTCGAGTAATATTCAACGACATTTCAATGTGCAATATATCGATCAAGATCGAATTACTTAAATGAGGTTCTCAAGTACTGTGAATTTACAAAACGTCTATTGTGCCCCCATTTCTATCACACTTGTCACTTTACTGAGGCAGAAAGAAAAACAGGCCCGGCCGGTTATACAGTATATGCGGTTATATGTGAAGAGAAGCCGTCATTTTAATTGGTTGATGCTAAGATAAGCTGCAAACGATGAACGAGTATACATTCACACAATTTCTTTGCATGAGCTCTTACGAAATGTAAGCCCTGTAGGTGTTGAAACTGCGAGGCTTTTCTAATTTAGCACTTGGTAAAAAGAAATGAAACGATTTTTCATCTTAGCCTAATTTATATTGTAAAATAACGTGAGAATTGTACAATTAAGACAGGGAATATATGTTGGTTTTTTGACCTGTAAAAACAAACAACTTCTAAAGAAATTAATAATGATCAAATTATCGCTAGCAATTAAAATTTACATTGCAGGAGTAACAAACCGGGCTAAGCCTTAGCCACTGATGAAATAGCAAACTTACAGGTGCATTAAGCAGACGCCTCAAGAACTCGTGCCACTTTCCACGAGTGGCTTTGTTGTCAGTGGTTATGTTGTCAACTTTTTCATCCGATCCGTTAATGATGAACAATTGTCGACGCATCAAAACAAGCAACTCCAGCGTATTCGTCATCCTTCCCTTCTTTGAATACTCGTTATTGCGATACCCCACGTATAATGCGTCTTCATCGGATAGGCCAGCATACAATATACACTGCCTTTCTTTGAAATTTATTTCATCAGGAAATTTCAGGGCCAATTGCTTCATAGCGGTAGACGAGTGATTTCCATCCAATGCCTCGATTATATATTCCCCACGCTCTAGTTTGCTCTTGTCAAACTTTTCAGGGCAATCGCATTGGTTTTTACATATCAGGCCAACAACTGGGGAAAGATTGCATGCCAAATGAGGCTCCCCACGCAGTGCATCCTTTATCCGGTCCACGTGCTTTGACTCCATTGCGCGAACCAGCCTGGATTGCAATGGTTCAACAAAGCACTTGGAGGGCACCGTGAAGCTTCCTAAATGAAATTGTTAGAGTTTTTAAGCAATCACCTTAATTTCTTTGTTCATGCTGCCCTAAAAGTCGAAACTGTTACAGCGATGATTCAAGGAGAAAAATATTTTATTTTGCATTTAGAAAATAATTTTAAATTTTCGTTCAACAAGCAGGGAAAAAGTATAGCCTCTGTTTCTCAAGATTTCCTTTCTGTGTTCAGCAGTTTCGTATTTTCTTGGCCAGATACAATCGCGTTGAAGATAAAAATTGGTAGACCACAAGATATACTTATGTAATATGGGACAAGTGGCATTGCAGGATAAGCACTTAATTTGCGCAAATGATGCATTTAAGCAAAATAATTTGAATTATACTTGAAAACTTACCCAAACGTGCACGAACAAGCCTTTCCTCTTGTGTGGAGATATTCAGTGTTATCGCACACTCTACTAAATTAATCAATGTTTGTATATAAGATATGCGTCGATCAAGTGATGCATGCGTATTCTAGGTTCAATAAAAACTGAAAAATTATCACCATTATAAATTGGCAGAATACTTTACCTATTCGAAATACAGCCAATTGTTCAATCAACAATATGAAAATTAAAGTTTGCGATCATCGATCCTTATCAAAGGCAATGCGTAAGCGTTTCTAGCACTCCATCCAAGAACAAGAGGCCTTGACCAGGCAGATACAAGTGTGGAACGCATTATTTAATTATAGAAACACGTAATATTAAGGTGTTACAATACAGAGCTCGAGAATAAATTGTTCCTCCTATGATTTTAATTTATAGAAATTTTTTGGCTGCCTCGAAAAGTGTGAACATGCATTTTATCTTATTAAATATGAATTTCGCTTGGAGGATGCAAAAAAATTTGCAAGTTTTAATGTTATTTCATAGTCATGGCATATAAGTAATTCCACATAATAGGCCGATAGTATTCCACATATAGGTTTATTGCTAGCTGCATTGACACAGGTGATAAGGATCGTATATCAAACACAGCTTTCATATGCTCAGTCCAAAGCGTAAACATTCAGTAAAGGGACATGCTATAATATGCGATGATACACGAACATACCGTTTAAGTTTGTGACATGTTTCTTCGCCACTTTCTTTCTGCCATCCTCTATCATCGCCTTTCTCTTCAGCGTTGATTGCTCCTCGTGTTCAAAAGAAGTAATCGCTGTAGAGCCATTAGCTACAAGCGAATAAATACAATAAACTAATTTATAGTTTGTATAGCTGGATAGACTTTTAGTTGATGAAAAAATCTTTTTTCATGCCAGCAGTCAGTTATCTGGAATTTTGACGTTGCAATATTACGTAAGTGTAGCATTAACACACGCGCCTCTAAAATATATATTAGAAGCGAATTGAATTTTTCGTTCTTGTTTTGATTGAAAGTTCAATTTTTATGTCATAACTTTCCCTGCAAAGTCTATGCCATTGCTTGCAACAAAAAACGATGCATATATAAAATAAAATCCTATCAATTAACAAACAGATTTAAAATTAAGACAAGAGCATTTGAACTCGGGTTTT
Source organism: Muricea muricata (assembly GCA_963855995.1). Lineage (NCBI taxonomy): Eukaryota > Metazoa > Cnidaria > Anthozoa > Malacalcyonacea > Plexauridae > Muricea > Muricea muricata. Next base: position 85,120,287 of record OY979716.1, on the reverse strand, counting down.
AGGCAATAAGCGCTTATCAGACACAAATTTTTCTACGGCTTGCGACAAGTGCTTCACTTGCAAAACGCTTGAGCTAATTGTGATTCTGTATTCCATAACGCATTTTGTAAAAAAGTCATAATATTTTAGCTAGATAAACAATAAGAGGCGAGGTCGACACGGCTAACGCCGGCATGGTCTTAATTCTTTTTCGCGCCCAGAATTTCTCAAGCGCGCCTTTCTGCTGCGTATATCCGAGGAATCGAATTAATACTGGAAAGTTTGAGGATATACGTTTGTCTCACTAGCATACGCGCCAAATTTACCGACCTATTTTTCGGCTGAAATAAAACCGTTGAAAAAACATCTGGTCTCTTAATATATATAACTTCCCGCCCAAATAATAAATCTGATTCCAACTCTGCAGGTGAGCCACGTTCGTCTAGCTCCCTGATCTTTCACATTGCATGTCCTTTTTTCGCTCTCTCGGACCCTATAGAGAGATGGACTAGATCCAACTCTATTGTACATACAATAAGTCATTCATGGCTTGCATGCAACAAATATAAACATTTTCATGAATGGTCTCATGGTACAAACTTGCTAGATATTGTTCACATTAGACCTAATCCTTTTAATCAAAATATCATTTTTAGAGCTCGCTAATCTTAGTTAGCACAATCATGTGTTTGCTTTGAAAAATATTCTTGTTGAAAATGCGAGAAAATAATGCCCTTATACGTATAATTTACATATTATATCATAATACATATTTGAATATAACATACCAACTTCACCACTACCGTTCTCGTTAAAACTGGTATCACTTTCCTCTTCTTTTGAAATTCCCAAATATTGCATCACAAACTCATCAGCATCAGTTATATTTTCGAACTTTTCGGCAAATGCACTTTTAGATGCATCAAATGCGTCCAGGTGTAAAATCCCCGTTGTCCCGCATGAGAAGAATACCTATAAAAACAAATTATACGAATACGAAAGAGTGAAAATGCCAGGCGCAATCTAGAACGTAAAATACTTATACACATAAAGCTTGAATTTCACGGAGAGAAATGATACCTTAACTTTTTGAGACTGAACGTCGGATACATTAATTATTGCTTCGATGTGCCCACTTTCTTCCTTTGTCTTTGGACTAATCAGTCGCTTTCCATTGAAAAAAGCAAAAATTTTTTCGGAAATTTCTTTTAAGTACCAAGACATTTTCGTGATATAGTATCAAACTATCAGTTGAGTATACAGCACAAAGTGTACAGCCCAAAGTCCTATGCGAACTGAAACACAGATACAAATGACAGTATTAAATAATAATTCCCTCAGAATAGGTTCATTCATTGGGGGTGTGAACCTTATTATTTGCGGCAAAAGTTAACATAATAAATCCAGGATATGGATCAATCAACCGATTCGCTAGGCAATAGTTCTACTAATTAAAACAAACAAACAGAGCTTCAAAATTTCACAAGTTAGTACCAACTCCCAACAAAAGACCTTTGGTCGATATTCGAGTTTTTTTTTTCAACTATACGTAATTCTTTTCAACAAAAGCCTCAGAGCTATCTCGGCTTATATTCACTTCTGTATTCTATCCAGTGGACTTTAGGAAACTTTAGGAAAGTGATAAACATGAATATCAACTTTGGAGGTGATATGTGCAAAACAACATGCATGACACAATAACTCGCAAGGTTGCTACTCAATTAGAATTCCATTTGATAAACCTACCGCATAATATACAAAGCATGGTCTGGGGCCAACTTTCTCGCAAAGTCGAACAGACAAAAATGGACTGATAAATATTATACTCACGCAAAAATCAGAGAAGAATAACCTTAAGAGCATCAGCGTTTCTATTAAGTTTTCTTGAGCTATCAGTTAAGAAAGCGGAGAATGATGTTAGTAATAAGCTTACAAATGTTTGTCAAACAATTTGCAACCTAGACCATCGATCCCACGTGTTGGCAATGTGTCTTTCTTAATGTTTCATAAAACCACATGAAATAGCGTAGATTTCAATATTTATCACTCAAATAGTCGTGTGCATGTGTTTGTCAAACAAAGCGTACCATACTGCGGTTCCGTTCATTAAAATTTAATAAGTTTACGTCAACAGTTACATTATCGCAGTTATTTCAAACAGTGCTTATTAACACTTTACATCAGAAAAAAATATCAAATTCATCAATTTGAATATGATTTTAAAAGAAACTCGTCAGGCAGAACATGAATATATGACAATACCCCTCCTCCCCCAGTTAACGTTCTAGCTACGTCCCTGATTATTGGGCATTTTAAACGAAAATGCCCTTCCTGGATTTCGACTTGTTTGACAAATGCAGAGTTGATTATATTTACCCCATTTTCCGCTTTCTTAAATATATAGGTAAAGGAAAAGTGAGGTAGGCGCGAATAATTTTTACTCGGGTCCAGTCCATGTTTTGTAGCCTAATACCTACTATACCCACCAGGCTTTCTTGTGGCTAATCCTATTACACATCATGCATGTGCACTATTTCCGTGCGTCACGTTTTGTTGCTACGATTCGTGCGTTTTCTTCCTTTTAGCATGCTAGCAGTGACAAGCTTTGTTTTCTTTCTGGATTTTTTTTCCTTCGTGTTTTTCTTTAATCTTCCCTGTTTTACCTAAATCAAGGCAAAATCATAGTATAATAAATACAAGCAGGATCACATATTTCTTGTCAATTGTACGTTATTTTACCATCGGATCAGTGGAGCTAAACTCAAATAATTTGTTATCTTGTGGACAACAGGTACTGCGCACTGATTAGGCTTCGATTCGCCGTTTTTTTATGGTTGTAATCATAATACATGAGGAATCAGAACATTCATGTTCCATACGAGTTATATGAGCTGAAACGTTTGGCAGCTATACCTCTATTTCCATATTTTCTTTGTTCAAAATAGCTTGGGCTTCAGGTGACAAAGTATCAAGCACCCTTCTTCTATTGTCAGCGCCATCAGAACAATGCTTCAACTGCTGCACGATATTCCAAGCGTCTAGATTGCCAGATAAAATACAGGGCTGTTGCATGTTCAAGATGAACTGATCCCACCATTGAAATTGTTCGACTGTTTAAAATGGAATAATTCAAATGGTCAACGGTATATATAGTCTAAACTTGACCAATTAATTTCTGATATGCAGGTATTGCAGTATACAGTGAAGCAATATGTATGTCTATAAGACAAAATGCTTTACTGGAGATTTAAAGAATAAAAAATAAACTTCCGCGTATATCTTTAAACGGTATACGGCAATAATTTTCTTAGCAAAAAGCACGTACGTCATATAACCATAATTATAAAATTACTATACCCGCAAGCAGCGGCTTTATACTGTGAATGTCTTTCCTGAGTCTTTCAATATTTACGTGGCTATATGACGGGATGACCTGTTGTGGAGAGCTAGCTGTGAGGACATCTTGATTCAGAATTTCAAGGGTGGTTTGAGCAGGCTGATAGGAAGCGTCAGTACTCCACCACTTATATTTTACGCTTACGCTTCCATCAATTTCTTTCCTGAATCGGTAGATGTGAGGATTTGTATGATGGCTTATATTGTTAAGATATGGTTCAAAAAATCCTTTGAAGTCAATAAGAGGCTCATTTCCTAATACAGTTGTGGTCACCGGGCTCTTGTACGTATCTGCAGCAGATAGAACTTTCTCCAACTCAACAATTGTTGTCGCATTCTGTTTTTTTAATTTTTTTGAAAAGCAACCAAACATGCCATTGATGTCCTCGTGCGTATGGCCAACCATTAAGAACGATAGTTTGATCTAACAAAAACCAATATATAGATAAATTTCGCCTAATATAAACATCAGCGCAGTCTAAGATTTCACTGGAAAACAATTAAGACGCCAAGGCGTCGGCCTGTCTAGGAGAAAATAGACATAGTGCACTATTTGTCGTTTTAAAACATTAAGGATAAAAATTTTTGCACGTAGAACCTTGTTGCTGTTTAATTGTTTAAGGATAGATGTTGAAAGGCGAGTGTGCTAGAAAATGTTTCTGACACCGACGACAACAAGAAACAAAAAAACGGGAGAGCATTTTATACCCGACAGGCAATAAATATGGGAAAATGAGTTTATTTATGTTTACCTTTTTAAAAATATTTTTCATTACCAAGTACGACATCATCGCCATAACATATTTGTTCTTATTTTCTCTCCAGCAGTTGTCGAACTGAACAAATAAAGCTGGTGGCAGCTTACCCTCCTGTGCAACGAAATTTTGAATTTATTATGTTATACCAGTGGCAGTGGACGTATGAATTTTAGCCATATGTGTATATATCCTAGGCACAGGAACGAAAATCTTTAAGTAATGCTTTTCATTAAACTGAATGTAGCAATATAGTTTCTTAATCTTAGCTCGAACATACTCTTTCTGCAAATATGTGCTACGCAAATAAATCCTGTTATTTTCTCACCTGGCTTTTTGAGAGGTCTAGAATTTTTATGAGCAAATTTAGTGTTAAATTGGAGTCATGTGGGTATTGCAAGGTGTCGATAAACGCAAAAGCTTTGTTTAGACCATGGCATATTGCTCCAGTAACGTGAGTTTTTATGGGATAAACTTTCTCATCCAACTATAAAATGAAATGGTATTTAAATTAATTCAGAGCCAATATGACCTAACTTATAATTTCCTCTACTTTAAAGACGATACGATCGTCTTTATGCTTACACAGCATCAACATCATATCCATTGTTACTAAATACATACTAAAATGAACACAAACCAAATATTTATTTATATTAGGATAGTTTAAATGTTCATGGAATCACCACTTTCGCCAGTTTATGAACACATCGTCATATTAATTAGCTATTAAGAATGCTTATATATTTTTTTTATAATTTCGAATAACGTAGCGCTGTATCTTATGGCAATCTGGGAGACATGCTGATAGTCATATTGGTATACTAAAACATTATAAAAAAGTTTCTAAAACGTTTGAAACGTTTGTCATAAAATATTACGCAAGAACACATTATATTTTATGTAGGGCGAGAGATATTTTCCTATAGCATCTATAGCACGGAGAAAAACATTTGTATATAAATTTCCCTATCTTTCTATTTCTCTATTAGTATAGGACATTATATATTGTTTTCAACTATATATTGTTCGAAGTAATATATTTCGCAACGAACTGCCTTAATTTAGTTAACTTTAGTATGTTAACACTTAAAAATCATCAATTCTTCAGCTATGTTACAATAAATCTGATGAAGATACTCACCTTGGTCCGAGTTATTAAATGAGGAATACTTGTCTTGGCCTGGTCCATCCCGTCCACAATTATACTTAAGTACTTTTCTGGTGCTTTTCGCGCTTTGGAACAATGATCGTAATATTTCTTTCTTTCTGTCCTGTGGAATAAATGTGAGAAAAATGAAAGCAATGAAGTAGCGGAACGTATCTTATGGGCCTGAAGGCTCGAAAAACACTCAGGCCGAGTTTTTGAATCACATAATAATTAAAACGCTCCTGCTCATTTATTAAAAAGTACCTTATTTTATGCTGTGTAGACAAAATTTTATAAAGCAAGTATTTTGCCCAGTATATGCAGAACGGCATTTCGTAGTCAGAGATTAGCTACGACATATGATATTGCATTTTAAATAGACTGATACATTAAAAATTCCAGCCATCCACTCCAGCCGCCAACTTGACGAATTAATATACAAAAATTGAATGTTGTATGCTGTATATGCATGTTTATTGTGTGTGATAATATACAGCTGTTAATTAACTTACATTTGCCTGTCATTGTGTTCGCGTATTCGTGCAAATATCTCTTGTCTTTCCTCTTTATTAACTGTTTTACGTAATTCAATCTTCAGAAGTTCACACACTGAACATTTCGCAAATTTGTGGCTCTGAAAAAAATGCAGTGCAAATATAGCAAAATGTAATTTTAAGACTAGCATGTACTCTTAGCATTGGTGGGAAATTAACGATATAAAATTAACTTCCAGACGAAGGCTCTTTGCTGGAAAAGTTCCTATTTTTTGTGTATTTCTCTCTATCTCGAGCAATTATAATTATCCAATCTGCCTATACACTGCATATGACACCAATGATTCACAACATATATTGAATGTGCAATATTTAAACTACCTTGGAAACTTTAACTTCTGGAAAACATTCTCTCCACATAAAGTAAAACTGTGTTTTTTTCAACGGTTTTTGATTCTTGAAGTCTTCTAAATACAGAACGTACAACTGCTTCTTTGTCATTGCGGCCGGCAGGAAAATTTCACCACTATCTGGCATTTTGTCTCCCATTCGGACAGTGATGTGACGAAACCAACCCTGTGTCTGATGAAGTCGACAAGATGCTCGGGGGAATAGGTTAGATGGGAGTTTATAGTTGATATGTCCTTCTTCAAAATCTTTCTTGCATCTATAATACCTTATTAAAATCCACAAACTTATGTAAGATATTTAGCAGTTCCAGAACTATGGTCTATGCAATATTGCATTTTAGACGATCTTCTGAGCCTCCACTAATCATTCTATAAATACACCTGACAACTGCGTAATATAGTCATGAGTGCCTAATCTCTGTTTATGAGCAATAGCGCAATAAACATTTGAGTAAGTTAGAAAGCTAAAACCAATTTGGCTAAGGTCATCATCTAGGTCAACTATCGTAAATATATATTATATGCATATACAGCTAATTCAAAAAAGGTTGTCCGTCCAAAATTTAAAATCTAAATTACAAAATTTAAAATAAGAGAGCAAAATGTATCATGGGTTCACTTCATGACTTCTGGTTGACGTTATATGGACATGTGTACATCCACGTATTATAGCTATATGTTCATATGCCGTAGGCGTAGACATTTAAAACTATTGATAGTCATGTTGTTATAGCTAGCTACCTTGTTCTCGAAATTGAAAAACAGAGGATCCAGCATTTCCAACAGACAGTCTTGGACTGCAAAAAGAACTGATATGTAATTCTCTCGCCATTTCGTCTTTGTGCGTTCATTAGGCTTTCCGATATAAATTGTGCCTGTTCCGTGCGATTTTTATTCCAAAACCGCCTACGACAGTTTAAAATTTCATTGGCTGTGATATTTGCCATGCATGTATTTGAGCAGCAAGTAACTTGTAATGTTGAATATATTTGTTCTTTGTCAAATACTCTTTTACGTTGGCTTAGTTTTGCACCTTCAATAAAAACGAGAGAATGTCATAATTCCTATATAGTTATACATAATTGTAGGATACAATATGATGCATATTATTAATATGATTATATACATTTGTACATGCATTAAACAAGCGCAAACTGCGGCACATAAATACGATGTGCAAGACTAAATATACTTTGACTCTAAAAGATTATATTAAAAGTTTGATTTCAAAACTAGGATTCTGTAGCAATGACAATGTACATGTATATGATGTATACCAGCTATGGAGTTTTATCGCCTGATTAACAATATTCATGCAGCCATCATGAAATTTTCAAACAAACTGGTAGACTAGAATAATAATGCATTTTTATTCTACTATAGCTGGAGTACGTAAAAAAGCAAGAAGTGTTTTCTTAAGATCTGATTCCACGACAGCGAAATTTTTCACAAGAAATTGTTTATGCGAAGTACTGATTGTTGCGCGTGAATAGCGCCATTGAATTCTCTCTTCGCGTGCAAAAATTTCGCTTCACCAGTGAGTAGAAATCAGTTCTACTCACTGCGAAAGCGGAAAAAGCAAGTGAATTCAATGGAATCATTCAGGTACAACCATCCGTATTTGCATAAACAGTTTCTTGCGAGCAATTTCGACGTCGTGGAATCAGGCCTTTATACGGGCGGTTATACATGCGTGGGAGGCTTGTTTGCGTTTTGAACTATGTGTTCTCGGCCGGGTTAATTGGGCAGACCAAAGATTAATTAATCATGCTATCAGTTGTTCTATACCCCATAGCTTCTTCGGCATATAAAATTAAGCGATCTTTTTAATACAGTAATAATTTTAACACAACCAACAAAGATTCACTTCAAGGCAAGAGCAATTGTTCACGGGAGACGAAATCACCCGGCAATACACATAATTTAAATAAAATCAATAATTTAATTAAGCATAGAGACATTTTATGATAGATCTGTAACTATCCTAGGAAAAGATGATAACTTTTCCCTTTCCAAGCATCTCAATAAATGCTCTCTCATTTCGTGCTGATTAAATGATATATCGCCTATTCTATTTACATTCCCAATTGCTATTTCATAACCAAAAGCTATGGCAAATAAACCACAGTCCTTTAGACCTTTCTGAACTTGAACGGATGGCAGGTAAATGTTAACAGGCACGTCTCCATTAGAGAAATAACATTGAGTGACTTGGTCAATCGTAGACTGCGACAAAGTGTTATATAAACTATCACACACTTTGACCCTACCACCTATAGAGGTTGATGTTATCCAGTGGCAATTGTCAACATGGTGGATTTGTATGCTATTATGGGGAAGACATTTAAAAGAATTGGTTTGACACAATAAAGTATCTTGAAATCCATTTATATGAGGAAACTGTTTCTTCAACAATGATTGCGCGACATATATAATCCTGTCCGTTAGCCTTTCCCCGTTTATTAAATTACGGATATCATCAGGTGTGGAAAGTGAGTTCCAAATGTCAGACCTTTTAAGGCTATCGAGTGCCATAGGAAACGATGTTTTACCTATTGAAAAAAGCGAACTCTTGAGGGCTTTGTACAAGACGCATATGCTTAAAATGTGTTCCACTGAATTGAAAGCGACATAGCAACGCAAGTGCAGTGTGTCCGGTTTCGCAAGCGAAGTGTATAATTATTTTAACAGAGCTGTCAGCAAAAACAATTCAGCTGACTTGCTAGGAAAACTTCGCCTTCGAACGTAACTATGGCGATCATGAAACGAGAAATGATTTTTCACCAGAGCATCCAAACACCGAGATGTTTGTTGAAAACCGAGGCGTATAGCCGACGACACGTTCCTAGACAAACTTCCAGGTGTTTGGGTATCCTTCTGATGAAATGCGCTTTAATTCGAGTGTATATATATATAGTTTTCAAACAACAGTATTTTAAGATAAAATCGAGAAAAAGATAAATCATAGCTATTACGTACATGAGTTCCTTTCGTTATATTATAAAGTATAATTGTTTTAATTCGTAAGGTTCGATGTCTGAAGCGAGTCGTAAATTCACTTACCGACTTTTGAAGTTGATCTTTTGTCAAGTGTAGCATTTGATGAAAGCGTCCAGGTAGATTTATGTGGTGTTTCAGCAGCTGCTTCAAGATTTAGACCTAAATTTAAAAATTGGAAGGGAATCAGTGATCGTTTCGTATTATGTAGAGTTAGACGAAATATTATTAATTCATGAGGACTAAATACACCAAGAAAATTGCAACTTAGCAGTGGTTTTATAGCGGAAAAAAATCACATTTATTTGCGTAAAACATTCCATATTTGAATTAGCATTAACTATAGCTATATAACAATAATTCTGTATATATATATATATATATATATATATATATATATATATATATATATATATATATATATATATATATATATATATATATATATATATATATATATATATATATATATATATATATATATATATATATATATATATAAATATATAATTAAATATATATATATATATATATATATATATATATATATATATAAATATATATACATATACATATAGATATATATATATAGCTATACTGTTTTGTGTGACACCTTAATTGGATAAAGTAATTATACATAAATACTGCTCATGAACCTACCAGTTGGGAATGACGTCTCTGAACTAAGTGTAATTTCAAAATCGGCTTGTTCACTTTCAGACATTTCTAAAGATACGAATGTCGTTGTAAGTAAATATAAGCATTCAACTTTTTTCCACATTCTTGATTTAAGTTACTCTACGCATGCCTTATTGCTTTAATTTACCTGTTAAGAAGGATGTATCTGACCCTGATGCTATTTCAAAATCTGCCTCCATTTCAATTTCTTTTTCCGCTTGCGCAGCAAATCCTACATATATATATTCTGAGTAGACATTTGCCTTATGACCGTTTTGTATCGTGAAGCACATATATATTTATATAGCTAGATTTACGCAATATGACAATTTTAGCATTATTCACTGAACTACTATGTATCAATGCAAAAACTTTCATGTCAACAATACCTTGTATACTTTCGGGAATTTCTAAAGAAACGAATGTCGTTTGTAAGTAAGTATATACATTAAACGTTTCCATATTCTTCATTTATGTTACTTCATGCACGACTTTATATTGCTCAAATTTACCAATTAAGAAGGATGTACCTGACCCTGATACTGCTTCAAAATCTGCCTCCATTTCAATTTCTTTTTCTGCTAGCATCACAAATCCTATATATAAATAATTTGAGTAGACAATTGCTTTATGACCGCTTTGTAGCGTGAAGCACATATATTAATGTAGATTCACGCAATATTACAATTAATTAGCATTATTCAATGAACTACTACAATATATCAATGCAAAAAACCAACCTCTATTTGAACTAATTTCGAAGTCACACTCGCCAGATCCATATTCGTAATTGTTCTCTAAAAGTGCGAGAAAGTTATAAAGTCCAATTAGTTTTGAGTCTCAGTTTCCTAATTAAAATTGGCGCTAATTTTGAATGTATATTAATCAGACATGGGTGCAACACAGCAAATTCATAACGACATAATTATATCAGCCAGCTTCAACCAAAGTTATAAACTTAGTATTTTCTCAGTCAATATGCCATTTTTTTACATGAACTACGATAATAGGAAAAATATAATAGCCGAAATAATAGATCATGCATCATGTGTTTGCCTAGATTTATAGCATACACACAGTACTGCATAACTATGACAGTCTAGCAAATATCTCCGTGTCGCACAAAGGAAAATGTCTAAAATTATATGCCGCTTTGCTTGCTGTGTAACTATGACGATGTAGCAAATATCTCCGCGTCACACAAAGGAAAATATCTAAAATTATATGCCCCTTTTACAGTTAACATATATATTTTATTTATATATATACATGGAGATTTGCATACCTTCACAATCAAACTCACAGACGCCAAAAGAAACGTCACTGATGTTTTTCCTGCGAATCATTTTTTAATATGTTCTTTAATATTTACTTGCATCTGAAAGTATTTTATCAATGTAACTATATTATAGTATTCACTAAACCAGGAGCACAATATGCGTGACCTTCACATTGAAACCAGGTGAAATAAAATGAAGCTCTAAAGGTCATGAACTAATGAAGGCGCAAAATGTATGAATTATGACCTGATTGCGGACGTCTTCGAAGATATATCCAGCAACCAATCATGTGGCAAATTAAATATGCGTTGCATAAAATAGCATTATCCGTTGATCCCACTGGTTAATCCTTTTCCACGCAATAGAAAATCCAAAGCCTGGCTTGCGAGGTTGCGGTAAATGCTAAGTCGTAAATTGTACGAGACATGTGGGCTGTGGCAAGATAATTATGCCGATTGTAAAACTGATTCTTCTTTTCCAAACTTTCTCAAAACCTGTTCAACGATCAAACCGAATATATTGCATTATTAGTATGTATACTATTTAAATAAAAATCGGGCCTCGTTCATGCGTCTATAGAAAGTTGCCACAATATCAACAGCAGAAACTCTTTACCGCTTTAGCAAGTGAATGTACTAGAGTGTTACATTGGTTGGTTGAAGCTTCAGCCACAGATGCAGGCAATTAGACCAGCTTTTGTTATTGTTTGTGCTAAAGCGCATATTATTGTAAAACATTATTAGTCTTCGCTACATGCTAATGAGAAAGCATTCGCACCTGTGTTAATAAATTTTCATAACAATCTGTCCTTTGATTAAACGTCAAAACCCCAAACTGTGCAAAACTACGAACTCTAAGCATGCAAACGTCTTGGGATCCTAGGTAATGATAGCCTTGCAGGTATTTTCTGAGTAGCGTGAGTATATCATTAGTACTGACAGATGGAGATCTATATTCACTGGAAAGCTTAGATACATGATACCATTTTAAATGACAGTTTATCTGCAAACTTCGTTTGCTTTCATTATGTTTGTCGAGGTTTGTAGTTCTGTGTATAAATGTAACCGTAAGATTGCAATTAAATACTGTATCTTGGTTCTGTTCGATAAATACCCGCCGGTTACCTGCAAACAGTTGCCCAAAAAGATTTGCTTTTTAATATAAATATGTTGCTTTCAAATGGAAAACATGGCACACATAGCTAGTTTGTTTTCGAAATAATGTCTCCTAGATGTCAGCTAGCATATCTGAAATCTGGAAGTTTGATACTCAATGTGAGTTATTACATGACGTGCGCAATCCGGAGAATCACAGTGAGAACAAACACTATATTTGAAGTTAAAGACATTCACTTTTTAATTAAATTAAAGATCACTTTCAATATTGCTCATGATTTATAAACAGCTCAATATTATTACACTATGATACTATGATAACAATGTGTTGTAGGTTTCCTTATCGCATCTACGCACCACCACATGGCAACATCAAAATGTATGTTATAAAACATAGTTCATAGTTGGACATGCGCAATAATTTAATTGGATAATGCACCACAATCAGCTGGGCCAATATTCATCTTCATTATAAATACCAATGAACTGTGTTTGTAAACGTGGCCGGCGAAAGATAAAGGTGCCATCAATACGCGTGCTAGCGCGCGTGATAAGTTTGGGTCTTGGTGCGCGTCCTCCCATGCAACCGGTCAAAGTCCATCGACTATTACTGGAGTCCCGGTGGTTAGGGAGGCTGGCGTCATAACTGCGTCGAAGTTACTTCGTGGGATGGGCGTCGGCTATGGGCGCGTTTTGTTTACACTTTTCATAAAGAATTTTAAGCAGGATGAGGTATTCTAAGTTTGCATGGTCCACATCAATACTTGTTTAGTTTGTGAAGTCACCATGTAAATTTATTAGAACTGTCAGCACTGACGAAGGACATCTAGTATGTTGTTGATGATGATGATGATAATGATGATGATTATGTTGATGGTGATAGTGATGATGGCACGGTGAGGGTTGTTAGTGATGATGGTCATGAGTAACATGCGATGTCATTATAACGTCTATCACCAGCACCACCATTCGATCACCAGCCTCACCATCATCATGACTACCAGCATCACCATTAGATCACCAGCACCATCATCATCACCACCAGCACCACTATCATCATCACCACACCACGACCGTGAGTGCTCATTCAAGAAAATTGTTTTAATTTATATTACAGTATGTGACAATTTTTATGTTACGAATTTTACTTGCTCTTGAAAAAGGGATTTTATGTGGCATATGTAGATTTGCTGAGAACTTATGAGCAATACGCCAGTATTAATTTGGAAAAAAGGCCAATTACCAATATTTGTTCCTTACACTTGTTACGACTTAATCATCATCATAGTTGCAATAGAAATTCCAGGCGGAAAACGAAATCTGAATATGAATATTAATGCACAGCAAGTAATTCTAAATGCATACATATCAAACAATTCAAGTTTATATCAAATTTAATTTACTAACATTTCGTCGTTACATATCGCAACATCATCAGAGCTATATATACCACCACCATCATCACCATCATCATCACCACCATCATCATCACCACCAGCACCACAATCATCATCATCACCACCAGCACCACAATCATCATCATCACCACCAGCACCACTATCATCATCACCACCGTCACCACTACCATCATCACCACCAGCCCCCACCATCATCATGATCGCATCATCATCATCACCACCAGCGCCATCATCAGTACCACCACCAGCATCTGATCATCACCAGCACCATCATCATCACCACCACCACCACCATCATCATCACCGCCACCAGCATCACCTACAACATCACCACCATCATCATCACCACCAGCACCACAATCAGATCACCACCACCGTCGTCATTGCCACCAGCACCACAATTATCATCATCACCACCAGCACCACTATCATCATCACCACCGTCACCACTACCATCATCACCACCAGCACGACCATCATCATGACCACATCATCATCATCACCACCCGTGCCATCATCAGTACCACCACCAGCATCTGATCATCACCAGCACCATCATCATCACCACTACCATCATCATCACCACCAGTATCAATCATCATGATCACCACCATCATCATCACCACCACCATCATCATCACCACTACCATCACATTACCACTACCATCCGATCATCACCATCATAGCCACCACAATCATAACCACCAACACTACCATTCGATCACCAGCCTCACCATCATCATGACGATCACCACCACCATTAGATCACCAGCACCATCATCATCAGCACTAGCACCACCATCACCACCACCATCACCACCAGCATCATCACCACCACCAGCATTACAATCATCATCACCACTACCACCACCATCATCATCACCACCACCAGCATCACCTACAACATCACCACCATCATCATCACCACCAGTATCAATCATCATGACCACCACCACCACCATCATCATCACCACTACCATCACATTACCACTACCATCCGATCATCACCATCATAACCACCACAGTCATAACCACCAATACTACCATTTGATCACCAGCCTCACCATCATCATGACCATCAACACCACCATTAGATCACCAGCACCATCATCATCAGCACTAGCACCACCATCACCACCACCATCACCACCAGCATCATCACCACCACCAGCATTACAATCATCATCACCACCACCACCACCATCATCATCACCGCCGCCAGCATCACCTACAACATCACCACCATCATCATCACCACCAGTATCAATCATCATGACCACCACCACCGTCGTCATTGCTACCAGCACCACAATTATCATCATCACCACCAGCACCCCTATCATCATCACCACCGTCACCACTACCATCATCACCACCAGCACGACCATCATCATGACCACATCATCATCATCACCACCCATGCCATCATCAGTACCATCACCAGCATCTGATCATCACCAGCACCATCATCATCACCACTGCCATCATCATCACCACTGCCATCATCATCACCACCAGTATCAATCATCATGACCACCACCATCATCATCACCACTACCATCACATCACCACTACCATCCGATCATAACCACCACTACCATCATCACCATCATAACCAGCAGCACCACCATTCTCTCACTAGCCTCACCATCATCATGACCATCAGCACCACCATTAGATCACCAGCACCATCATCCTCAGCACCAGCACCACCATCATCATCACCATCAGCACCGCCATCACCACCAGCATCATCACCATCACCATCACCGCATCACAATCATCATCACCGGCAGCACTACCATCATCATCACCACTACCATCATCATCACCACCATCATCACCACAACCATCATCATTACAACCATCCGAATTATCACCACCAGCACCGCTTCGCGAGTTTAGAACGATTTTAATTTTTTTTCAAGTTTTGTACCATATCTAGTATATGGTTAGGTATGCGGTTAAGATGAAAACGTGGCTTACTTAGTGTACATTTTTTAAGAAATATGTTACAACGTTGTGGTGCATAATATATTTACAACCCTAACTAAAATTGAGTGCTTATTCAAGAAAATTGTTTCGATTTATATTACAGTATGGGACAATTCGTGTTACGAATTTTACTTGCTCTTGAAAACGGGATTTTATATGACATATAGATTTGCTGAAAACCTAATCCGCAAATACGCCCGTATTAATTTGTAAAAAAATAGCCAATTACCAATATTTGTTCGTTACACTCGCTACGACTTAATACACTTCGCCTTGTTTTGTGCATGTTACAGTATGACGCCGTTAAAAGCAAATTTTATTGTGCTGCCATCTACCCAAGATATTGTTATAATTGTTATAGAACATTGTCAAAAAAACATTGGTCGTAAAAATAGGATATAGGATATAAGATTGAACATTCAATTAACTTTGAGCCCAAATAATCAATTGTAAATGGAACGTTTTAGGGCATTTTTAAAAATTTTTAATACATGCGCAGTCGATAACGCCGTCGTTGAAACGGACCCATTTCTAAAACAAAACTTCGCCAGTCTACTTTATAAAAAAACTAGATTCATACTAATCTGACACTGCAGAGAACAACGAAAAATTTGTTGTCTCGAGCGGGATTCGAACTCGCATCTTCGGGTACCGGTTTCTAGACCGACGCTACCAATTGAGCTATCGAGTCAACTGGGATTGGTAGCGAGTCTTATCCAATTTAAGTGCACGAAATATTTTCGTTACCATGTAACGCTTGTCTTTGAGGACACGCAGTGTTTCAATTCTATTTCAGAACCATAACGCACATTCAGGCCTTTTCTACTAGCGGTATTGTACGCGAGTCGCATTGACGAGCATGGGTGTATAATGTGACACATAACATCAGGAAAGTTCATTGTTCTCGAGCGTTTTAGTTTCAACAGTCAACAGACAAAAACGGAACGTTTGAATTAACGCATTTATTTAGCCTAATATGTAGACAGGATGTAAGACACTGCAAGACATTGATGACACTCACAAAATGATTATATTGAAGGTATGTAGCCTGTACCTACATGTATATAGTCATATATCAAATGGTCTGAGTGTTTGTCTTTATTATTCCCACAAACGTGATTTTGTGGCGAATATTGTCCTTAGGAGAGGGGCATTTCGACCTAATGATACGTCAACGAGACGTCTATTCCAGTCCGCACTGACAATAAACAGGAAACAATTATTATGAGTTTCGCAGTATCGAATATCAAAATGAATTACTACAAACTATCCTTACTGGTTAACAAGGAAATATCCAGACTATAAAAGAGGATAAAAGTTGTACAATGACTACACACAAAAAGTAACAAATGACCAATATTTATATAATATGTGCTCCGCAAAGAAAACTTCAATTTGTTTATGGTGCTGGAATCAAGCTGTTGCAATATTGAAAAGATTGTTGCCCAAAACTGCCAAAACGCCCTTGTTACTGGGAAATGTAAGGTATGCTGTCTAAATATTGAATTTTCTATATATTAATATCAATAAAACAAATTGGGCCGTACTAAGACCTATACCAGATAATAGTATGCGGATTTGCGAATGATTATGTTTGTTTGTGATTGCGCGGTTTTAGTGTAACGTAATTGCGCAGGATTGTGATAATTTTGTTGTCTTGATATAACTTAGTGGTAAATGATATGAAGAGCCACGTATAAGGCCTTCGCCACGTCTAGACATCCAGAACAGCATAATTCGTAAATGACATGTTGCCAACAAGGCGACCCAAATCCGAGGCTATGTTATAGCAAAGCAAAGTATAAAATGTAAACCGTGAAAATTAATATAAAAACGCCGAAAGCAATACAATACTTAACTCAGACAGTGTAGCAAACTCCGCATTTATTATTTCTAACACCGGTTCTATTTATGATTTTAACGTGCAACATGAGACGACAGACAACTGTGACTTGTGCGATAGCCCAGGAACTAAGTCTATAGCAGTATAGCCGTTTTATTTCTATAACCGTGCGTTATGTAAGGACTTGTTTCTAAATCTATTTATACGCTTGTAATTACATAATTTAGGTTTAAAATTTAAACAATTAACTTGTCAGTTTTGCACTTAGTCTTGTGAAATAATAGTGTCATGCTTAATATCCTCTATAATAATATTAGAGTGTATCAAGAACAAGTAATTGAATTTTTGAGTACTTTACAAAAATTTTTTTGCAGTAAGTTGTAATTACGAGGGTAGTATGACACTATCCACTGGGTAGTGTTTTCTTAACTGCCACAGAAAGGCACCAGAAAAAGAAATGAGATGTATAAGGGATAGTGAACGCGCAAGACATAGAAAATGACTTTATCTCGAAAATGTTGAACTTTAATAATACAAGTCCTACCAGTTACTGGGCATGTTGAAAAAAATCAGTACCCGGTGCGTAGCACTATTCATCTTTCGTACAACTGACACCACGCTTTTAACTTTTGAATTTTAACATATACGAGCTATACAATCATAAAAATCGAATATTTCCAGCGTTTAGAATTCCAAACTCTAAATTATAAATTGCATTAACCAAGTTTTAATTGTTTTTAATTGTTGTGTCCAGATTATGTTTGCGTGAATTTAACGCAGTATTTGAGTCCAGATTGTGTTTGCATGAATTTAACGCAGTGCTTGAGTCCAGATTGTGTTTGCGTGAATTTAACGCAGTGTTTAAGTCCAGATTGTGTTTGCCTGAATTTAATGCACTGCTTCAGTCCAGATTGTGCTTGCATGAATTTAACGCATTGCTTGAGACCAGATTGTGTTTGCGTGAATTTAACGCAGTGTTTAAGTCCAGATTGTGTTTGCGTGAATATAGCTCATTGCTTAAGTCCAGATTGTGTTTGCGTGAATTTAACGCAGTGCTTGAGTCCAGATTGTGTTTGCGTTAGTTTAAGCAGTGTTTGAGTCCAGATTGTGTTTGCGAGTATTTAACGAAGTGCTCAAGTCCAGATTGTGTTTGCGTTAATTTAACGCAGTGCTTGAGTCCAGATTGTGCTTGCCTGAATTTAACGCAGTGTTTAAGTCCAGATTGTGTTTGCGTGAATTTAACGCAGCGTTTAAGTCCAGATTGTGTTTGCGTGAATTTAACGCAGTGCTCAAGTCCAGATTGTGTTTGCGTGATTTTAACGCAGCGTTTAAGTCCAGATTGTGTTTGCGTGAATTTAATGCAGTGCTTAAGTCCAGATTGTGTTTGCGTGAATTTAATGCAGTGCTTGAGTCCAGATTGTGTTTGCGTGAATTTAACGCAGCGTTTAAGTCCAGATTGTGTTTGCGTGAATTTAACGCAGTGCTCAAGTCCAGATTGTGTTTGCGTGAATTTAACGCAGCGTTTAAGTCCAGATTGTGTTTGCGTGAATTTAATGCAGTGCTTGAGTCCAGATTGTGTTTGCGTGAATTTAATGCAGCGTTTAAGTCGAGATTGTGTTTGCGTGAATTTAACGCAGTGTTTAAGTCGAGATTGTGTTTGCGTTAATTTAACGTGTGCAGTCAAAACTTTAAAAGTTCGTACCTTCCATCAAGTTTTTAACGGCGGTTTAGAAGATTTTCCCACCCTATTTTGCGGTATTTTTCAAGGGTAGAATGTCGAAAAATAGGAAAAATCCCAAACTGACCGGATAATCCCGATTGAAAACGGAATGGCCTACATGTGTTCCTTAATTTTGGAGCCGACAAGTCAGTCTCTTAAAAGAGTTTGAATTTTAAAAGTGTTTTGGCTATTTAGAATTGTCGATTTGGTGGTAATTTAGCTTTAACGTGAAATTTCAAATTCAAAGGGGCAATTTGCTGACTAGCATTTTAACTGATGTGTTTTGATCCTGGTATATAGGAGTAGCAAAGTTTAATACAGGCATAATCAGTATCAGTGAGTTTAATTTGAAGCAACCGCAGCAATTAAATCTTTCGTATTCCTAAAGTATTTCTAATTTGTATTTTCCAGTTTGGTAAAGAAAATGCAGACAGCTATAAAATCAAAGGAAAGCACCCAATCATAAACAATCATAGGAAAATAATGTTATATAAACTTTATACACATACTAGATATATATAAACATAGTAGATAAATTTCATATAATGAAATAACGTGAATGTTGTAATGTATTTTATTCAATATTAAATGATTGTTGTCATCTGAATTCTGATGTATGCACACTGCCCTATCTTACTCACTCAAAGTTAAATTGTGATAAATGTCTTAATCTTTCAAGTTTTACTTGCCACATATCTGTTTACCAGATGCTGTGGCCTGTATCTAACATTAATACTTCCCTAGCATATTCCCAAGTGTTCGACTTCGTTTTACATTCCGTCCTTTCGATCAAACAGCCGTTGATTTTGTTGGGCCGTTTACAACAATACAAGGACAAGGCAAAAGATGGTTGAAAAGGTGGTTGTGTCTGTTTACCTGCTTATCAGTTAGAGCAGTTCACCTCGAGATGGCCTGGGAGCTTGATACGGACACGTTCCCGAATGCTTTTACACGATTTACAAGTCGAAAAGGAGTACTCAAAGAAGTTGCGAGTGATTGTGGCACCAATTTCGTCGGAACAGTAAATGAATTAAAAGAGCTTTGCAGTCAGCTGGACAAGGAGAAAATACAATGCATTACAGTAGATAAATGGATGAAGTGGATCTTCAACCCACCGGCAGCACCGCATTTTGGTGGTGTCCATGAAATTATGGTGAAGTCAGCCAAGCGAGCAATATATGGAGCTCTAGGACACAGTGAAGTTACAGATGAAGAGTTGATAACCGTGTTTTCTAGCGTGGAGAGTCTTATCAATTCGCGACCGTTGACCTATCAGACAGCTGACCCCCGAGATAACACACCTCTTACCCACCAACCACTTTCTACAGGGCCAAATGGGTGGTGACTTTGCCCCGGAAACGGAAATGACGGTGTTTAGCCCTAAAAAGCATTGAAGGAAAGTTCAGGATTTAATATCACGAGTTTGGCAAAGGTGGATGAACAAATATTTGCCGATGTTATGTGCTCGAACAAAATTGTCGAAGATATAAAAACAGGCGACGTCATGCTTGTGCATCAGACAGACATTTCACGGGAACGCTGGCCTCTAGGGCGCATGCTAGATGTATTTCCAGGGAAGGATGGACATACTTGTGTAGTTAAAGTACAATGCGGGAACAAGCCATATGTGAGGCCGATACACAAACTAGTGCCCCTCAATGTAGGACAAAATTAAACACACCGGGCTATTTACCCAGTGTGGGGAGGGGGGATGTTATGCAGCATGTAAATATTTTACATTATTTATACCTTTAGTTGTCTAAATACAGACTAATTGAAACATTGACATTGACATGATAGGGGGTGGGGATGAGAGAGAGCATGTTGTTATTGTTTCACGTTTTTTGGGAGTAAATATGTAAGAAATATGATGTATTTTTTTGTAAACTGAACAGTCTAGTCGAGACATATGTTGCAGAATATTATGGTCATAAACTGCACATGGATCAAAATGAAAAGCTCGTCATGTATGGTGTGACTTATGTTTGTTCCATTGAGAGCTATTCAAAATATATACCAGGATTTTGTTGCATGCCAGTGAAAAACAATATTGTGATATGTGATGTGTTCAGGTACTGAAATTACCTATCATATGAGAGGCAAATTGATATCAGATTTTTGCTTGAGTAACCATATCATACTGTTTGTAAGAAGCAAGTGCTTTAAAAAAGGGCTATTTTTAGGATATGTCCCTGATATGATTTATGGCATTATTTGAATAATTTTTGCATTGAGGCAATGAGTGATATTCTCATAAATGATAAATCCTGGCCGATATGTGTTTATACGTCCACAAGCACCATGAAACAATGTAGGCTTCACTGCTCTTTTTCTGTATCATATTTGTAAATGCAGAAGCACTTGGTTCTGCATGATTAGCTATGTGTGTGATAATGTATGTAAATAGGGGCCCAGCATTGTATATATGTGTGTGATTGGGCGGTATTAATTTTTACTTGAAAGTTGTACTCAAATTGTACTTGATCTGTTCATAAGTTGGATATAAGTAAATCCAAAGTTCCACAATTAGACAAGTAAGTTGGCAGTTGATTTGACATTTCTAGAACCTTGTAAACTAGACATATACTGTAATAATGTTAAATGTACTTGTGAATAATTTTAGATACCGTTCTGGATGACAAGACATCAACAGCAATTAAAGTATATAAAAAGAGAGAGCTGTATTTGCAATCGTGGACAAAACTGTTAAGAAAATTTAGAGGAAACACTATCAAACTGCTTACAATAATTTTTACACGGCTTTGTGAACCCCCTGTCGCGTTTCACGATTAACCACGGTTAACCATTGTGTGTGATGGCTTGTACGATTAAATTGAACGTTTGCCTTCAACATTTACATTCCCATAACCTATAAATGTATTGCTGGCAGATTATACCACAACAGGTAATGTATTAACTACAATTGAACTATTTTACAATGGATAACCACGGTTAACCGCAATACTCGTAAGGAAAACTGAACATGATCTATGTTTAATGCTAGTGGTTAACCGTGGTTAATCGTTGTATTTTAGCAAATACTTAAGCTGCTGTGCCTAATTTCACGTTGTATATTGCAATGTAAAGCATTAAAAAGCAATGCTGAGGAAACAAAATTCATCTGAATGTTTTTTTGTCTTAAATCCTGTTCTAGCGAGTGGTTAACCGTCACGGTTAACCATTCCCAGTGGCGAATTACACACTATGGCTACGTCCGATACTGTCTATCAAAAACATATGGATGCTGTAACAAAACGTATTATTAATTTAACTGGCTACATATCTGATGGTATCAGTAAAGCTCTAAAACTATTCAGAGTTCAATCCTAAGCTGAGGATATAATTATCTTGTTACTGGCTAAAGATAATTGACTGTGTGAGCAAATGATTGCCGCGTAGGAAATCTAACGAGATCGGCTCGGCTATAGGTTATCAAATAAACTCTCCGAACACTTCTACAATCTAACTCTTTCGACATTGATGACTCACTATTTCTTTCTAAAGAAACTTCAGTATCATTTGTTAAATGAGAACACATAGGCATGTCCTCAACTGGTACCATCTTATGTGCCATGCTTTTCAGCATTATAGGGGAAACTAAGTGTAGCAGCTGGACCTGTCACATTGTAACATAAAACCCTTACCTGGATATGCATAGTTTTGAATACCATAATAAAGTAGCCTGATTTTGTCGCCTGGATGCTATATCTACCAGTCTTGTTTCGCTCGTTACCATGCATAAATCTAAAACACCTGAGTTTGAAAGATGAACTTGTGCTTGCTTGCGTACCATTTTACAGACAATTGTGGACAAAACTGTTAAGAAAATTTAGAAAAAACACTATCAAACTGCTTACAATAATTTTTACACGGCTTTGTGAACCCCCTTTCCCCCATTCAATGTTGTATATATTGACCTCACCTTACATGCGAACTAAATCCAACATTGTCCAGGGGGAAGGGGGGTTATAGTGAATAAAAGGCATAAATTCATTCTTATAGAACCAAAATTGTACATGTCTGTAAATTTTCTCAACAGGTTTTGTCCACGATTGTTGGGTCGTAAGGACGCATATGCGATAATTGTAACGTACATTAGTATTTGACTAATTTGACTCAGTCAAAATTTGGTTTATAGTTGTAGCTTAAAGTTTGTTTAAAGTTAGATGAGCCGGTCGGTTAACGCATATTAACTCTAAGTATGAGTGCGAAGGACACAGTAGACGATGGTGTGTCAGGTTTAAATTCAGAGACAGAAGATTCAGAGCATTTGAGAGAAACAGTTCGAAGAAGTCATCGGGTCCGTCAGATGAATGTGACTTCAGATATCGAAGGGGTTCGACGAGAAAGACTTGTTTACCTGAATAAATGCAAATCGGGTGCTTTATCAACCGTAACCGCGAAGCGTAATGAGATCGAAAGGCTTATGCAAGATATCAGCAATTACGATCAAGTTAAAAGCAAATCCGCGACTTTGACGAGACAATTAAACGCACAAGTGAATTTGAACAAAGATTAAATGAGTGGTTAGTCCACACAGAAGTAAGCGTAGCTCAGCAAGAAATTCAACCAAGCGATAGTGCGTGGCAGTTGACTAAAGTCTTGAGCATGGTGATGAAGAATTCCAGTATTAGTCGAGTGTCGTCAACTAGAAGTTCAATATCGATCGCCCGGGTTGAAGAGTCAGCCAAAATGGTAGAATTGGAAGTTGAGGTAAAGGTGTTGAAGCAGAAGCAAGCCTTACAGGAAAAGGAAAGACGGCTAAACGAAGACCAATTAAAGTTAGCATTGGAGAAAGAAGAATTACTCTTGAAAACAGACCTTGCTAAAGCCCAAGCTAGAGAAAGTATATTTGCGCAAGCTGAGGCTGCCGCTATTAAAGCAGAAACATTGGATAATAAAGCGAGCGAGAAAGTGCCTTTGAAGACGTTGAATATTCCTCAGGAAAATTTGTCAGGTAGAGTAACTAACTCGAAAGCGATAAAGTCTGAAGCTCGAAGTAGTAAGAAGATAAAGAAATCGCCTTATGAATATGAAACACAGAAGAAACAACTTCTAGATGTGATACAGCGAAGCCACATCACATTCCCTGAGAAGAAAAAAATAAGTAATGGTGAACGAGACGAAACTACGCTGAGAGAGATATACGACAAAGATCATGGCATATTTCATGGACAAAATCGTATTATGGAAGAAATGGTTATTCAACAACAAAGAACAACTCTTCCACGTCGCAGTATGATGTCTTTTAGTGGTGACTTTACTCAGTATCGAACATTTTGCCAGGCGTTTGAAACATTGATCGAAGTAAAAGAGCCAGATCCCGCAAGCAAGTTATATTATTTAGAACAATTCACCACGGGTCGAGCTCAAGAATTAGTTCGAAGCTGCCTACATATGACTCCTAATGAAGGATATAAGAAGGCAAGGGCGTTACTAGAACAGAAGTTTGGACAAAAACATAGTATTGCAACGGCCCACATTGATCAACTTTTAAAGAAAATCCCATTAAATCAGAGGACGGTGATGCATTGGAACAGTTTTCCAAACAGTTAATAAGCTGTTCTAACACCTTGAAGGCCGAAGAACAAAATCGAAAATCCTGACGCTAGCAGGAGTTTGTGATGGAATTTCTTGCAGAGACCACCGTTCGCCTCGTGCTGACCACATTCTTTCTTTCGGGTGCACTTTGCGAGGTTATGATCTTTGCTTCTCTTCAAACATGAAAAACAAGCCTTTTGATCCTTTACAGTCTTCCACCTTTCACCTGGAGACATTTGTATAAATCTTTGGCATTCATCAACATAGTGATCCTCCTTACACACGTAGCATTTTTTTGACCTCACTTCACCAGACTTCCCATCTTTGGTACCAGCAGCATGCACACCAGGCCGGGGGGGATGCTCTTACGCATTGTTGCACCTGAGCAAATTCGAGCTGTCATCTCTTCTTCCATCCACTCCAAGAGATTTTCCATTGATGGCTCAACTTTTCGAGAGTTGAGATGGCGGGCCCATACCCGGAGGTCATCTTTTGTCATCTTTCTCTCAATTGGGGATATGACATGAGTGTTATCAATATCTTGTTTTCTCTTTACTTCCTTCAGAATGTTGTAGGATCTTCGCACCAGGTTTACAAGATCACAAAAGCGATGATCTTCGCTCGGCTGGATCACTTTAAATCGTTCCAAGTCTGATGTGACTGTGTCTGAGACTACCCGTGGATTACCATAGTTTTGATCCAAGTATTTCCAGGCTGTTTTCAAATCAGAACTGATTCCCTCAATCAACTTAGCTGGTTGGGCATTAAGACATGATCGTAGTATTGTTAGGGTGTCTCTTTCTGAACAATGGGCTTCTATAGCATGCTGAAAGTCTGACTTGAAAATAAAGTACTGACGAATGTCACCATCAAATTTGGGTAGTTTAGGCTTCTCGTGCTTTAATGAAAAGGGTTGAGCTGATTGGGCACCAAGAACACTGGCTGTCTCTTCAGGCTGTTCCTCTACTGATCCAGAATCATCATTATCATTTTGGTTTTCTTCATTCCCACTGTCTACAGTGGAGAATACTAGCTTCCTCATTATCACCGTCTACATTAACTTCTACATTTGCATCAGTTGCATCACCATTGGTCTGATTAGACACATCCACATCATTCTTAGCAACATTGGCATTTACATAGTCATTTGACAACATACAAAAGATCATGTACTCACGGTTACATGCTTGCATCCATTCTTCAGCTTCATTGTATTCAGTATCATTTAACAACATTGTAAAATCTTCATGCTTAACTTCCAGAGACTTGTAGGCTTCTTTAACACCATTAATTGCTTCCATAACTTCACAAACAGGTCGTTCAGCATCGATAAGTTCTTTACCAACATTAATAGCTCTCGATAATGTACCCTTTGCAGCACGTCTGACATTCTTTGCTTTGTCCATTTTTAATCCAGCTCCACACCACAGTCAGTAAGTTAGATAGACACAAGATTTTTCAGATAATGGACCGACGATGGGATGGAGTTTATCATATAATATGCTTGAGATTTCAGGATTGATGTCAGATTTATTGATGGTAAACAATTGTTCGATAATAACAAGGATAAATTGTATTATTTGATCTGACAAATACAGTAATCTGAAAACTGAAATAAACAATACAAAATTAATAAATTTCATGCATCCTGAGTTACCCAATAGCGGCTATAACTTATTCATATATGACTTACATCTGTCCCAAGCAGATTATGCCTTCGTAATAACAACAAATCACTATAATAACCGAATAGAGCTTCGTATAAACCTTCAAAACCTTAAAAAACGTGTTCGTCACCTCATGTACTAATTCCAGACCTCCGTCCGCGTTGTTTAGATACTATATTTAACCTTACATGAAGTTTGGTCGCTCAACCAAACAAAAAGTATTTGTTATCCGGAGAGCTACCAGTTCTCTACAGCTGCAACCAGGTATTTACTCACAAAGAATTTCGTCTCATAAACAATCGATCAATCACCAATGAACTCAAATACACTTTATTTTAGTATGTTATCCTTAAAAAACCAAATCATATGACTTATAAAAGGAAGAATGCCATTCTTACTTGCTTGAATGGGCAATCATGCAATGCCATCACATCAGTGGTGACGCCAGCATTTTGAGTTTGGTCATGCATTCGATGCCGAAGGCGCGAGGCGGATATTTTACCACATTTTATATAAAAATATGTGGAAAACCCTGAACTTTGACTGTTTCGCTCAATATCAGAGCTCATCAGCATGTCTAGGACAATTTGAATAAATCAACGAGCCAAACATGGACAGTCAAAGCCTGCCAACGCTTATTTAATTATTTGTTTTCTTTAAATATTTTTTTGTTTGACAATTGTATAAAGTCTGCTCTCCTATACAATGGGGTCATTAGTCAACAACACATTGAGATAAATATCTCTCAACTTTTAAACATTTCCTTAATTGACTATTAAGGAAAATGAACATTACAATGTAACAGCACAATTAAGTGGGTCTTTCCCCAACTCCAAAGGAAAGAGAATATTTTTCTTTAATGGGGTCACCACATCTAAGTGGATATCTCCCCAAATATTTTTAAGGAAAATGGACATCACAGTGGAGTCACCACAATTAAGTGGGTCTTTCCCCAACTACAAAGAGAATATTTTTTTTCTAATGGGGTCACCACATCTAAGTGGATATCTCCCCAAATATTTTTAAGGAAAATGGACACTACATTAATGGAGTCACCACAATTAAGTGGGTCTTTCCCCAACTACAAAGAGAATATTTTTTTCTATTTTTTTTAATGGGGCCCCCACAATCAAGTGGGTTTTTCCTATAAAAGCTAGAATGGAATATAAAATTCATGGTAAGTGGAAGTGATAGAAATTGTAATAGTATATAAGCCACATTGGTTATCTACCCAACTGACCATGCAGGCTTTACTTAATAAGGAATGCCAATCTTCTGGGCTTTTCAGCAAACTTATCTAATACTTTTTCATGCAAGGTATTGTCATCTTTCTTTGACTTTAAGATATCTTTGTGGATAGATATCCGGCAAAGGGAACTCAGGCGGTCTTGGGTCATGGTTCCCCTAAGATAGGTCTTTACTCTCTTTAGACATGAAAAAGACCTCTCTGCTGATGCACTAGTCAGAGAAAATACACCATTCATCATGAGCAGCTTGGCAACCTTTGGCAAACTAGACTGAATATTAAACTCAAAAATATACTTTAAAACTTCCATACTGGTATCTTTATAAAAATCACTGTCCATGTAAATAAATTTCAGTTGACTTTCAAGCATTGGAATGTCAAATAGTGGTTCATACCTTTCCTTCAGTAGATCAATCTTATCTGATGGTACCTTTCCTCCATAATTTTTGAATAATTTGGGACTGACAAGATCAAGGAAGGCGAAGCTTTCGATATCTTGAAATCTTTCATTTAACATCCCTACAATTGTATCTAAAACTTGAAAGTACAGTTGCTTGTAATTAATTTTCCCATCAGCTCTAGTAACAGGGGGACCTACCTTGTCAACAGCACTTTTGTCGCTCTCATTAAATTCTTCATCATTTCGAATTGCGGCCAGGTATGACTTAAAGTTTTCCACTTTACCACTTTCCACTTAATGATTATATCGCGTATTTACATGGTGTTATGAATAACCTAAAGGTAACTTGATCTTGGATGGTCGGCGTCACAGGAAATCTTAAAGAGAATTACTGGCTACAGAGCAGAAATTTTTTCCTGTGTCTACATGTTGATATAAGTTCGTTTCTACCTATCACTTCTTGAAGCCAACGCAACCTGAGGCTGCGAAAGAAACATTCGGTTTTAACACCACGAATTGCCCGCCGCCAATTAAAGAGCTAGAAAAATTCGAACGTAAGCTGCTTTCAATCATCGAAAACGTCCATTTTAAAAACCACAACAGCGAATTCCAGAACGACCTCTCGCAGGACTTGAGAAAAATAACAAGGGATGAAAAACTCCTCGTTACTGCCGATAAGACTACGAACTTTTATCGTTTGGATGCCCCCAGGTATAACACATTACTTGATACAGCGATAACAAAAACCTACAAGAAAGCCTCAACGCAAGCCACGAATAGTATAGTATCGGATGAAAAGAAAATCACAAAAAGCCTCGATATAGACAATCGCGTTGATTCACTTGTGACAAAGGACTCCTTCATTACCCTCAAAGATCATAAACCTAATTTCCTCAACAACCCCACATGCCGACTCATAAATCCATCAAAATCTGAAATCGGTATTATTAGTAAACAAATCCTCCAACGTATCAATTCGAACATTGTTAAATCTACCAACATAAACCAGTGGAAAAATACCGACGCTGTAATCAAGTGGTTCAGTAACATACCCAACAAGTCAACCCGCTCATTCGTTTGCTTCGATATAGTAGATTTTTACCCTTCTATATCAGAAGAGCTCCTGAATAAAGCCCTAACATTTGCCTCACAACACGACGAAACTACCGAGAATGAGAAAGCCATTGTCATGAAAGCCAAACAATCCCTACAGAAGTACAACCTGGCGAAAGAAAACATCAAATTCTTTGTTTGATGTCACTATAGGGAGTTTTGATGGAGCTGAGACATGCGAGCTAGTTGGAGCCTACCTATTGTCACAATTATCTGCAGAGTATGGCAATGACATCGGCCTGTACAGAGACGACGGACTTGCAGCATTTGATAAGCCACCGCGCAAAATTGAGAACATCGAGAAAGGGACTTGCAAAGTTTTCAGCAACAACAACTTGAAGATAACAATCAAGGCCAACAAAAAGTGCGTCAACTACCTGGACATTACTCTTGACCTCAGATCGTCAACCTATAAAGCATTCATGAAACCCGGAAACACACCGTTATACGTCAACTACGACAGCAACCACCCTCCTTCAGTATTACTTGGTCTGCCAGACGCCATCAACAAAAGGCTATCAAATATATCATCAGACAGACGATCCTTCGATTCGGCTGCCCCCCCCCACCCCATACCAAGAAGCCCTGAAAAAAAAAAAGGTTTCGATTAAAACCTCAAGTACAACCCCCAGCCACCTAAATCGAAACGCCATAGAAATAGGAACGTGATCTGGTTCAACCCACCTTACAGTGTCAATGTTGCCACAAACATTGGTCACAAATTCCTTCAAGCTGTCGACGAATGCTTCCCGCCAAACCACTGCCTATACAAGATTTTCAACAGAAATACACTGAAGCCAAGCTACAGTTGCATGCTTAACGTACATCAAATTATCACAGCACACAACAAAACTATCCTTGACAAGCAGATTAAAGCCTCTGAGAATCCAACCAAAGAGTCTTGCCCCCTCCAGGGAAAATGCCTAACAGAAAGTGTCGTGTACCAGGCCACAGTAACAAGAAAAGACAATTAACAGAAAGAAACCTACGTTGGACTGACAGAAGGCCCATTCAAGACAAGATACAACAACCACACGAGCTCGTTCAGAAACGAAAAACACAAACATTCAACGGAACTGAGTAAATATATTTGGCAGTTGAAACAATCTAGCGTTGAATACTCTATCCGTTGCAAAATTTTAAGGAAATGTAAGGCCTACTCAAACAAAACAAAGCGCTGCAATTTATGTCTACACGAGAAGTATGTACTTAAGAAACTCACTGAACTTAAGAAACGAACTTATACCAACATGTAGACACAGGAAAAAATTTCTGCTCTGTAGCCAGTAATTCTCTTTAAGATTTCCTGCGACGCCGACCATCCCAGATCAAGTTACCTTTAGGTTATTCATAACACCATGTAAATACGCGATATAATCATTCACCTGATGGGTGTGGCAAGCTCAGCTTGTCATACGAATCAAATTTGTCGTGAATAAATGTTTTAAACGAAGTGATTGAAACAATAAAGGTAACAAACAATTCATAAATATGGTATTGGTATATATGATGTATAAGAAACAATGAAGGATAACAAACAATTCATAAATAGTCATGGTACTAAACAGATATGTGGCAAATCACATCATTTAAGCGTTAATTTTATGTGAGAATTACACAACAAAGCAATGATTGGAAGTATAAAGAAACTGAACACATTTTTTAAAATGTAGTCAATCATATTTGCAATTATGGACAGTGTGTTAAAGTCTTACATAACACGAACACTTCACCAACTACAAGATGTCTATGCATTTCTCACATTGTCAAAAACATTTGTTAATATTTGGTTGGCCATCCCTTAGATTTAATAACTGCTTTGCACCTACTCGGCATGCTTTCAACAAGGTTATGCAGGTATTCATCAGGCATGGAGTACTAAGCATGTTTCAGAATGTCAAAAAGCTCATCTTCGTTTTGTGGATTGCGATCTTGAGTTAAGCGATTGAGGTGACCCCACAAACCCCCAATCGGATTTAAATCCGGTAAATATAATACAATTTACCAGTATAAAATACCACGCCTCTAAAAACAACCGTTCACAATAGTTTTTTTGTCTTATTGACAATGGAAGCATTGTTAAAGTCAATCCCGTGGTCGTATTGTTCAGCATGCTTAGCAATTTTAGAATACTGATCGAAATGAGAAACTGCTCTCTCGTGTTCTTTTATTCTAGTCTTAAGTGCTTGTCGGTTTGGCCATAATACACAAAGTCGCAATCGTAGCAACAGATTTTGTAAACGACTCTGTTAGTTTGTTCAGGTGGGGATTTATCCTTTGGTTTGGTAAACTGTTGGGAAAGGGTAGTGGTGGGTTTATAACGCACTTTAATATTTTCTCTCCTTAACACTGTAGAGACCTTTTCTGTAACGCCTTTAACATGCGGTAAGGTTACACAACTAGAAGCGACACAATCAGCCGGGTTTCCCCTGTTGTTGACACTAGTACGTGGTATGCGTACATTTGCATTCGTGTCATCAGTATGGCGGCGTTTTCTTTTATTGTCGTAAGACTTGATAAACGTAAAGGGATAACCGTTGTCTCTCAAAACTTTTAATATGTTTTTTCGTTCTCTGTGTTTTCCTTTGTTGGAGGGAATTTTCTCGGCTCTGTCAAGGAGAGTGCTTAAGACCGACAATTTATGTTGTAGTGGATGATGTGAGCCGTGGTGTAAATACTTGTCTGTGTGAGTTAGTTTTCTATATATGTCGACTTCTATTTTGCCGTTGGAACGGATAGTCATAGTGTCCAGGAATGGTGGGCATCGATTTTGTTCCAATTCGATGGTGAATTGTAAGTGCGGGTTGATAGAATTAAGGTGGTCGTGAAATTCGTTGACCTGGGTAGTTTTCAGGCAGGAATGACTATCGTCAACATATCTAAACCACCACCGCGGGGGATGTGGTGCTGTAGAAATTGCAGTTTCTTCCACATGTTCCATGACTATGTCAGCCACTGTAGCGCTAACGGGTGATCTCATAGCACATCCTGAGATTTGTTGGTAATATTCATTCTTGTATGTGGAGAAGCTGTTTTGAAAGACGAAATCTAATAATTTGATGATATTGGTAATCGATATGTCCGTTCTTTGTGTCAACAATGTGTCTTGTTGTAGTCTTTGTTGGATCACCTGTAAGGCTAAATTGGTAGGGATGGACGTGAACAAAGACACAACGTCGAATGATACCATGACTTCATCATCTGCAATGCATCGGTGTCTAACTTGTTGGGAAAAGACAGAATTGTTTTTTTAACTGTGTATTTTTCCTTGACGAGGGGGGATAATATTTTAACTAAGTGTTTTGAAAGGTTATAAGTAGGGAAATTTATACAGCTTGTGATGGGACGGATTGGTACAGCAGGTTTATGGACTTTAGGGAGACCGTAAAATCTTGCTGGAGTGCCATCAGTAGAGTGGAGATGGAGATAAAGACGTTTGTCCATTTGGGTTTTGTCAGGATCGGGTTCTAAGGGTGTCTTTTTGATGTCACTTAGTAGCTTAGATCTTTTTCAACTTTCGAGACTGGGTTCCTTCGTCTATCTGTAATTTTCAAATATGTTTCCTTATTGCTCAATAACTAGTTGATTTTTATTAGTATATATATACACATATATATATATATATACATACATATATATATATATATATATACATACATACATACATACATACATACATACATACATACATACATACATACATACATATATATATATATATATATATATATATATAATTGTGCAAAATACCTCAAAAACTTACCACTACAGTCTGTTTCATCCAAAGGGAATCTTCAGGTGGTAGACAAATTTCGAAAATGTGCGAGCTTCTTTTATGCTCAAGGCGGAAACGTGGGCGCGTGGGTGGTTGAATAGCATGCATTCCTTTCTTTGTTTAGGTTGTTTACCTGAAATCTGCTTTTGTGTTGGCAGGCCGAAACTATTTCCGATCTTTTGTTAAGCAAGCAATTGTTTTTTTCTTTCAAAATACTGATTTTTTCCTCCAAACATAAATTACATCTTTTGGATCCTCCCGTGTAAGAAATAGACTTTTTTATTATGGACCATTTTATGGTGAAATCTGTTTTCTTTTGCTTTAAGTGCCAAACGTGTTTCGAAAGTTCCGTCTCGTTCGAATATTTTTTGTGTGTGAAAGATTTGATATGATTCCTGTATCGCTCTTTGAATGTGTTTGAGGTCATGCCAATGTAGTGCTTTGTGTCCTGTGTGTTGCCTGTCAAAATTGTTGCTTTGTATACAATGTCCTTACTCATGCACTTGTTCTGCAATGGGCATGTGTGCTTGTTCCTACAGTTACAGTTCTCTGCGCTAATGTCTTGTGGTTGGCTTTTCCTAATTATGCGTGTGTTGTGACTTGTGATAATTGACTTAACGTTGTTCATGCAGCTGTAACTGACCTTAACTGTGTTCCTATTGAAAATCTTGTGTAACTTGTTGCCTATTGGAAAGTGCGTGTCTACAAGCTTGAGGAAACTGCGTGCGATGTTTGTCTTGACATTTTTGCTAAATGGAGGGTTAAACCAAATGATGTTGCGTTGCCTGTTCCTGCGTGGTTGCTGTGTTACATGTGGCATGTATTCCAGCTTGTGGCTGAAGTTGCTATGTCCTAGTGCGTTTTGATATGTTTGTACTGCATCGTCAAATACTTGTTTGTCAGATGACAGCGTTGAAATGCGCTTGTTGATAGATGCTGGAAGTTGCCTTAAGATGCTGGGTGGGTGGTTAGAGTGCTTGTGTATGTATAACGGATCGTCATTGGGCTTCCTATAAGGTTTATATTTTCCGGTAGAAAGGTCGAATGTTACGTCTAGAAAGTTTACCACGTGTAAATTTGATTCTGCTGTTATTTTTAGGCCAAACTGTTCGAAAATTTTGTGTAGCTCTTTCCTGGTTTTGTCTGCCAAACGTGCTGATCTGTTTTTAATAACCGCCAAACCGTCATCTCTGTACAAGCCGATGTTTTTCTTGCCAAACTTTTTTCCTAAATGGTTTAAGATGAAAAGACCTACTAGTTCGCAAATTTCTGCCCCGTCATAGCTACCCATGGTAACATCAAACAAATTGCTATTGTTGTTTTTGATCCACGGTCTTCCGTGATTGAAAAGGAGTGATTTCCTAGCGTGTTTTATTATAGAAATGTCTTCGTCCCAAATATCAACCAAATTGGAGGCCCAAGATAGTGCTTGGTCCAGTAAATTTTCTGAAATTGACGGGTAAAAGTCGACTATGTCAAACGAAATAAAAGAATGCCTAGTTTTTTCCTCGATGCTGCCAAACCATTCTATGACGTTTTGCGTGTTTCTCCATTGGTTTACGTTCAAAATTGTCCGAAGTTTTGTGTTTAATTTGTCCAAAATTGATTTACTAATTTTTCCGGAATCGCTTTTTGCTGGGTTGATGAGCCGGCATTTTGGGTTGGTCTGAAAATTTTCCTTATGATCTTTGAGAGAAATAAAAGCTTCGCGTTTTTTCATGCATTCAATCCGGTTGCCAATCGAAAGTTTATTTGCGATGTGGTTTAGTTCGTTGTTTATTTCCGAAATGTTTTCCTCAGATCCGTGTTTATATGTTTTTGTGATGTTGTCGTGCAAGAGCTTGTTGTATGTGTCGAGCGAGGTTTCATATATGTTCCTAGTTTTATCGGCGAAAACAAACATTTTGTCGGATGAATTGATTTTCTTTAAGTCGTTTGCCAAAGTGTCTTGAAAATAGTCTTTTGTGTCTCGAAATTTAATGGTTTCTAGTAATTTTATAACGTCTTCTTCGAAAGGTTTCAGTTCCAAAACTGTGGGAGGTGTTTTGTTAGACGAAAGGCCGAAATTCCTAGTGTTTTCCTGACTTTTTTCTCCTTTTAGAAAGAAATGAGCTTTCCATCTCATACGTTTTAGTACGCTTTCCGCTTTTTCAATCAAATTCCTCAAATAGTTGTCCCTTGATGGTATAGGGATGTTTTTCAGTGAATAGTCTAGTCGAAATTGCCTCATTTTAAGGTAGAAAATTAGATTTCGAAAACGAGAGTGCACAACCAATGTAGGGTGCGGATATAATGTGCTAGTTTTGGTTAGCGAAATACAAAAGAGTGCTCAATGACATGTAGACAGAGCGAAATGTATAATTGTGCAAAATACCTCAAAAACTTACCACTACAGTCTGTTTCATCCAAAGGGAATCTTCAGGTGGTAGACAAATTTCGAAAATGTGCGAGCTTCTTTTATGCTCAAGGCGGAAACGTGGGCGCGTGGGTGGTTGAATAGCATGCATTCCTTTCTTTGTTTAGGTTGTTTACCTGAAATCTGCTTTTGTGTTGGCAGGCCGAAACTATTTCCGATCTTTTGTTAAGCAAGCAATTGTTTTTTTCTTTCAAAATACTGATTTTTTCCTCCAAACCCTCCATCTCTCAAACTCTCGAACTCCTCCATCCCTATACCATCAAGGGACAACTATTTGAGGAATTTGATTGAAAAAGCGGAAAGCGTACTAAAACGTATGAGATGGAAAGCTCATTTCTTTCTAAAAGGAGAAAAAAGTCAGGAAAACACTAGGAATTTCGGCCTTTCGTCTAACAAAACACCTCCCACAGTTTTGGAACTGAAACCTTTCGAAGAAGACGTTATAAAATTACTAGAAACCATTAAATTTCGAGACACAAAAGACTATTTTCAAGACACTTTGGCAAACGACTTAAAGAAAATCAATTCATCCGACAAAATGTTTGTTTTCGCCGATAAAACTAGGAACATATATGAAACCTCGCTCGACACATACAACAAGCTCTTGCACGACAACATCACAAAAACATATAAACACGGATCTGAGGAAAACATTTCGGAAATAAACAACGAACTAAACCACATCGCAAATAAACTTTCGATTGGCAACCGGATTGAATGCATGAAAAAACGCGAAGCTTTTATTTCTCTCAAAGATCATAAGGAAAATTTTCAGACCAACCCAAAATGCCGGCTCATCAACCCAGCAAAAAGCGATTCCGGAAAAATTAGTAAATCAATTTTGGACAAATTAAACACAAAACTTCGGACAATTTTGAACGTAAACCAATGGAGAAACACGCAAAACGTCATAGAATGGTTTGGCAGCATCGAGGAAAAAACTAGGCATTCTTTTATTTCGTTTGACATAGTCGACTTTTACCCGTCAATTTCAGAAAATTTACTGGACCAAGCACTATCTTGGGCCTCCAATTTGGTTGATATTTGGGACGAAGACATTTCTATAATAAAACACGCTAGGAAATCACTCCTTTTCAATCACGGAAGACCGTGGATCAAAAACAACAATAGCAATTTGTTTGATGTTACCATGGGTAGCTATGACGGGGCAGAAATTTGCGAACTAGTAGGTCTTTTCATCTTAAACCATTTAGGAAAAAAGTTTGGCAAGAAAAACATCGGCTTGTACAGAGATGACGGTTTGGCGGTTATTAAAAACAGATCAGCACGTTTGGCAGACAAAACCAGGAAAGAGCTACACAAAATTTTCGAACAGTTTGGCCTAAAAATAACAGCAGAATCAAATTTACACGTGGTAAACTTTCTAGACGTAACATTCGACCTTTCTACCGGAAAATATAAACCTTATAGGAAGCCCAATGACGATCCGTTATACATACACAAGCACTCTAACCACCCACCCAGCATCTTAAGGCAACTTCCAGCATCTATCAACAAGCGCATTTCAACGCTGTCATCTGACAAACAAGTATTTGACGATGCAGTACAAACATATCAAAACGCACTAGGACATAGCAACTTCAGCCACAAGCTGGAATACATGCCACATGTAACACAGCAACCACGCAGGAACAGGCAACGCAACATCATTTGGTTTAACCCTCCATTTAGCAAAAATGTCAAGACAAACATCGCACGCAGTTTCCTCAAGCTTGTAGACACGCACTTTCCAATAGGCAACAAGTTACACAAGATTTTCAATAGGAACACAGTTAAGGTCAGTTACAGCTGCATGAACAACGTTAAGTCAATTATCACAAGTCACAACACACGCATAATTAGGAAAAGCCAACCACAAGACATTAGCGCAGAGAACTGTAACTGTAGGAACAAGCACACATGCCCATTGCAGAACAAGTGCATGAGTAAGGACATTGTATACAAAGCAACAATTTTGACAGGCAACACACAGGACACAAAGCACTACATTGGCATGACCTCAAACACATTCAAAGAGCGATACAGGAATCATATCAAATCTTTCACACACAAAAAATATTCGAACGAGACGGAACTTTCGAAACACGTTTGGCACTTAAAGCAAAAGAAAACAGATTTCACCATAAAATGGTCCATAATAAAAAAGTCTATTTCTTACACGGGAGGATCCAAAAGATGTAATTTATGTTTGGAGGAAAAAATCAGTATTTTGAAAGAAAAAAACAATTGCTTGCTTAACAAAAGATCGGAAATAGTTTCGGCCTGCCAACACAAAAGCAGATTTCAGGTAAACAACCTAAACAAAGAAAGGAATGCATGCTATTCAACCACCCACGCGCCCACGTTTCCGCCTTGAGCATAAAAGAAGCTCGCACATTTTCGAAATTTGTCTACCACCTGAAGATTCCCTTTGGATGAAACAGACTGTAGTGGTAAGTTTTTGAGGTATTTTGCACAATTATACATTTCGCTCTGTCTACATGTCATTGAGCACTCTTTTGTATTTCGCTAACCAAAACTAGCACATTATATATATATATATATATATATATATTTATATATTTATATATATATATATACATACATATATATATATATACATACATACATACATGTAATATTTTGGCCTTTGGCACTGACGGTGAGGAGGAATTATTTAGGGCCACAACGTATTGTTTTCCAAAAGCAATTCACTTAAGATGCTTCAATCATTTTAAGGATAATGGCAAGGAGCAACTGCGATTATCAAATATTCTCGAGGCTGAGCAGAAAGAGCTGTTGTATGTCTTTGGACAATGAACTGAAGACGTTTGGGAAGAAGGTATAAAATATTGATATGCATATTCTTGTCATTATTTTGACTAAATGTACTTGTGACTTGCAATCAGGTTATGAATTGGATTACGAGCTTCAGATTTCTATCTGGTGTTAGTATACACTCAGCCATGGACTATTACAAATGCAGACTTTTGATTGGCTTCTCAACCGTGGTCTATTCGTGATAGACCATGGTTGAGAAAAACAACAAAACAAGATGGCGGAAAAAGTTTGTTTGGTGATTGTTTCGAAGGAATTCCTCAAAAATGGGATATTCCAAGACCCTAAAAGACTACAGAAAAGGGTCCGAAGACTTCCAAAGGTAAGAAGCAACATTTAAACAACATATCAACAATAAATCTACTTATATTTGCGTAAATGTGACACGAAGACAGGTGGAATTACTTAGGCATATATTTTACTAATTTCAGTTTATACTGGAAGCGAAATCTTTAAAACTACGTTTTACGTGCTTTAAGTGTAAATTTATGCTTATAACGGGTTTTTTAAACTTTTAAATTATATTTTTTGTATGTTTCGAGATTTCCCGCCAAAAATTGCTGCCTTTATAGCTTTTGAGTTTTTCGTTTAAATTTTGTGTTAAATTGTGTTTATGCACTTCAGACGAGAGCAATTTTCTTGACAGGCGTTTTTCATCGACAAGAGCAAAATTAGTGTTCTTTTTTGTTAATTTTAAACGCACTTTTAACGGAAAATGAAGCACGATTTCATCTTGTGTGAATCGAGAATGAGTAATGTAATAATTGTATATAGCTAGTCAATTCAAAAAAAGTGGTTTTTCATAAATTATAAATCTTGAACATTAAACACACGAGTGACAATGGGTACTTGCTTACTTACTGCCGTAAAAAGGGTATTAACTTTTCAAATCAAATTTTCATAAATGGAATTTGTTAGTTGTGTGTCCCAGCATCATAATAAAGCAATTTTTCCTCTTTAAACGCTAAAAATAAGAACTTACCCATCAACTCCTTGCCAGGTTTTTCTTCTAAACATAAATTAAATATTTTGGACCCTCCGTTGTAAGAAGTAGAATTTTCTAATACTGACCAATTCATGCTGAAATCTATATTGTTTTGTTGTAACTGCCAAACCGCCAAGTATATATGTTTGGACCAAACTTATATATTTGGAATGTTCGGTTTCATTCTCCGCCCGCGGAAAGGTTACCTCTCAAATCACTTTTATTGAATCTGCGTTTCGAGACAATGTTTTAAAAGAATATGTACCTTAAGTTTCTTATCAATGGCGACACCATCTTTAATTTTAGGCTAATGGCAATGCATTGTGGTCTGTTCAGGGTAATTTAATCTTTTTAAACTGTAAATAAAATATATGGAAGAGACCGGTAATTCCTAAGATTGTAAATTACGGACAAATCGCCAGTGACTAATAGGGCAAACAAAGACCCACAAGAATGATTAAATCCAAATAAAATTAATAATTGAAAATGCACAAAAATTGAATATATAAAATGCTTACAAAATTGATTGACATAGCGCCATTGTAGAAAGAAACAAATTTAACACAATATTTTTCCGCGTGGTGTATTTCTTAAACAGCAGCGGCTTTTCAATGGTGTTTTTTCCCTGGCTGGACCATCGCGCATTACGGGCATCGTATTGATAACATTGATACAAGCCTGAGAAACTGAGGAAGAGTTAAGAGAAAAACTAGTATCACTTAAAGTTAAATGGGATCGTATTGAGGAGATGTTTTTACTAGACGAAAAGTCTCCAAAGTTCTACGACTACATCACCAGCAAGGTGCCCATAATTTGCATCTTTTGTGTTTTTAATGCTGTCAAACTTCTGAAAAATTATGATACGAAAGTTAATATATTTAATACTATAATGTAGCCATTGTTTGTATTAATGTCGAGATCAAATCCATGCGTGCCCTTCCTCCGACATTCGTCCTGCATTTATGAGTAAACGTGCACTTGCTGTTTTCGTTTTCAGCCTGCCTGGGGTGGGGAATTTGTTGTACAGGACGCATCCTTGCAGAATGACAGAAAATAACTTGTCTGATTAAAAGGCTGATCTTTTCCTTTTCATTGATAGATTATATGAAATACAACAATTACAGATTTTCAAAACTTGAATACTCGAAATTGGGAACTGCTTTAAATTTAAAGTCAAATGGAAAAAAATCCTAACGAATTTTGATTTTCTTGGTGATTTTGATTTTCTTGTTATGCCATACATTGATCCCTTCCAGTTCGGCAGTGCGAAAAAGTCTTCGACTACCCACGCACTTGTGCATCTAGTCCACCATTGGCTCTCTGCTTTGGAAGTACCCAACACCATTATTCTAACCTGTTTCATAGATTTTAGCAAGGCCTTTGATCTAATTGATCACAACATTTTGATGCACAAGTTGCAACTTCTCAATGTTCCACCAGTTTTATTAAACTGATGCTCAAGTTTTCTCAAAAAGAGACAACAGCGGGTTACATTAAGAACTTGTAAATCTAATTGGAAAGAAATAAAAGCTGGCATACCACAAGGAACTAAACTCTGACCTTTGTTCTTCCTTATAATGGTCAACGATCTGTCCAGTGAATTGCCTTTGTATAAGTATGATGATGATTGTTCTGTCTCTGAAGTTATTAGAATTAGCGAGTTGGATGAATCAAAATTACAACAAGAGATTGACAACGTGACCCAGTGGTCAAGTGCGAACAAAATGAAGTTGAATGTTAAAAAAACTAAAGATTTCACTGTGTCATTTTTGCTCAGTCAAACTTTGGTAGAACCTTTAATCGTTGATAATCAAACCCTTAAGGTTGTTAATACCATAAAACTTCTGGGAGTATATTTGATCTCAAATGGACTACACACGTCAGACACATATCCTCTAAAGCTAGTAAATGCCTATATGCATTAACGATTTTAAAGTGAAACGGCATTCAACCAAGTTACCTCAAGACAGTTTATTGTAGTTTTATCTGACCTGTCTTGGAAAATGCTTGTCCAGTCTGGCATACCTCCTTACCAAAATTCCTGATCGGTGAATTGGAACATATTCACAAACGTGCACTCAAAATTATTGTTCCCCACTTGTCCTACTCAGAAAGTTACCTACGCTTGAGGAGAGAAGGGAATTGTTAGGCAGATCTTTTTTATAAAAACAATTACAGTGACACTTCCAGTAAAATTTCTCATCTATTGCCTGAACCTTTAGATCATCAGTACAGACTTAGACATCCCCGATCTATCCCGCTTTTTAATGCATGAACTAAACGCTATAATGATAGTTTTTTACCTTATTACGTACGCAATCTTTTTGAATTTTTAAATGCTTACCTATAAATCCTATTATAATAATTTGTAACTTGTAATATTAACTTATATGTAATTTCAATGTACACTTTACTATTACTGTGAACTATGTAAACTTGAGTTTTTCAGCTCGTTTTCGAACTGCCATTCAAGTAATTTTTCAATAAATCCCTAAAAAAAAGAATATAAGGGGGTTTATTATCATTTACGAAATATATTCAATGGCACACGCAGTACGCGTGAGAATAAGTGAAATGCAGTGAAGAATCCCACGTTTACCAGGTATAAACTACGTTTTTTTGATTGAACAATTTAAATTTGAAGAGTAATATTGTGACTAATCCCGCTAATTATGACGTCAATAGACTAAACGTAATGCGGTAAAAAATCCAAAATGCCGCACAGGTTACTGTTTTACGCCAAAATATTTCAAGAACTAAGAAAAAACCTTTTATCTAATTTAAAATTAAAACATACATAAATTTAAACCTTAACTCTTGGCTCTATAGCCCATGCGATTATTACGTATACGAATATCTAAGTGCCTTTGCGGCTGGATCAAGAATTATGCAGAAATGTTTTTGCAAAAAGAAAGTACCTGATCAGTTTTGCGGATTTCGTACATGTTGTGAACTATTATGACTTGTAATTCGTGTATTTTTTTATTCTAGACTGAAGTTTGAAATTATATTCGTGTAACAAAATGCCAATACAGTAGTAATCGGCTCATCCCTAATATATTCGTTTTGTTCATCTCCAGATTCCCATGATAGTCCAGTGTCTGTTGAAAAAAGTTCATCGCAACGCTGGTTTGGGAGACCCACCATCACCATACTTCAACAATAGTCCGGAATCTTCAAATGCTCTTATAAAGTGCGCCGTTCACTTTAAAGTCAGTGAGATGACGGAATTTTGCAGAAGTATGAGCATGCTAGTTTTGCAGATAAAAGATGTAGAGTCTGCTGTTTTAACACTGGCCCATACAAACTGTGCCCAGAATTTTCGTCGTTTTTATTTTATAAGGAAACAAGCCGTCAACTGCACGAAGAGATGGTGGAAGGTCAGGAAAAAGGCCACCTGCGACGAATATTACGGATCGTCCTGTTCTGGCCTTTCAAAACCATACGTCAACAGTCGTGCCTCCAACAGCAGTGGGTGCACCTCTTACCCATCCGTTAAATTCATCAATGGCAGCCACGGTTCCAGGACGTCTGCAGTTTCTTCGGCATCAGCCAACTCCAGAAACGGCACCTTCCATGTCGATTCCTTCTTTTTTTCCACACCATGATCGACCGTCAACATGCAACAGTTTAACTTAAATCCAACCACCGTAGTGTCTCCTGCACAACCATCAGTGACAAATCTTTCTTCAACAACAGCTCCAGCTGTCAGTACACCAGTTTCATCTAACCCTCAGTCGGCAATATTCACAATCAGCCTAATGCAATGCTGTCCACCTTTAGTACGATCATGTTTTGGTTGTTTTCAGACTTTAAAACCAGCTGGCACAATAGCTGCTCCACCATATGACCTTGTACTCAACCGTGTTCACTGTTCACTGGCCTCAGAAGATCATCTTCGTCTTCGCTCGACTCACCATAACTCGTCTCATCGTCGTCTTCTGGTGGAGCTTGGCCAGATTTCTTTTTTAAATCTTTGACAGCCTCGTTTGCCATTGTACCCAAGCTTTTTGCCTTTGATGTAAGAAGGGTTTTACAAGTCGGGCAAGCACTGATATCTGGCAGGTTGCACTCGAGATGGAATGAGTGCCCACAGCCTCGAAAAATGCGCCATAATGGACTGTCACGATTGCACTCCAACTTATCACATTTGCTGTGTCAATGGAAATATGAGGTACACAAATTATATATATTTATATATACTCCATACAGTATACTGTACATGAATTTAAAAACTACATGTGAAGCATAACTACATACAATAGTAGCAAATGAAGGTCATGCAGCTTGTTGGTATACTATAAGCCTAACTTACATTTTCGGATTTGGTGTGCTTTCCACTGATGAAAACCCCAATGGTAGAACTCAGTTGGTGACAACCTTGCTTCCAAACAAATTTGGTAGTTGCCATTTCGTTGTCTGCTTGTTTTGCCCACGAGCTTTTGGTAACAACACTGCCTGACCAGGGTTGTTGTGGAGAACACCAAACTTCTTTGCAAGAAATTCAGCAGCCTTTACTTTCAAATTAGTGATTGACTTCTTACTCAAATGAAATTTTTTAGTTGACACAAACATTGCTTGGAAAGGTTGCATTTCTTGCTTGCAGGTGTCAATCTCCTTTACCTTCAAAGTTATTTGGTCAGCATTGTCAGTAGCATTGGTTCTTGCTCGAAGGAGTGAGTGGAAATTCTCCACAGGGTATTCATCAAAAGCTGCCAGTGCTTGACATAATGTGTTGTACCATAGTTAATAGAGCTAGATGGTTTGGAAACTCATTAGAACTACAATATAAGTCATTATCTATGTTTTTGTTCTGGTTTATGCCGGAATGAGGTCCTTCGTCGCCACGTGCGTATTGTATTTTCACCTAACTAACCAATAGCAACGTTTTAGAAAATTTAGCCATCCGCGACTTGAACAATAGGGTGATTTAAGAACTCCTATTGGTGGATTTGGCAAAAAAACAATACACACGTGACGATGAAGAACCATATTTTTGAATAAATGTTGACCAACATAGATAATGAGTAATATTGTTATTCTAATAAGTTTCCAAACCATCTACTCTATTAACTATGGTTGTACATGGGATGTTTGTTCTCTTGCCAATACTTGAAATGAGATAGAACCACTAACATTGCCTTGTTGTAATGACGTTAGTGGAACACCATGAACATCACCCACACACGTAATAAGGACTTGCAATACAGCTGGTAATCATTGCATTTAAAGACAATGGAATAGATG
Organism: Muricea muricata; assembly: GCA_963855995.1. Taxonomy (NCBI): domain Eukaryota; kingdom Metazoa; phylum Cnidaria; class Anthozoa; order Malacalcyonacea; family Plexauridae; genus Muricea; species Muricea muricata. Next base: position 85,075,829 of record OY979716.1, on the reverse strand, counting down.
CTCAAAACCAGTGGTACATAGTTATCTACAAGGTTGACCAGGGTAAGAAACTCAATATCCTTGCAAAAGCAGAAAACTGGCAAAATGCTCTCACGAATAAGTGTCCGACCACCATAAAAGACTTCAAGTAACAAGGATACTTTCCATGCTTTTGGCTTCTTTGCTAGTTTTGCTTTTTTCACAAACAGATCGGAATACAGCTCGGCAAAGATAGGGCGAAAAAACTTCAACACACACTTCCGTGAATTTGGTGAGGTGTGCAAGGGACCAATCAACGGGACAACATTCTGACAAATGGAAGGTAAGGAAAAGTCAAGTGCATTGTAAACCAACTGTCGCATGAAAAATTGTGTTGGCCAATCTCCCATGAATGGAGCCAGAAATTTCTCAAGGTAGATTTCAAGACCATTGGAAAGCATGCTTTTAAAGGCAATCGGGATATCGTATGATTTTAATGGCATGTGGAGACTATCAATTAGTTTAGTATTTTCCATGCTTCTCATTTTTTGTATTTCTGTTTGTTGGTAGTCATGCAACAGGAATCAATGTCGTTCAGCTTCAGGGTCGAAATACTTGGCTAGCACCCAGTCTGGCATGTTGGAAGCATAGCTCTGGCACAAATCGGGCATGTTGTCATCAATCAGCTGAAATAAATGAACATCTTGAACTGGAAGAGGTGGTAACAAGGTATGTGAGAACCATGCGTGGATGTGCTGCTACTCCCAGATTCCTTAAGGATGCCAAGCCTTGGTTACTTATGCCAAATTGTTGTAGTGTTCTGGCTAGTGTCACCTGGAAGCTGGAAGTTGGATCTTTGCAAACGTGAGTACATCATTATATGAATCACAACTATTGCCCGAAGTCTAGTTAGATTTTTCCTCTCATCTGACATTCTTTTGAAGCTCATGCAATCATACAACACTTGCAACAACTCTTCTGCTCCAATCTGCTTGCAAATCCTTTCAAATTCAGCTGGAGCTATTTCAGGGGACTGGTTTAGCATGCTGGTAAAGTAAGTGCTTAGTTTGTCTAGATCTTTTCCAAAATCAAGATCAGGACATGTTTCTGCCATTTGCTTTAGCAGGTTATACTCTTCTTCAGTAAGGAAAATGCACTTTTCAGTTTGGAGCTCTTTTGTTTGGTAGGTGGAAGGTGCTTTTTTATCAGTCAGGTCCAAATCATCTACCTGCTCCTGGCTTGGGTTACTCAACGTAGCTGTTGCTTCACTGTCTTGACTATACTGGCTGGCTGATGTTACAAGTAAAAATGACTTAACAGGAGAGATGGCTGCTGGTTGTACTTCTTGGTCTTCGGTGCGAGCTAAGACTGGGATTTCCTCATCAGCCCCAGGTGTTGGCACAAAATTTTCTGGGTCAGCTGGACTCTGGAACAACACTTGAAGCTAAGTTGGATAATATTAAAAGTGATAATATTTTATATCTAGTTTAAAATTTTAAATTGTATTTAACCACAAAATTCTATGAGCACCCTGTTTACACTTGTTTTCAGGCTTTTACACTGTACACCTGTTTTAAACTTGGTAGCAGGGGTTTTACATATGTACATTACAGTACATTGAATTATTTATTTGTTTTGGTTATCCCAATTACATGATCTTACCTTGCGTTTTATTACTCTAGTAGTAGTTGTGTCCAAGTATTTTGAGAACTCTTGCTTTTTCAGACACTTTTGAAGGCACTCTGTACAAATATTTTTAACGGACGGTGACTTATAGATTCACCTCTCGAAAATCTTTCGAATGCTTTTCCAACTCTGACAAACCGAACCTACGCAGGTTTACCAAAGTTAAATCACTCCCACCACAGCCCCACTTATCGTGAAAGTGACGGTTATTGTATGCTCATGGATACTTAGGCATTTTTAGCTCTTAAAAGAACTGTTTCTAGTGTGGAAAATGCTTTTAGAAACCAGTTTTGAGAAGTTCGTTTTCGAGAATAGTTTTGGCGTGAATTTGCGACAGTGGTTTTACCAGTTTTTGCAAATGGCAGAATAATGGACAATAAACCTAATTCATGGTTGGTTGTAATGTAGCTCTTATGGAAAAACGTTTCGAATTGAAAAATAAACGTTTCTCTTTTGAGAACCAAATTAAAAAGTGCTCCTGCGTGCTAGAAAACAACTTGTTGTTGTTCTAGAGTGACAAGGAGCGACCATGCGTATGCGTTGTTCAAATGTATATAATTTTAAAACAACGCGATGAAATGCAAATCCCAGCGGTAAATTTTTGAGAAAAGATATATTTTATAAGATTTGTGCTGACAACTTGATGCTGAATTCATTTTGGGGTAAGTATTAAAGTGGCCACTCACCACCGTCAGGCCTTCTATTATTTGATACTTAATATTTTCTTTTTTTTTCTAGGCAAGTTTGCGCAACGATCCAACCTGTCGAAAACTGAACAAATTGAAGATCCGCAAGTCGTCTTTGACTACTTGACCTCCGACAAGATCACGGTCCTCGACGCTATTTTGGTGAGCGACGAAATCATGGAAATCCGGTACGAGTACGGCGACAAGTTCGTTTAACCCAATCCCCACACCGACGTGGTCATTGCAGCGTTCACCACGGCGTATGCACGCCTGCAACTGTATGACGAGCTCGACATGTTAGGGGAGCGCGCTTTGTACTACGACACCGACTCGGTCATCTATCTTAGTCATCCCGGCCAACCCGAACCTCGATTGGGTAATTACATTGGCGATTTGACCGACGAATTGGATGGCGAGTTGCCAAGTTCACGCCCGTCCAAGTTCACGCCCGTCTGTTCTTCGAGCGATTTAATGTGTTTTGCATTCTTTGCACCGAGTTCCCACATTATCATTTCTTTAGTGTTCATGAGGTAAGCAAAATTATTTCCTTGCAGTGCTTTAGGCACAGATATTCCGTTTAATGTTTCCAACATGATTTGCGTCAGCAAAATCAATTGCAGTGTTGGATTATCCACAAACGTTTTGGGTATTATATTTGTCTCCACCAGACACCGAATTAAATCCACCAGATCTTTTTTATTTAACAACCACGCACCAACAATACCTCGTCATAACATGTTTGCACCGCATACACTTGTTCAGACTGTCAGGAAAGCACACGAGCGTAATCCTTTAAGATTGAATTTTCATTGCGTCCAATTCCGTGACGTCATAGTTTTCGGAGATATAACCGTAGTGCACGCATATGCACCAAACTTTTTGGACAACTTCTTATCAGTGTGTTTCTCATAGTGAAACTCGCAACTCCTCCATTGTTAGTTCCCGGATGATTTTACAGCAGAAATTAGTAACGCCCATGGTTATGTGAAGCACTACTTCGTTCTTGGCCATAAATACGACATCGATCGTCATCGCTACAGTATTTTCAAAATCTCTTGCTTTAGCTTTTGTTCGTTTTCCACGCAAAAGACCGACTTCCAATGTTCGATGGGATGTCGAGCATGAATATATAAATCTGCCGCACTAAGACTTTCCGTACACGTTTTTATCACCGCCGTTTCCGAAGCGCGTTGCAATGCTGCATCAAAGTACTCGAGCCGTTTAAACTTTCCCATGTACGAACACGTGTGGTGCGTTTTAGAGAGATGGGTGGTCGTGCACCCTTCGCAATTTTCGCAAACCAGGCAAAATATATGTCTTGCAATTTCCTTGGCAGAAACTTGTAAGAGTTTTTGTTTGATACGTTTTCGACGATAACCTGCAATCATTTCCGTTTCATCGATATCCATCCTCATCGTACGAACCCTAGGCGCTAAATGAAAAGATGTGCAAGAACATTCTTCTTTTCAATTGAGAAGCGGAGCCCGTGACATAAACATGGGTCAATCCGGAAGTAAAAATCCAAAGACCAACAAAAATCAAAACAGGCAGAAAATGTTTAGAATAGATATAAGTGTAGGCCGAAACAATCTCAATGTAGAAGGACATTTACAAATGGGCTACAGTAGTAAAACCATCAAAAACTACAGCAAACCTGTCGAGACACAGCCAGTTCAGACACAACTTGTTGAGACACAACCTGTTTAAACACGAGAGGAACCGTCGAATGGCAAAGAATAAAACACCGAATAATAAACGTGTTGGTTTCATTTAACAGGCGATCGTTGAGCATGGATGATTACTTGGCGAGCGTGTATTGCGATCCAAAACGCTCGGGAGGGTTTGCGGTGTCGATCGTTTGTATAAGGATGTGAAAAAATAAGGAAAATTCAACATAAACCGTACAAAAATCAAAGAATGGTTGATGAAACAAGATGCGTACACTCTCCATAAACCCATACGTCGTCGTTTTAAAATAAATCACGTGATCGTGGGCGGTGTTGATCAACAGTAGCAAATGGATCTGGCCGATATGCAGTCCATGCAAAAATTTAACGATGGTTATTGCTACTTGTTGGTGTGCATCAATGTGTTTTCCAAATAAATACGCATGGGTGGTTCCGTTGAAAAATAAAAAGGGTCCTTCCCTGGTGGAAGCCTTCAAAATCATTTTGGCTGGCGGACGCAAACCCAAAAAGATCATTACGGATCAGGGCACAGAATTTTTCAACAAACATTTCAAAGCGTTCATTTCTTCGCAGCATTAAAAAGAAACCCGCAGACGTCACTGTCGAAAACGAAAAGCAAGTATGGCACATGCTGTACGATGATCACGACGAGGTGAAACATCCAAAGTATAAGTTCAAAATTGGTGATCAAGTGAGAATCAGTAGAATCAAACGTGCGTTCGACAAAGGATATCTACCCAACTTTTCCAAAGAGATTTTTACCGTGAGCAAACAAATGATGTGAAGCATTATGAGGAATGCGATCTGATGTGAAGCATTATGAGGAATGCGAACAATTGTTCATCAGTGTTGGGCACGCCTATACCGTTGCAGCCCTAATGCAATTCTTTGGCATGGAAACAATAGATGATTCTCCCAATTGCAATATTCCACCTGATGATGTGCAACAAGGTGATGGTGACAAGAAATTGTATTTTGACACAGTAATGAACAAGCTTGTCAGTGAGTATATAATGCCTAATCAACATGCTCCTGATTGTGATCAACCAGCTGAACAACAGCAGCCAGCTGATCTTGTGAGAGAATACTCCCTATGTCTATTGAGGTTGTTTTTCATCTTAGTAGATTTAAAGCGAGCTGTCAGAATTGGTAATGGTGACAGACTTGCTTCTTTGCATAAAGTACTATTAAAGCACTTTAAAAGTGATGCTGGTCACAACAGCTATGCAATTGAAATGTTCATAAGCATACTCCAGAATGAAGTCTTTTTAACTGAAGCACAAGCTCATCAAACAAGATGGGCATCAACTGCTAACTTGAGAGGAGGACTTAACAATCTTGAAATAGACCGACTACAGGAAAACCTTAATAGAGAGATTAAGAAAGGCATTAAAGGAATGGGTGCAAATAAAACACCAAAAGCGATTGAACAGTTAAGTCAGGCAGTAGGAGGCACAATGAAAATTGTGAAAGCAGTTGATTCTGCTTTGGGGGTAAAGGCATAGTCATCAGATCACAGCCACAAGACTTCTCTAAAAGATAAGAACATTTATTTCTGATCTGGTTGGTTTGAAACCCTTCAAGTATATTGAAGGTCGAGAGCATGACAGTTTTCCAGATGCATCATCATCAGACACATTGAATGCCCTTGACTATACAGCCTTTCATGAGTGGCTGAACAGGCACAAGAAGAACCTCCTTAAACGTGCACCAGTTGACTCATCTTCAGAGGATCAAGATGAAACAATTTAGTTAAAAACATTGCCAGTACATGTAGTAATACATAGTTATTAGTTTCAGTTCTACAGCTATTTACAAAACTTAAAAAAAAGTACAACTAGGAAGGACACAATAGGGTATCCTTCCAAACCCACCCTGCCTATATAACATATAATAAGGGACTGGTCATATAGTATGGGGGGGGTAGGCTATAAAAATTTAATTATTAAAAGGCTAATTTTGTGTGGCCCACCCCTGATTTTCCTACAAAATATACATGACCCACCCCCTATTTGGCACTAGAAATCCTTAAATATCCCCCCAGTATATCCTTAAAATTTTCATGACCCACCCCTATTTGTGACTTGAAAAATTCATGACCCACCTATAGTATTTAATTATGCATGCATAATCAGAAGAGCACATGTAAACAAATATGGCAGATGTGTTAAACTAAGAAAAGAGACATTATAATGGCTACAAAGATGGCGACATAGTTCCTTTAAGAAAACAATTAAAACACCTGAACATGGCTACAGGCACAACGCTTCCCGAATTTGGTCTACGAGACCAAACAAATTTAGCAACACGATGGGAGAAGTACATAAAGAGATTCAACAATTTAATGGCCGCAATGGATGTCAAAGAGGAAAGCCGAAAACGTGCATTGCTATTACACTATTCTGGCGAAGAAGTAAATGATCTTTTTGATACACTTCCTGAGGACAACGACTACAAGGGAGCTTGCGAAGCATTAACAAGATATTTTACGCCTAAAAAGAACGTTTCGTTCGAAATATTCAAATTCCGAAATCTCAAACAAGAATCGCATGAGACTGTAGACGAATTTCACACCCGTTTGCAGGTAGCTTCAACGTACTGCAAGTTTGGCGACAACAAGAGAAAAGAAATTAAAGCACAAATTGAACTGGGGACATCAAATAAAAAGTTACGACGATACTCATTCCGTACGCCTGGTCTCACATTGACACAATTACTGGATTATGCGAGAACACTCTATGAAACTGAGAGGCAAGCGAAAGGCATCGAAGCCACAAACCACGATATAACCAGCCGACGTACAGAAACAGATCACGCTGATGTACATAAGATTCAAATTAACACACAGCGATCACCTAATCCCCGCACAAATAAAATGTCACAACATTCCAAGAGAAAACCAACTCCAGCAAAAATACCCACAAAATCTCAACGTTGTTTTTGCTGTGGTTACTCATGGCCATACAACAATGGCAAGTGTCCTGCTGAGGGCCAGAAATGTAATAACTGCTCCAAATACAACCATTTTGCCAGTGTGTGTAACTCCAAAGCTAAAATCAGAGAACAACTCAACCAGGATTCCACCCATGCAATATGGAATGATATTCGATCGCCACATTCTAATAACAACAGTAACTGCAGCAGTGACGAAAGCTCGGAGAGCGACGAAAATGCCTTTACTATTAATGAAGTCCAAACCCAGCCCAACACAAGAAAGAAACAACGCTCGTTCAATGCAAACCTGAAGATAGGCAAGTCAACCATCCCTTTCCAGATTGACAGCGTTCATCCGTTAACATTATTGACGAAACTACGTTTCAGCGTATAAAGAAAAGCAACTCAAACATTGTTCTGCGAAAATCAAGAAAACGGCTATTCGGGTTTGGTAGTCAGACGCCCTTACCCTTGGTGGGACAGTTCGAATGCGTACTTGAATAAAAAAAGCGAACCACCAGTGCAAAGATCGTGGTTGTGAAAGGGACAGCGGGCTGTCTCTTGAGTGGTCAGACATCCATCGATTTAAGTTTCCTAACGGTCAAGGTCAACAACGTAAAGACAAAATCCACTTTTACTAAACTAGCTACACAAGAGAAAGTTTCGCTGCGTTTAAAACCCATGCTTACCAAATACGATAAAGTTTTCCATGGAGTAGGCAAATTAACCGACGTTCGAGTCCATCTGCACATAAATAAAGAAATAAAACCTGTGGTACAACCTACCCGCCGAATTCCGTTTGCCATTCGCAAAAAAGTTGAAAGCGGACTTGTTCGACTGCAAAAAGAAGATATCATTGAAACAGCGAAAGCACCATCGCTGTGGGTAAGCCCAATCGTGGCATTTCCTAAACCAAACAACTTCGAGCAGATTAGACTATGTATTGATATGCGTCAACCGAATACCGCTATCCAACGAGAATGTCATCCTCAGCCAACAATCGACGATTTGATCCACGACCTGAATGGAGCCCGCCATTTCAGCAAATTGGATTTGTCATCCGCATACCACCAGCTAGAATTAGATGAAGAATCAAGGCAAATAACAACATTCACGACTCATAAACGACTTTTTCAATATAAAAGATTAAAGTGCCACTGCAAAGAAAAAATCTTTGATCTAATTTTAAACACAACAGAACAACATTTCCATACGAGCCTTAATGGCGTTTTCAGTTTCTCGATATCTTGTTTCGTTTTAGAGATATAAAGGTTTTTGAAACATGCAAATTAGGTGTTTCTGGCGTCATCTACTCACGAATAATAAATTACATTTATCAAATGGTGAATATCTCTGTAAATAGCAGGCAGAAATTTTTCACACTTTGCATGACTATAACAATTTGGTAGCTTCACACCACTATTCCTATTGTGTTGTTGCAACATAAACGGTTTTTGAATAAAAGCTTTTAAACTGTAAAATAATATCCTAATTTTCATTTTTTCTTTACACTGTATGATAATTAAAATTCAATATATGCGATCTAAATGTACATACAACCATTGCATTATGTGCAGTGAAGTAAATATCGTTTAATAGGAGAGAAATAAGAAATTTTTGTTTTCCAAATACAAGACATTTGCATCCGAACAATCTCCATGGCAACAGCATAGTGTGAACAGTAGTGTGCGTTTACCTAATCACTACACTCGTGCAAAGTTAGAAAAGGTTCTGGCCATTACATCCAAAGATATTCATTGTTTTAGATATATAATTTATTATTCGTGAGTAAATGACGTCAAGAGACATCTAATTTGCATACTTTAGAAACCTAAATATCTCGAAAACGAAACGAGATTGTGAGAAACGCCATTTCATCTCATCTAGAAATGTTGCTCTGTTGTGTTTAAAATTGGATCAACAATTTTTTCGTTGCAGTGGCACTTTAAATTTTGGCACTAACAGCGCAAGCGAGATTTTTCAACATACGATTCACGGCGTCTTCAATGGCATTCCAGGCTGCAGAAATATCAGCGACGATATCATCGTGTTTGGTAAAACCCAAAACGAACACGACAAAACTTTAGAAATGATTCTACAAGTGGCTGAGCAACGTAATCTAAAGTTCAATTTTGCCAAGTGCCAATTCGATCAAATGCAACTGGAATTCTTTGGCTATATTTTCTCAGCAGATGGAATCTCCCCTAGTGCGAGCAAAGTACAAGCTATAAAAGACGCTTCCGTTCCCAAAAATGCATTAGAAGTCCGTTCGTTCCTAGGAATGGTCCAGTACTGTGGACGTTTTATCCCCAAACTGGCTGATATCTCAGCTCCACTTCGCGCTCTCACTCATAAAGATGCAAAATGGACTTGGGGCCCCAGACAAAAGCAAGCCTTCGAACACTTGAAACACATGCTCACAACGGAAACGACCATGGCCTACTTTGACAGTTCAAAAAATACAGAGTTATACGCTGATGCTTCTCCTTTCGGACTTGGTGCCATTTTAACCCAGACGACCCCTAGCCAGCAAGCTACAAAAGTTATCGCATATGCAAGTCGTTCACTAACGGACACCGAAAGTCGCTACTCACAAATTGAGCGTGAATCTCTAGCAATAGTATACGGGATCGAGCATTTTCACATTTACTTGTATGGCCACGAATTTACACTGATCACAGACCACAAGCCGTTAGAGCTAATTTACGGAAACCCAAAGTCACGACCCTCAGCAAGACTAGAAAGATGGTGCCTACGGTTACAAGATTATACCTTTCGAGTAAAGTATCGACCAGGACCAGCCAATCCTTCGGACTATTAGTCTAGACACCCGCTGACAACTCACCCAGACAACAAACAGCAAAATTTGTCCGACGAACACGTCCGTTTTGTTGTAAACCACGCTGTGTCAATGGCACTTGACGTCAATGCTATCCGTAGAGCAACACAAGATGATCCGACATGCCAAAAACTTATTGAACTTTTGCAAAACAATTCTTGGAACTTACTTAACACTAACAACCTGCACCCTGAAATTAACACCGCCGAACTGCGCGCATACGAGTTACTGAAACAAGAACTCTCGTTGACACCGGAAGCTGATCTCATCATTCGAGGAAATCGTCTTGTCATTCCCACCAAGTTACGCCACCAAGTCATTGGTCTAGCACACGAGGGTCACCAAGGGCTGATAAAGACCAAAAAGCTATCACGTGAGAAAGTTTGGTTCCCCAAGATTGATACTTTAACGGAAAAAGCTGTGAAAGAATGTCTCGCGTGTCAGTCGGTGGGACAACCTAGCAAACCAGCCCCAACCCAACCTATGCCAATTCAACAACAAGCGTGGGACGTCATTTACGTTGACTTTCTGGGACCATTACCAACAAAAGACCTTCTACTCGTTATTATCGATGGCCGTACTCGTTATCCAGAGGTCGAAATAGTTCGCAATACGAGCGCTTAGTCAACCATTCAATGTTTCGAAAGTATTTTTTCCCGCCGTGGCATTCCGCGAACGATTGTATCAGACTATGGTCCACCGTTCCAGGGAGACGAAATTCGCCAATATATGTCTACAAATGGGATCAAACACCGCAAAATTATGCCCATGTGGCCACAAGCAAACGGCGAAGCCGAGACGTTCATGAAACCGCTAACTAAGTGTCTACAGACGGCAGTCGTCGAACACAAGGATTGGAAACTCGAACTACAAAGATTCCTGCTGAATTACCGCGCCACGCCCCATTGTACGACAAAAGTACCGCCCGCCACAGCACTGTTCGGACGAAACATCCCCAGCAAGTTACCAGAGAAATCTTCGAAAGTAAACATGGAAGAGATCGACAACAAGAACAACGAAGCTGATGCCTCAGCTAAAGCGAAACAGAAAGTCTACGCTGACTATCGTCGCGGAGCAACGACACCAATCTTTAAAGTGGGAGATCAGGTTCTTGTCCGACAACGTACACGAAACAAATTAACGTCACGGTTTGACTACCGACCGTATAAAATCATAGCAATAAAAGGAACGATGATTACTGCACGTCGTAACGACCATCACATCACAAGAAACTGTTCACATTTTAAACCGTTCAGGGGCACTTTGCGAGAAACAAATACCGAGAGTGATCTTGAGAGTGATGAGTCTGATGATACCATAAGTGGAAACGAGGAGGTGAGAGTTGAGGTGGACGAAAGGTTAGAGGGAAGAGACGATACAGCAGATAGAAGAGAACGCCGATACCCAGTAAGGCAAAGAAATAGACCTTTGTTCTACAGAGATGAGCAGAATGTCCGATAGATAAGTTTTTCTAGATACACATAGTTTATACATACTGAACACTTTACCAGCGTACTTCAATACGCCTGGATATTTGATATTACTATTTATTAACATTAACATAGTTTCGTTGAGTTGCGTTAGTATACAATTTTGGTTTAGTTTCAGTAAGTACTTTTGAACTGAACGTGGGTAGAGATATAGTATTTAATTATGCATGCATAATTAGAAGAGCGCATGTAAACAAATATGGCGGACGTTGTATTAAACTAAGAAGAGAGACATTATACCACCCCTTAATTTTCATAGCCCACCCTCCATACTTTATGACCAGTCCCTAATAGCATATATACAATACCTAGATTATATATTTACAGAAGTTCAGCAACAGATTTTAAAGTCATTTGCAGCCGAATTAATTAATCAAGGATTGCATTTCAAACAAATTGAATACCATATGTCCGAATGACGTCAACATAGAATATACAATTCAAAGAACTAATAAAAATATCTAGTTTTCAGCAAACTCTTAAAACCAGAAGGTATTGCCAGCACATATTGGGATAAAACATAAGATTAGTAGATCTTGGGAAATAATGACTTGCAGAGTACTTACTATATCTATTTTCTTTAAGTTGGAATTTGTTTTAAGAGTTTGTGAAATTGAAAAGATTATATTAAAATGTTATAACTGTGTTACATTATTAGGCCAAACAAATATACTGTTTCAATCCTTGTAATGGGGTTGATCGAGTAGGTCATACACCAGACTGCATTCCATGCAGCCAATGCTGCAGATCTCCAGCAGACATTTAGCAAATTACAGCAGTATACACAGTAAATATTGGTGTATCTCTGGTGAGTTTACATGGAATGCACCATTGGTGTGGTACATGGTTAAAATGATACAGTATTATTTGAGCCACTGAATGACAAAAATAACTTTTCTTTTATCAACAGTTGAAAATAGTATCATAATTATAGTCATATTTCAAGGGTTTTATACATTTGAGATTCAAGTACTAAATAAATTTATACTTTCTAAAAAAGTGAGGTTTTAGACTTGTATCCAACATGCCAATGTCAGCAGACAGACATCAATATAGTTCATCATAAAGTAGTTAATTTTGTTTTTTAAAAAGAAAATTTAAAAATTGCAACGAACTGTGAGGCTGACAAAAACAGTGCATTCAGTGCATTAAAATTCAAAGTACATTCAAACATTCGCACATGTCCTTACATACACTGCAACAAGTATGGCTAGGTGTAACTGGGACTGGTTGTTCAACATCAAGGTACTGCAGCAATAACTTTCTGAGACACCCATCTTTGCTCCTGCAATACATCTTTATTTCTTCTTGGATGCCAGGTTTGTTCTTAGAAATATCTCTATTGTTGTAATATAAGATAGCCTTTGAGGATTCACCATCTCTACCTGCCCTACCAGTCTCTTGGAAATATTCCCGTATAGTATGTGGTGGTCCAATGTGAACAATTTGCCGGACATTATGTATGTCAACGCCCATTCCAAATGCAACTGTTGCAAAAACTACTCGCAGGGTGGAGGTCCCTGAACTTAGCCGGCATAATATTTCCTCTTTCATATAGCTTGTTTGAGGAGCATGAAACTGGGCAAACAGTCTGTTTTTAGGAACTGGCAAAGATCCAGGTGGATAGTACTGGTTAATGCCCATTATGCTCTCAAACAACCTGTATACATAGCCACACCACTTTAAAGGCATATATGTAATTGTCAGGGGATAACCAATCCCCATGGTAAGTAAGTTGTTTGCACTTGGTTGACATATGTTCTCAATTGAATCAGCATCATGTCCCTCTCGAAATGATGTTGCATAAAAAATGTTTTTGTGATCCAGATTTGCCACCAACTCCACACATTTCTATAAACCAAGGGATTCCTTTATCAGCTTCCTGTCCTTCTTATTTGCTGTAGCTGTAAGTGCAAGTACTGAGGCATTTGGAAAAGTTGCGCAAAGCATACCAAGCTCTCCATAAGCCTGCCTAAAGTCATCTCCCCTAAAATTCAAAATGATGTATTCAGTACACAAAATTGTGGGTATATGTAAGATTCTCGATAAGCACTAAAATTCTGACAATCGATGGCAATGATACAAAAGTTACATATAAAAACTGGTATTTATATATACATTGATTTAAAGTTATGACATTGGCATTGTTTCATGTGTTCTGAAGAAAAGATACGGGAATGGTCAACCTGACCAAAAATAATACAAATACAATACCATTCTATGATGCAATGAGCTTCATCAATAACCAAAGCGCATTCTTTTCACAAAAAAATTCTTTTGGTATGATGAACTGTTGACGATATCGCGGCCAAATTTACTTGACAACAACGCTTCGGGATGCAAGAATAATAAATTATAATAGCCTCCTAATAACTTGTCCTTCGTCGCAAGATCAAGATCGCATAGAAGGTCTTCGTCGCCTGTATGCGTGGCTTTGATATTCAATACCGATACTCTTAGGCCTGTTGTGAGCAGTTTACGAACTTGGTCATCAATAAGCAAGTTAAGAAGGGAAATGACGATTACGACTGAGGTCAAATCACATAAAGTGATCGAACGTTGATTCATTTTTTTGCAGCTCATGAGCAGCGGTAAGAGATGAAAAATAAGTGACTTCCCATAACCAGTTGGAAGAACTGCTAGTACATCCATGGCCAGAAATAATTTCTCCAAGCAAATGACCTGCTTTGGCTTCAAGATAACAACAGTACAAGCTATTCACAATAGCAAAATGTAAACATTAAAAAAAAAAACACAATTCGAATCTTCCGCATCTTACTTCATAGAAATTACTGAAAACTACAAAGCAATATCGTAAATTTACAATTTATCCGCTCCCGATGCTATTTGTAAAGACAACCGGAAAAGGTTTTGCGCGTAATAACGTGTGTGCCGTTTTAGCCTACCCCCCTAAGGGACAAAGTATTTCGGGGTGTCACGTGACCAGCCTGAACCAAGGTCTTTGTCGCAGCGCCGGGCATAGGTAAAGACCCTGGCTTGCAGGTTGGTAACATTACCCGGTAAAATTACCTGGTAACATTACCCGGTAACATTACCTGGTAAATGCCTTTTATTGCTGTAAACAATAATATACATTTTTTAAACCATATTTCTTGTGTCTCTTTGCTATGACGTCATACCCCAATTACCGCATTACTTCCGATCTGCATACTAATTACTTTCGATCCTATAGTGACAGGTAAGTACTATTGATATGCAGCATGGCTCGGCAAACACTTCACTATTTCTTGGGAAAACAGCTTATATTGTTTTCAGACAAGGGGCACCTAAGGAATAAACTTCCATCCTGGACACCACTACAAATGACATTGAAGAATTACAATCACCAGAGGGCACAGGAGATCAATGATACCGAGAAGATCAAACACAAAATCGTTTCCAGCGAGTTGATACTCCATCAGCGGATGGTTGTCATGATTGCTGAAAGTTTGAACATATGCTTCCAAACTTGTCTCGAGCTTCGAAAGCCGTTGATAACTGCTACTCATTAATCACTGGTTGGCGAACGGCACACTGACACGAAAAGGAAGTTTCAGATCTTTTGCAGTCTCCTTGGCGACACTGTGCATTTTGCCAAGCGGAAAAGTTGCTGAAAGCATGGGTAGCCTAAGCTAGGTCACATTCAACATAATGAATATATAATCACATAAGGTTGGCAACTATATCTAAGTCTACGACGATACAACTCCAGAACTACAACTCCCCCTAAAAAAAGCTGCTTCAATACTTGCTAAACAGCGAAAATATAGCGAAAATATTTCAAGTTTTGATATATTTTTCCAGTCCAAATGTGCGATGCCACAAGGTGGAAATGTCATCATTTTTTTAAAAACCAATATGTAATCTGGTTGGTTAAAATATAAACAATTTATGACGTAAACTCTTTAATTTCGGGGGGAGGGGTTATATACAAAATAAGAATTTTAATCGGATTTTGCGACTCGCAAAGTACTTATTTCAAGGATATGAGAAAAAAGAAAAATGCAATTCGGAAATACTGATTCAGGTACCTATTCACTTTCTACAAAGACGTTTGCTTACTTCATTGAGTTTAATCTACCATAAAAAATAACACACTCTCATTGTTTTTGACATACACGTCAGATGAGCAAAAAGACAAAGCTTTCTATAACCGGCCAAGCGGGTTTTGTAAAGACGTTTTTGCGGCAAGTACCTGATTCTTACAAGTTCTGTTCTGAAATAAGTCAGTTCATTTAATAAAAAAATCTGATAAAAAGCCATTTTTGATTATTAAATATAAGTTTTTGCGTGCATAATACTGTGATTAACTCTTGTACAATCAATTGAAAACTTCACGAAGATGTTTCGCTGTAAACTTATACATTGCACTGTAAATTCAAAAGAGTTGTTTTGACCCCTTCAAAGGGGTAGTTTTTTTGACCCCAGAACTACCCTTCCAAAAGGGTCGTTTCAGCTCCTCTGGTGATTACTCTTCAAAGGGGTAGATTTGACCCCTTTGGGAGGGTCGTTTTAGCCCATTAGAGGGTCACAAGGTTACCCTTAGAAAGAGTTGTTTTTCCTCTTAAAAGGGGCGAAAATTATCCTGTGGAAGAGTAGTTTCAATCCATTCAAAAGGTTGTTTCGGCTCCTACTTGGGGTCATTTTTACTTTTCAACATGGAGTAGCTTTTGTGCAAGAGGTAGTTTTTACTCCTTCAAAGGGTAATTATGCCCTTTGAAAGAGTAGTTTTAACTCTTTAAAAGTGTCGTTTTAGCTCTTCAAGAGCGTAATGGAATTCCTGTGAATGAGTGTTTCAAAACTTGCTTTTTATAAAATTAATTTATTGATTTAATAATGCAAATACACTGTTACCAAAAATCTACTACACATTTGGGCAAATTTACGTACTGTATGTGCATGCAACATTTAACCACATCCACGCTATATAAACTAAACTAATGTCCTAAGATTTTAAAAACTTGCATCACACTAATAGGCAGTTTGGTGTGAAAATCTGCTCCAAAAGTTGCCTTTTCTACGAATAACATTGCATTTCTTTGCAACTTGTAGTCATAATTGTAGGTATAATGCACACAAAACAATAATAATAGTCCATCAAGAAGCTTGTCCTCCCAAGAAATGTCGCAAAGCACCCTACGATCTGCAACAATGTACATAGTCGATGTGTCAAACAAGGAGTTTCCAGTCAGCATAACTAATGGCGTAATTTGCTGTTTTATTTCAGCATCAACATCATCAGTTTCCTAAACAAACAAATACGTCAGTGTGTTTATAGCTTCATAAAGGCTATAGATATAAACAGCAACAACCTTGTCAATTTGTTGCATAAAGTACAGTATTCTATAAATTTGTAACTACCAGGCTGCAAAGCCAGTGCAAAACCTTTTATAAACAAAAGTTAACATACCATACGGGGCGAAAAAAATCTGCTTTATAGCCTCTCATATAAATCGATTTTACATCGGAAACATAACAATGCATCAATATGTTTGTATTGAATTTGAATCTGTTCGTTTAAATTTGCTTAATTACATGTTTTCCATATCTCACGCTGACAATACGTCAGACTCCGTGTTTTCCATATTTTTACGTCAGACTCCGTGTTTTCCATATTTTTTACGTCAGACTCTGTGTTTTCCATATTTTTTTACGTCAGACTCCGTGTTTTCCATATTTTATACTCCGTGTTTTCCATTTTTTGACTTCACACTCCGGGACTCCGGCTCCGGAACTCCGGCTCCGTGTTTTCCATTTAACCCTCCCGCTTCGCGATCGTGCGATTTTGTAATCACGCGTTTGATTTCAGACCAAATTGCACTCCACTCAGTGCAATTACCATTATTAATCGCTTTATTAATATTTAGCATAGTTATAATAAAACAGCAACGCTACCTGGGTTTTTATTCGCTATGTTTCTCGTAAGTCCTACCAAGTAGGACCCAATACATCAACAAGCACTGGTCCATACTTGCTAAATGTTGTTTTAACTCGGATATTTCAAAAAAAATACGCATATTTTGTTTGTTTCATCCGCCCTTGTCTTATTTGTTTGCAAAAATTGAGCCTGTATCAACATCGATGGCTCAAAAGTCTTGTAAGCAGTGGTTAATCATTGTTTACTTTATGTAATTTTACTGTTTAATCACAACTTTTATATGTCTGTGTATTGTGTACTGTAAACAGTCCCCTCGCACCGTGAATAACTGAAAGACAAAACTAATTCGCTTTGTCTTTGTAGGCTTTCTATGAATTATCAAATAAGTACAGATTCGTACACTGCAACAATTTCGATACTAAAGGGCTTTCAAAATAGTTGCCCAGAAAAAGAAAACATTCAGATCTCTTCGATCGAACTCGGTTTAATCATAAACCAGGTCTTCCCTTCCGTAGTCCGATCACAGAAGCGAATTGATGGGAAGAGAACATGGCATTATTCGTTAGAAAAAACCTCACTGCTTGAAAACTCGACTCTGATTACGTGGGAAAATTTAGCAAGTATTACACTGAATTTGGGTTGGCATTTAAATAATAACAATAATGAATTTTTTGAGTGGATAAAGATTCCTTCTCAAGATTTGTGTGATGGCAACAGTGTAGTAAAAAAGATCAAGATCTATAAGGATTGGAATTTTGCAGTCCGAATAAACAACCGTAACGTAACGAAAGAAACGCTCGGTGTACAAAAGTTGAAGCCTTCATTGACATCGATTAATTACATTTTCCGCGCGTTAGATGAATTCGTTTTATGCAAAGGTTTCCCTGTTGTTTCACGAGTTACGACCAAAAACTCAGAGGGAAATACAAGTGGAATGACAGAAGAGTGGAAAAGCGCAGTAGACGTTTCCAGCAGTCCCAAACTATTCCTGCGATCGGTTTCATGTAGTGTGATATGTCAACCTGGTTATAAGCGAGGTGCGTCTGAATTATGTGATCATTGCTCTTTGCTGAAACGAAATTCCGTCATCTTTTCTAAAGAATGTGAGTTCGTGAAGAAAAAGCGAGAAAGTTATATGTCCGATGAAGATTTAAAAGAGAAGATACGATGAGAGCAGAAAAGGAGAAGAAACGCAGAAAGAAGAACCAAATATCAGGAAAATAGGATAAATAGTGAAATGAAAGCGTTCGAAGATGAAGACCATCGTGACTTTATGTACATGTTCAAAAGGGTGGAAAAGGCTCTTTAAACGACGACATGAAAATCCTATTTGAATCGCAAGAAAAAGCATTGGCCCAAAAAAATCAAAAAGGAAATAGATGGCACCCAAAGTATAGTACTTAATATTTTTTAATATTTAATAACGAGCATTTCAAAACAGTTCAACTATGCCGTAATTGAGATTATAATATGTACGCCAAGAAAATCAGGGCCGTCGCTAGAGCGCTAATCGGGGGGAGGTGTATATTCATATATTCAGGTTCTGCCCGACTAGTTTCTGTTGAAATAAAGTTGATTTCAAAAGACGTCAGTCGGGCAGAACCCGAACATATGAATATACACCCCCCCCCTCCAGTTAGCGTTCTAGCGACGGCCCTGAAGACAATGTTTTGGGCACATGATATCGTTGAACTTTTTAATTTCCCTCGGTATATATAAATTAATGCTTGATTTCCTCCATTAATTTTCAAAGGATAATACGACTATGCTTATCAATTTGGAACAGAAGTCCTGAGGCGTACAAGGAATTGTGTGGGAGTGGAATGCTTAGATTACCTTCCGGAAGATTGTTACAATTGTACAAGAATTCATGCTCGCAAAACCCAGGATTCAATGAGTCGGTTGGAAAATGGATGGCTCAAGAGGCTGAAAAGAAAAAAATAGGTCCAGAAGGGAAAGAAGGAGGCATAATTCTAGACGAAATGTCAATACAGGTATCTTATTAACTAAACGAACATCCAATACTTGTACTAAAGCCTTAACATACTAAACATGTTTGAATGCGCCGTTTAAGTACGAAGAGTACGATAAAAATATACATTATGTAATTTTCCAATTCGATATTTCTTATTTTATAGGAAGATCTGCAAATGAAGTCTATGGATAGCAAATGGAAACTTGTTGGCCTAGTGGACTTGGGTGAAGAGCATCAAAGCATGCATTCAGTCATAGGTCAGGACATGATAAATTTTATTACGCGCTAACGAGCGGTGTTGTAATATATATGATTATTTTCAATTTCTCTGGATATATATGCGATGATATATATTATAGGCAAAGAGACCGTGGAGGTTGCGACACACGTTCTTCAATTTGTGTTTCTTGGGAACAATGGGTTTCGCTTTCCATTTGCCCATTTTCCGACGAAAGAAGCCGATCCCGCCTCGTTGTACACGAATTTCTGGAAAGCTGTTGGATGGTTAAAAAGATTTGGATTCCAGACAAATTATTGCTGTTGCGACGGTGGAGAAGCTAATCGTAGTTTCATCAAACTGCATTTTCAAGGAAAGAACCCCGAAGAAGAACGATTCACTACAATAAACCCATACACAAGAACGCCAATGGTTTTCATGCTAGACCCATCTGTAAGTTTCCATAACTTTACGAAGTATGTATGGCCAGATAAATTAAGTTCTGATATTAATGGATAAGAATTTCATTCCAATGCATATTATGCATGCCATGCTGTAATATACATGCAGTGTGTATATAAAAAAAGCAGAGATGCAGTTGGAAAACTTTTTAATTTCAAAGTTACGAAATATTTGGCAACTTTAGGGAAAAGTGGATAGTTGGGTTTGTTGTCGTACGTATTTTAAAACCAAATTCAAATGAAAATGAGATGTTCAAATGAAAATTTAAAGGTCAAAAAGAAAACTTTGAAAACGTTTTCACCCCCTATTAAAATTTCAGACGATTTGATGACCATTCAGTCGGTCGTGCAATCTCTTAAACTTGCACTTTTAGCATTTCACCCCCACGGGCATGATTCATTTAATGCATGAGTGATTGTCATTGATAACCAGGGGCCGGTTGTATAAAATCACTTTTTTGTAGTTAAATAGTGATTAAGTACAAAATACGTTGCTCTGATTGGTTGACGTTTCCACTAATCATAGTTAACTTTAATCACTTTTTTATACAACTGGCCGCAGGTCATTAAAACAGTCACTCATGCATAAAATCAGTCCGTTTTTGTACAACCTGTATACAGCTAATTCTGTATCAGCTGTATACTGCGAACTATATATGAGCGCGCAAGGGATGATGGATATTTAGGCCCAAGTACTTCGGAAATTACCTTTGTAGCGAGTAAATTTGCCGTCGTAAGTTTCCTATATGCCTTCGATGCTGTTTGAACAAAATAATTCCGAGTTTAGAGGTGAAAATATGCAACAATCCGTCATCCACTGCGCGCTCATAGTTTACAGTTTACGCTTTTAGAAGGACAAGATTTATTGAATTAGCTGTATAGCGAAACATAATGACACTATAAAACACAGATTTAATGTGGTTCAATTATGGAATGCGTTTTACAATCTCATATTTTACAGCATAATATCAAGAAGTTACGAAATAATTTGGAGAAAAGTCGACCGAATGGAGTGAGGTTGTTGTGTTATGGAAATTACAAAATACAGTTGAGTCACCTGTATGAAGCGTACAGATCGGATCAGTCGAAAAACTCTATAAAGTTACACGAGCGACTGACTGAAGTGCATTTTAATCTCGGTTATGCTTCTAGAATGAAGAATCACCTTGCAGAAGACATGTTATAAACGAATATGCTTAACCTGATGAAGGTACATA
Source organism: Muricea muricata (assembly GCA_963855995.1). NCBI lineage: Eukaryota > Metazoa > Cnidaria > Anthozoa > Malacalcyonacea > Plexauridae > Muricea > Muricea muricata. The sequence goes on along the minus strand of OY979716.1, from coordinate 85,054,800 downwards.
ATACTTTATGTGTAAAGACCCATACAGACTGGACGTGATTTCCCAACGCGACGCAAGTTTCAAATTCGAATAAAACTATGGAGAAAAATAGAAGAGTGAAAGTTAAAGGACGTTGAAAATCGAAAATTTTCGTCGCGTTGTCTTATCGCGCCCTGTCTGTGCCTTCAAGCCGGTTTCAGTTCCACTAGCGAATATTTTCGCGCGAAGCGACTTTTTCCCTTTGTCGTTGAGCTTTCGGCTGAAACCAAGTGGAACTAATAAGGCTTACACCAAAGAAAAAATTCACTTCATCCGTAGAAATTCATCCGTAGAAATTCATTCGTTGAAAACCAGCTTAAGAGCTTCGACGACACTATACGTTGTATGGTGAATCTACTGCAAATGAATTGCTATACATTGTACCGTATCTACTGCTAATGATTTAGAATTTTGTCTTAATTAGCATTTAGTACCTACTGTAAAACTTTATACGCTTGAAATCAAGCTTATTTGATAAAATAGAATACTCAAACAAACAAAACGAAAGAAGGTACTTGCTTAAAGAAGTGTGAGTTAGATCTTAACACCTGAAAATTAGACAACAGGTAAAACATGTTTTTCTTTTCTTAATTAGGCGTACAAAAGGTATGGTGTTCAGTCAACAGGCCGTGACGCCCAATACCTGGATGGCACAATAGAATTTTTGACGATGACAAGCAAAATAGTAGACACATTTGCCGATAGACGACCAATCAGTAATCTAGGTGACAAACGTTTGGCGCAAAATCAACAAGCATTAGATTACTTTAAGAATTGGGAAAAGGATGCAGCTAGTCACACAGAACTTGACAAAACTAAACAAAAGAAACGTCTGTCATCTGATAAACTTAGATTTGACATATCATCTATGATCACTGGTTTTTACGAAATATGCAAACTGGCATTTGCACGATTCCCGGGTTCCACTATCTCATCATTTCGTACAAATAGCGACTTGGTTGAGAACGTATTTTGCCAAGAAAGAGGTCACAATGGGCAAAACTAAAATCCCACCTGTGCCTAGTATGGTCCTACGATGAACAGTATATTACTCGGACAGTCGACACATACCAATTGCAGCAATACCGGATCAGTCGAGAAACTGACCTTCTTCAAAAGGGATGCTAACTTGCAGCGCAACAAATCAAAATAAATTTCACATGCTAGAAAACTTAAGATACTTACATAGCATGCTTTTCATGCCAAGCTGTTATAGCTTTTAAAGACGTTCTAAATTAGATTGACCTTTCATAGACTCTTTCCATGGATTTATTTTCTGTTCGATCCATGCGTAAAACTGTTTCTTCTTCCTCTGAAGGCTTGAATCGCTTTCTCACTGGTTGGACATTCGAAATTTCATCATCTTTCTTTCTGTTGTTTTCTTCCGAAATAAGTTCAAACCAGCATGTAAATTAAGATATTGTATATTATGTAAATAATCTATATAAACTGTAGTATAAACTTCTAATTTAAAATTTTGGCCTTGAAAATTAAGTCAAATATTATCATTATGAATTAGTTATGCAACTACTTCTGTACATCTAATACAGATGTAAAAGTTAACGTATATTCGGCAGGACACTTATATATAGAAGGAGCAATTACGTGTACAGTACCTTGCAGTGGAATAGGAGCGTGTCGGTCAGCACTCTTATCAGTCAGTGTTGATGTAGATGTAGTCCCTTGTTGTGTATCACTTAACATAAGAGGCCATGGGATGAACGTTGATTGTCTAATTGCTGGAATCAGTTGTGCTGACAGTTTAGTCTTGGAATCATTTTTCCTATAAACCAAACCATACGCCTTGCATAATGATTGTATTTCGCTCTTCGTATACAAAGTAGTTTGGAACACTGTTTCGTGTTGATCAATCATGGTTTGTAGATGGCAGCGTGAATTTCTTTTATTCACAGAAATGTCATTTCTGATTGATTGCAGCGTTACTTTACTAGCAATTAAATCCTTTTTTTCTGTTTTTCTATAACTTTTTTGCGATGTGCTTCAGTTTTCTGAATTTCAAAATCTCTACGAAACTGTCGCAAGAACTCCCCAACTCCCATTTTAATATATCGCGTAATGATTTGTATAAATAGTTCATCGATTAACTTTTGAACAACGCTCACTGTTATGATAGAGGATACAACTTTATCTTTTGAAAAAAGTTCGTTCCATTTTTTCAACAATTCCTTATTCCCAGTTACATTTGTGAGTACATGTTCGACAAGTTCATTTTGACAAATTGAAAGATTTCTTTTGTCCAGAAGATTTACTCTTTCTTGCTCCAGTTGTAGAATCCATTGAAACATGTTGTCAGTGATATGGACAAGATTTCCTTTATCGTAGTTTTTCAGCAGTGTAACATTCAGAGTATCTTTGCAATTTGATTGCTCTTGAGCACATGAACTAGACCATGTTAACTGTGACATGCAGTAATTCAGCTTTAATATACTCTTCTTTTGCTTTTATCCTCACCTCGTCATTTGAAGAGTAGATGTTAGACTTGAAATATTTCTTGCATGAACGACTAATTTTCCCCACAGCCCAAGCACCGCAATATCGTACTTTGCCTTTACCACAATCATTCATACGTGCGACACTGTCTTTTTCTTCTATTTCTTTATCTTGAGAAGACAAGCGTTCTGATGCAAGTAAATTTAAAATCTTCTTGTTCAGATTAAAAATAAGTTCTGTAAGTGCGTGGAAATGCTTCTCAGACAACTGAGACAGAGGAAGTCCGACAACTTCTGCAAAATACGTTTCTAGTTGTTTTGAAAGTAGAAAAGAATGCAACTCCCCAAAATGGCAAGTGAACTGTTTCCTCTTGACAACTGAATTGACATTGTCAGCCACATTCTTTTTGATTAGTTCAAAAATTCTATTCCACTGGATACTTAGAAATAACTTTGTGCATTCAATGACATCACGACTCACCAGGTAATCATAAACAAGATTTACTTCAGAACTACTTGAGCCATCAAATTCTGAGTGTTCAGCAGTTTTTAATGATGAGACAAACCCAGAATAGTCAAATTGGTCTGGTATTTTGTGAAAATTGGCTGATGATGAAAGTTTTTTCATTAAATCAGCCAAATTCAATGTATCAGATTCAGTTCCAACATTTAATGTGCTGGTTAGTTCTACTGAACTGGATGACATGACATATGATCTGACAGCCTCATCAATATCACTCATTTCTCCATCTGATAACTCGTCATCGGTATGTGACTCAAAAGTAATATCAGCAGCGTCATCATCAGGTATTGGCATTTTGTTATTACAACACATACAGTTGTCATCGACTGTAACGTTGTTAATGCCATCAATATCATTTAATACAGCTTTGGTTGGTGGAATCAAGTGTTTGTGTTCATCAAAGCCAACAACACGTAATCGATCACTACTCTTGACTCTTGATATGGCAACATAGAGGTGGCCAGGTGAAAATAGCCTATTACAATGTACTTCAACAGCAGGCAGTGTTTGACCTTGAGACTTGTGTATAGTCATTGCCCAAGCTAATTTTAGTGGGATCTGTGTTCTGGTGCCTATAACACTTGAGCAGTCTCTATTGTCATATACAGACCAGGCAACTTTGTTTACAATAACTGATTCAGAACCAGTTGTAACAACTGGAAGGCCATTGACAAACGAAGATACAGTTCCCAAGACACCATTTTTGATCCTTTCACTGATGTTGTAAATGAACATTACTGGTGCTCCAACCTTCAGGGATAATTTCTCTGCAGCAATCAAATTTCTGTTCACCACTTGTCTGTTCCCAATGTCATAAGATTCAAAAATAACTGAATTTCTTGGCAATTCATCTAACATGCATGCATTCTCAAATTCTGCATCATCATTTAAAGGAAACAATTTTGGCACATATTGAAGTTCAAAATCCGCTGGATTAAGGGGCCTATTAAGACTTTTAAGAAGTTGCATATTTTCATCACTATAGTTTCCTATAGATAAATCCTTAACAAGATTTGTAAGGTTTTGATCATCATCCACCCGGAAATTTTCATTCAAAATAATCTGATGCGGGAACGTCTTAGTCCACATGACACTTTGAAAGGCATAGTTTCCACTGTCTGAAGAATTTGCAATAGGAGGTAGCTGAAGAAAGTCACCAAATGCTAATACCTGAATACCACCGAATGCCAAATCTGAGTTTCTAACATTTTGAGAAACATACTGAATTATTTCAAAAGTTCTCTTACTTAACATTGATATTTCGTCAATTAGTGATACATCTGTCTCTCTCAACCTTCTGACACAATCTTTGTGTGACAAAATGTTCCTTAAAATCTCTTCTTTAGGGCCACGGCATAATCCAATTCCAGCAAAGGAATGGATAGTTTGAGCTGCAGAACATTCCTCATACAATGTACATGAAATTCCCGTGGTACAAGTACATTCATATTTTACTCCTCGTTCCTGTAGCATGTTAATAATACATTTGGCTACGTGTGTTTTGCCACAACCGCCATTGCCACCAAAGTATACGTTGTGGCCTTTTGTTGCCAAGTCAATAATTGTTTTCTGATCCTCACTCAGTACTCTGTGTTAATTTAAAACCAGAATGATATATGAGAAATTATAAACTGTGATGATGATCTTTATTTACATATATCTCATATTTTCAATCAGACTTAGTGGTCAAATCAGTGAAATGAATAAGTTAAATTCAAAATTTTCTGCAAGAATATACTAAAGATTCTCCACAGGCCACAGGCCCACACAACAGGCAAATGGTCAGCTGACACCACCACAAAACATAGTATAAGGACAGCCGATCTGCAGGTTGTATTCGAATAAGATTGCTGGTGACAACTTTTAACAATTCCAATAACTTATTGGAATTGTCATTTCATGCATATAAAATGACCCTGACCCAAACCCCAGCCCTAACCCCAACCGTGATAATCCCAATAATTTATTGGATACAATAATTTTATTGGGATACAACGTTCGGATCGAGTGGTATAAAGAATAGTGTATAATTTAAAATTCATATTATTACCATTATTAATGGCCAGTCAGTAATATTCAGCAGTCAGTCATGCCATGTAGTGGGCCTTACAATAATTATCAATAATATTCACCAACCAGTCATGCCAGTGGGCCATACAAGTTAATTTCATTTTCATGTGCTGTATTTATTGAATGCTTGGCTAGCATCATTCTTTTCTTTAGAAATTGACTGTTTTCACATGTACAGTTAGTAAACTGTAAATGTTGACATAGCGGGACCAAATCGTCCGGCTGGCTACAGTACTGATTTCAGTGATTTGTACTATTGTTTATTAAAATTATACAGTAAAATAATGCACCAGTCAATGTAAATCCCCGCCTCCCCCAACCGGGGAGGGGCGGAGGGTTTAGCGGGGGAAGCGATTAATTTTGACTGCAAATGTGCCCCCGATAGCGGGAGACTTGGACGACATTTTCTCCTTCGGTCGGGAAAGCGGGGGATTGGACAAATTGATATTTTATTGAATTTCAGAAATTTGTTTTTGAAAATGGAAGCACAGATACGACCAAACGAATTTATAACAGCAAAGATGGCGTTGGCATAGCGACCGACACAGAATTCTTTTTCCTGGCACATGTTCAAGAAGGGTAGACCCTGTTCAAAATACTATAGGTAAGAGTAAGAAAACTGTTTTATTTTTGCTACGAATAATTTATAAATCATTTTTGTTTTTAAAATGGGGGGAAAATGAATGACTAGACCTGTATAAATATTTATATTAAAGGCCCACAGATTTTATATTGATGAATAAAAGAAAAATACATATATTGCTGTACCCACTTTATTATTAATTTATTGCTTTAGTTAGAGTATATTATTTAAAAACTTGTCAATTTTAAATATAAATCTATTTGATAAAGTATATTTATGCATATTTGTTTTAATATACGGCAGTATTTAAATATTATTTATTAATAAATTAAAGATTTTTATATGTTTTGTCTTTGTATTTTTTATAGATATGAGACCTTTCAAAGTGTGGTCTTCAGATCGCACTTTGAAGAAAATGATCATAGCTGAGAACTATGAAGATCTTATGAAGAAAGGTACCTGGAAATATTAAAATATTTAATATCTATTCTGTAAACAATGTTTGGGCAGGGTTTCTGGGTATATTTTCAGGGGCTGTTTATATGAGATGGTCTAGGCTGCATGGTTAACCATGCAGGCTGATTTGTGTCATGAAAGTGTTTCCACTTTGAAGAGACATTTTTGGATTATTCCCAAAGACAAGTTTGTGGCTATCAACTATATATTTAAACTGTATATTTAATGTATCGTAAATGTACTTCAGACAATTATTAGCCTTGAAGCTGCTGTGTAAGGTGGGGAAAAATTAGTTAACCCTGTTAACCAGTTGAGCTGGTCTGATATAAACAGCCCCTATTAAGGCCATTTCAGGGAACAATAATTTGGTCTTAGATTTTTACCTGGTGTGATCAGATATACAATGTGGTTTCAAATATTTTTTATTCTAAAGGGGCTGACAAGCTGGGTATTCCAAATACTTCAAACACGCTAGTTCTTGAGCAAGATGGAACTGAAATAGACAGTGACTCTTTTGAGTATACTGATGAAAAGACAACTTTCATTATTCTTACCTCGAGTCAGACATGGAAAAGTTGTGAAGGTCCGTATAGTTTTGAGTATTATGTGGATGATAATTAATTCTTCTAGTTTTCAGGGTTGGGATTCTAGGGTTCCTCTATAGATGGACATGAATAATGAACATACTTTCTTGATAATTATGCTTCTGTCTATATGCTTTCTAGATGCTTCTGCAGCTAATCAAGCAAATGAAACCTCGAAAGCTACAAACATCAAAGAGTCAGTGAAATATAATTCAAAGCAAAGTATGATTTATTTAAGTGTTTCCTTCTAAAATTGCAGCACACTTTTACTCCATGACTTTTCTCTTGCTTTTGTCTCAGGTGGCCAAAGAACTATTTGCTTTCAGGGAAGCCAGTTTGTGTTGGGTCCAACTCTACAGGTATGATCTGGGGATAGAGATACTGGGTAATTGTGCAAGATTAAGAATTCTACCCTTCACACTTTAAATTTAATGTCTACATACTGTATGATATAGACCTCATCCCGATGTACATTTAGATAAACTTTAAGTAGTTTCAGGCAGTTACTCAGATGCACACCTTAATCTAAAATCACATGTTTTTGTTTTTCTAATATTCAGGAAGGTAGTGCAACATCAAGCATTGAGGTGGCTGTTACAATAGACCCTGAAAAACTGAGAGAGGAAAGCAAGATTTACCCAAACTTAGTTCCTGGTTCCTTCTTGTATAACTATAGAAAAGCTCTGAATGATGCTGCATATGAACTTTGTCTAGAAAATGCATCCTTAGTTCACAACAAAGGTCAACTGCAGACCTTAGCCAAAGCAAAAGTGGATGAAAGTGGTTATTTATACACGAAAAAGAAATCACGATCGTAAGAATTGTCCATTCCTTGTGCAGACAATTTAACGCCAAAACTTACCCCATCGTTGGGAGCAAAAAGGATAGAGAACATCGAAGAAGACTTACAGGAAGTAAATTTGGAAATGAGCTTGCTTGAAAGATCCAGAGCAAAAGCTAGAAATCTAAACCAAGATGAACGTGCAAGGAGCTTCACACAGGAAATGACTCCACTAAGACAACGAAAGCGGAAACTAGAAGATGAACTGTCTATTCTCCAAAAAAAGAAGCAAAGTCACTCAAACAAAAGAAAATGAGAAAACCTCATATGAAGGATGCCCAGAATAGGGCATATGATAAGCAGCTTAATTCTAAGTCACAGCGCACACTAGATGAAGTATTAGATGAAGGACAAGCATCAAACGATGTAGAAATTCTTGAAGTACTTGATGCTGTTGATGACAGCACAGAAACCAGCAAAGAAACCAGCAAAGAAAGTGAAGCCAACAGGGAAGTAGTAAGTAATGTTGAGGAGAGCCAAAAAGTAGCTTCAGAAGAATCTTTTTTGTAAATTTGACCGGTAGGTTGGACGAATCGATGTACTGTAAATATTTAAAACAGGTGAAAACTAACTTGGGCCAAGAGACTAAAGTGTCAGATAGTGGTATTTATGTGTCAAAGTTGAAGAATATGTGCTTGAAAGATTTTATTTTGTGCAGATCTGCCCTGTGTTCTCGGCGGCACATGAATACGTGTAAAGAGTGTCCACAATTGATTAATGCTGCAAAGGAAATAATCTCTTCTGGAGTTTGCGAAGTCTCACAACTTTACCGTAAGCACTTTTCGTCAACCTATCGGTCATCCAATGCTACCCAACGCTTCATGCAGCTACCTGTAGTTGTCTTTAAACTGTGCCTGAGGCCTGGCATGCAGAAATTGTATGTCATTGAAAACAATGACGGGATTGATTATCAGACACTGGACAATCTTATTCACAAGTTTTCCTTGCAAAACCAATTAGATAGAACTGGAATCGCAAAGGAAACTCTACGTGACCTCTGCAGCTTAGCGTCGACTGAAAGTGACCGAAGATTAATAAAATTTGCTGTTTGTGAGGCAAGTAGATATTCAAACACAAAAGCTAAAGAGCATCTTGGAATACAACAACTCACAAGTTTAAAGAAAAACGTTCAAAGTGCTCTCGAACAAGCCACGGCTATTAGAAGGGAGGTGACTGACCTTGCTACTGCTAGGGAAATGTCAGCATTACGATGCCTTGGATTGTATGACTGGGTAAGTGAAAGCGAAAGTGACTGTGAAAGTACTGCATCAACAGATCAGACCGATTCACAGATTGAATGGCTAAGTAATAGTGAGGATGAGTCCGACACAGATGATAGCTTAAGTGAACAACCGAAAGTCCTTGCCCCCACAAATGAACATTTGTTACTTATGTTACGAGAGAGCAACTTAAACTGGTTTGAATTTGTAGCAAAGTTGAAGCTGTTGATGCGCATCAGTAGCAACAACGTCACTGAACAAGTATTATTCGACTTCAGTGAAAAACTAGGTGCTTTTGATTTCAATGATGTAGAAAGAGAGACCATCGAAATATCAAGGCAAGCGTATTTGAATGATGAGAGGATAATGGCTAGTAATGCAACAGGTCTGACAGACTCGGAAAGTGATGACCCGGAGGACTGGCTTGATTTGAATTTGAGGTCAGCAAGGGGAAAGGAAATGGTTAAAAAACACGTAGGCATTGTTAAGAGGATAGCAAGACGACAAGCAGCAAAGTTGATAGCAGAGAAAAGTCTTATCAAAAGAAAGGTTCCCAAAAAAGTGAGTTCAATTCTTCAAAAGCATCCAAATATTGGGCGGGACATCAAAGAATTTGTGGAGAGCAAAAGGTGTGGAGCAGATTCTTGGCGACGCACAGGAGTCACTACTTTCGATGGCAATAAGAAAAAGGGTAAGAAGGCATCCTTCAGAACAATCCAGGCGCATTTGCAAGAAAAATACAACACTAAGATTGGGTACGGAACGGTAGTTCAACTATGCGTTGTTCGAAACAAGAGAAAACTTTCCTCTAAACGTTATAAGAATGTAGCAAAGGTTACATGTAGACGAGCAAGAAAGGGTTTCAACGTAAAATTTAACCCAGATGCGCACTTTAGTTGTAAAATGTACAAAATTCTGGATAAGCTTCAGCTGCAGAATGCGTCCAAAAAGCTAGTTCTGAACAGAGATGATCAGGCTGGCTTCAGATTAGACACCACATACACACATTCGCAACACCGTGTATTATCAGTACAACAAGAAGTTACCACAAGAACAGACTTTATGAACAAGTATTCATCAATTTTACGAACTAGCACCTACCTGTTAATGGAAACAGACACCTCTAATGAAAGGGCAGCAGGAATTGTTAAAGACCATGTTTCTTTCAACAAACACCCTTCACAGCATGCAAGTGATTTAAAATTCCTTAAGACAACCGACGAGTTCAAGGATTATTTTTCAGGCAAAACAGTGGATTGCATCCGTGTGGACGGTGCCTCAGATGAGCGTCCTTCTATACTTGAGGTTCAGTTTGTATGGACAGAAATCCACTTCGAGGAAGAAAAAGTCTGCACGTGTGTAACAGCCAGGAACAGTGGTGGAAGTTTTTTAAACAGAGTAGAGCTTGTTAACGGTTGTATTGCGAGAGCACATAGTAATATCTTCATCCCCTCCACCTTGAATGGATCAAATATGTCTGCAAGTGGTTTAGATGAGGAAAAGCTCAAAGCTAATCTGGACACTGCAGCATCTGTATACATTGACAGGGTTCAAGATGCTCCATTTGGAAAAACAAACATTGTGTTCTTTAAAGGCAACAAAGATGAGTATGGAAGATATCTTGAGAACAGAAGGCCAAACCTTTTGAAATTTTTACATGGTTCCAAAAAAGCAAAACAACAGCTGAAAGCCTCAAATCCTGAAGAATACAATTATTTTGAAAAAGTTTGGGGAGTTCAAAACAATCATTATATCAAGAATTATCCTGAACAGTATGTTTTCCTGCTTTACTTATGCTATAAACCAACGTGCGTTCATCCTTTGTGCAGAAAAGGAAAGCCCAGCGCTGAACCTAAGTGGTTTGATGATGGCCCCATCCTATCTCTTATCCCTATGCCTGTGAAGGACCCCAAACGACCATGGGGCGGCCAATGCAGTGAGTGCAAAGGTACATTTTGTTCAGGACACTACCTTACAGCGGAGGAATCCATCAAACTTGCTATGGACCAGCCCGTGAATAATCAAAACATTCAAGCGCCCTCTGCTTTTTTAAAAACGGAGTTTTCGAAACTGGAAGAGCCTTTAAAGATTCCTGATGCGGTCATAGAACGATGTGCCCGGGAAACTCTCCTTAACCTGGACGAGGTGAAGATGTGGTTCGATCACTTAAGGGGAGTACAAGAAAGAAGAAAGGCGAGTGCAGTCAAAGCAGCCGCGAAAAGAGCTGCAAAGAAACAAGCAAACAATGGAGATACTGGTAAGATATCTCTGTTTATTTTTAAGACGAGGCTTGTCATCACTAGCTTAGCTCACCTAAATTTCATTTTAGAAAATAACAATGTTAGATAAATCTTAAATTCTCATTATTTTGTGTGCTATAGGAGATCTACTTTTTGGTTTTTGTCCATGTGGAAAGGCTGATGATGATTTCATGATTGGCTGTGATGCAAAAGAATGCAAGTTTCAGTGGTATCACTACGAGTGTGTTGGCCTAGATGGCGAAACAATTCCACAAGGGGACTGGTTTTGTAAAGAGTGTTTGTCCAGATAGGTTGAACCACAGTTAATAGAATACATGGTTTGGAAACTGATTGAAAACACAGTATAGCTCATTATCTATGTTGGGGTAGGTTTATACAAGGTTTATATGGGTCCTATCGCGTCACGTGTATATTGTTGTTTTCCTTGATAAACTAATCGTAATAAACCAATTGTTTCAGTTACGGATGAAGAGTTGAGCTCGCACATTCAGCTATTGGTTGTTTACGTGAAAATTCAATACACACCTGACAAGATAGGAACCACATTTTTGCACAAGCGAGGACAATAACATAGATAATGAGCTGCCGGTATATATTGTGTGGTACACGAGTCTCCAAACCATGTATTTTATTAACTGTGGTTGAACAGCATGAGGCAGTTGTGTTAAGTAGTTCTAGTTGGTTATTTTAGAAATTAAGGTGTCTTTAAGGAATTATTAAAGTTTAAATAAAATTACATTAATGAATTTAATTTTCTATTGCTTATCGATGCAATATATAATAATTTCTTTTTCGCGTTCAGAGACATGCGGGGACATTGGAAAATTACCCTCTCCCCGGGGCGAAGACAATGTCGCTCTTTTACTACCCCTCTAAGTCAAAATCCCCGCCCCTCCCCGGTTGGGTGGGGGGGCGGGGATTTGCATTGACTGGTGCATAAGGCGGCAATTTTTGGCGCAAACTCCGTCAAGAAGTTATAAGGTGAACTTTAAATATTTGATATTATATTTGTTTAAGAATACCACAGTACTAACCTTCCTTTCGCCATACTGCCATATATTCCGATCACTGATCCCGATAGCTACTCGCTAAAAGACCAAAGTTGCCAAAAAATACCAAAAAACCATGAAAAAATTCCCAATGTTATCATCTTTTCTCCTCTGATCTTTGCTGATTCCAGTGAATGTTAATGATGTTATGTCACTTCCGTCACCAGCTGCTGCAGTGGAAATGTTACGAAAATAACCAAATTTTTGCCCGCAAAATAACATTTGGAAAACGATATTTCATGCAATTTCCTTTCATAGAAGAGTATGTCATAGTATTTACATGATACATGCAAAAAATTTAGGCTTTACGATGGCTAATTCGCAAGTTATAAGCATTTGAAACATCTCATCATCTCCAGTTTCATCCCTTTCTATTATTTATTTGTGTATTGTGTATTACGATTTATCCTCTGAGTTCTCCGGCGAATGAGGCTATAGTTGAACTATACATGAAGTAGAAGCGATGTGGAAATAACACTTTTACGATCTTCGCTGGCAACATGAGTTAAATAAGGTGTTTTAATTACTATTTTACATGTAATATTGTGATAAAATAATACTTTTACGATCTTCGCTGGCAACACAATTGATATAAGGTTAGTTAATAATATTGTGAAATTTTTAAACACACAGTGTGCGTCGGCCCCCTGTGTATGGTATATAAAAGTTAAACAATCCTTTTCAACCACGAAAACATGTCAATTTCATCGCCCAAACATGACATGTCACCTGGAAAAACAATACATTTTGAAACGGCAAACGTACGTTTTGAAACCGCAAACGTACGTTTTGAAACGTAAAACGTACGTTTTGAAACCGCACGCTTGAACGCAAATCGCAATAATTTGACCTCGGTTCTCGGCGAATAACGTTCTCATTCTCCAACTAGAAGCTAAATAAATAGACATGTGTTGTGTCCTGTCGACCTGAAAGATAAAGTAAAGGATTTCTTGACTTTGGTAATTGGCCAAGTCGCACGCTGTAGTTTGATATAAAAAGTACTGCGATAAATTGCTGGAATATAACTGCTGTCTTACTTTGTTTGTAAATATATATTTGGAGGATAATATATCTTTACTTGAACGTCAAAGTCCTTTGGCTATGGCTTTATGAACTTAGTGCCACAAGGCCTCCAGTGACCTTACCATGACCGTTCATTGATATTGGAAAATGCTATAAAATCGACCAAGCAACCTTATTTACAGAACTGACAATAAGTCTTTGATCCATCCGAGTCACTTCGAGTCGTTACGAAAATTCTAGTAGAAACTCGTAATCGTTAGTTTTTACAATTTTGTTAACTGTTTACTCTACAATAAAGGGAAAATAATCTAAAGATAAAAAGTTTTCTGTTACTCAAGTTAATGTACTATTTAGCATGGTCAAGACCGTCAAGTGTATTATTGTTGCCATCTTAGTTGTTAAAACTTGTCAGTAATACATCAGGCATTAAACCTGTTACAATTGCAACAAAATGCGGCTTTGACTGGTGCAAGTTTTGTACAAAGGAACTAAGTAAATGAAATTGGAGTATAATCTATCCTGGATTGGATACAAAAGATGCAGAGGGCCTGTGGAAAACCCCCCACATTAATTTGAACAATAGTGCTTGATCTTATTTTACAGACTTATATGAATTTTTTCTTTATATTCAATTTTTTGTGCAACATCTGTTTATTATTGGTTGCCTTGTTGACTATTTTGATAAAATCAAATACAGTTAGAAACTCCCAACCCTCAAGACTTTTGTTTCTTTATTTTAGTTCTGCCATCCCTAGAAGAAAACTGGCCTTATATCTTTACAAACTCTTATCCACAAAAACTCGGTACAACAATAACAAAAGTACAACAAAAGACAAAAATAAAATTGAAAGTATTATTTAAAAAAAATCATGTTCCAAAAAAATATGACAACACAATAGTATTTTGAATTCTTTATTCTGTGTCTGGACACGCCCTGTCGAGGAAAGTAATTTTGACGAGAGGCAAACATATCTTTTATACATGTGCAGTGTTAAATTCAGTGGTAAAATTCATTCATAAATAAATGGCTAGTTCAAAGTCTTTGGAGCATCAGAAACTAAAATATGGCTGAACTTATATCTCATGTTGTGTTCTCATGGTTCTGAAATTACAATGCTTTATGACATTTAAATGTGTAAACAAATTACTGGTCATACTGAAATGGCTTCCTGTTACAGTGGAACTCTGTATTAGGGATGCTATTATGTCAATTAAATGAGTTAGTGTAAAAAAAATACTGGTCATATAGTTAACCAGACAATCAAATATGACTTTCAGACATCTAAATGTAAAATTACAGCTGGGAAAAAGTTCTTTAACTATTGCCCAGTATCAATTTGGAATTCACTCTGCATTTCTGTCCAACTGAAAAACAATTATCATCTAGTACCTAGATTGCATTGTAATATATTTCTTTCGAACATTGAGCATTGCATGTATAGCATAACAATATAATCATTGTATATAAATCATTTGTAAATGCGTTATGAAAAGCTGATGTTGATACAACAAAAATGTCTGTACATATTGCAGACTGCCTAGTATAGTGCACAAGTCAATAATTATATAAATTTCTGAAGCCTAAGTTTTAGTTACCAGTTATATAAAGTTTAGTACACAAACTTCCGCCTGAATTTTTTCAATGACCAACTTTTGATCAAGCTCAGTCGTATCACACTTGCAATTCAAAGTACATTTAGCAAATAACATATTATACCTATCGAGTGACCTACGGATTTTTCGGGTCTCAAAACAGCAAATAGACAATGCGTTTAGTGTCATTAACAACGCTTGTATTGTAACAAAATGAACAATCTACCTTTGTTTAGCACGTCCTGAAAATTTCAATGGCATACAATGCAAAATACCGAATATATACTCATTTAAAGTCATAAGATATAAGTTCAGCCATATTAGTTTCTGATGTTTTGGTTGCTTTCAACATGGCGGCCAAGACACCGGAAGTTAAACGTGCGGCACAAAAACTTCAAAGGTTCCGACGTAAGTGAACTCTCTGTATATATCTCCTTTGTGCCCTTGGGAAAGTCTAGCAACGATCTAGCGGTTGTACAGGTATTATTAAATATGTTTACGGCAATAGGAAGCTAAACGTCTCTCTTATATTTTAGTTGTATTCATTGAAGGCCGCCAAGTGTCAAGATCTTGAGTTGAGGTAAGACGTCTATAAGTCAAAATAGTTTACACCAAGAAAGAACTGAGATACCCCTCGGGAAAGTCTAGCAACGAACAGGCGTCACCGATGAAGTCCATTCAAGGACTTTTGTGCATGCGCGTTACATATTATATTCAATGTTTCTCCCACAATAATTAGCAGTATATATTCAGAAAAGCTTTATTTGTGGTGCGACTGGTCTTAGGACGTTTCAGATTCGAAAAGCTAATAGCTTTCAGTTGCTAAAGAAAATTTCAAATATCTATTTGCAGAATAATGGGTTACTCTTGCAAAACATGTTTGAAAACTTTCAATCAGAAGAGAAATTTAACTCGCCACGAAAAGATTATTCACGGAGCGAAGAAACCATTTGTCTGACATCGGTGTGGCAGGTCTTTTACGCGGAATGATGATTTGAAGCGACATCAAAAGATACATCAAGGAATGATTATTCATACCTGTAACAACTGCAGAAAAGGGTTTTACCGTCGCGATAAATTAGTGGAACATGAAGTTCATTGCCAAGGTAACACGTTGAAAAGAAAATGCGACGAAGATGATACTAATCCAACTCCAAAGAAAACATGAGTTGATGTTCAAACTGGAGAGGGAAAACCAGAGAATCAAATTGCAGAAACCGACAACCCCTGCAGCTCAACAACAGCGTTGAAGGTTCCTTAAAGAAAATCGACCTGAAACCTTGCAAAGATCAGAAGCAAGACATGTCTCGTTTCTTACGTGGTAAAACAAAGCTCATTCTGAATCGCCTTGCTAAAGAGTTGGTAGAGAAAAGAGGCATTAAGTGGTCCATTTGTGTTAAGGCAAGGTTTGTCAAACCTAAACCTGGCGGTGAAGACGTAACCACCGAAGCCCACTTTTGCAGTTCCTGTATGAGAGCGGTAGATCAACATGAACTGTATAACCAGCTAGAAGAAGCTAAGCAGACAGCTACTCAAGCCATCGTTTTATTTCAAAAAGAAGGAAGTGGTTGGGTATTGGATGAAATTCTTCATCTCGATCTATCGCTCAATATACTCCAGTGAAAGGTTCCAGCTACATCCCTCTTCCCAGCAGGCTAAAAGCGAAGAAAGCTATCACAAACATCAAGAACAACGACCACAAGTGTTTCATGTGGTCCATTCTCGCAGGTATTTACCCAGCGAAACGACTGCGGAAAGACTCTATCACTATCAGCACTTTCAAGATGAACTTGACTTTTCGGGTATAGAATTTCCTGTTACTGTTGACGAGATTGGGAAATTCGAACGTCAGAACAACATTTCAGTCAACAAGTTTGGTTTTGAAGACGTGCTCTTTCTCTTATATATCACAAAGGAACACTTTAGAACCCACGTGAATCTATTGCTACACTCTCAGGGAACAACTAGACATTACTGTCTCATCAAAGATGTCAATAAATTTCTCTACAGCCAAAACCATCGCAAGTGTCGAATATATTACTGTCGTTACTGTCTGCATGAATTTATCCGAAAAGACCTACTTCAAGACCACGAACCTCACTGCTCACAACACGGTCCACAACGTATTGAACTCCCCGACAAAGAAAATGCATCCCTCCATTTCAAAGATTACCACAAACAGCTGAAAGTCCCATTTGCGATCTACGCCGACTTTGAAAGTCTTACTGCAAAGATTAATTCAGCTCAACCAAACCCTGAAAGATTCTCTACCAAAAAGTACCAACACCACAAACCTTGTGAATTTTCATACATTGTAATATCCATCAACGAGAAGTATTCCAAATCACCCATCGTATATCGCGGAGAAGATGCAGTCAATAAGTTCTTGAAGTGTTTAGAAGAAGAGCAAAAATATATTCAAGAAAAGCTTGATTTTATCGAACCTATGCGAATTGAAACAGCAGAAGAACAGGCGTTCCAGGATGCAGTCAATTGTCATATTTGTGAATACGAGTTGGGAGCTGATCGTGTTCGTGACCATTGTCATCTCACCAGAAAGTACCGTGGAGCCGCACACAACGACTGTAATCTAAGCTATAGTTTTACAGGGCAAATTCCGGTCATTCTTCACAATTTACGCGGTTATGATTCTCATCTCATCATGCAAGGCCTTGGTAAACTCAAAGACAAGAAAATCAACTGTATTCCCAATAACACTGAGAAGTACATTGATAATTTAGATTTCATCGATTCGCTGCAGTTTATGAATGCGTCACTGGAGAAGTTAGTATCCAATCTTGCTAAGAACAGTGTTGACAAATTTCCAATTTTATAGGAACATACTGACAGCGACAAGGTACCCTTTCTACTAAGAAAAGGTGTCTACCCCTACGACCATATGGATTGCATGGTGCGATTTGAGGAGCTGACCTTACCACCGAAGGAGCTATTTTACAACGTACTGAACGACGAGCATATTTCTGATGAGGATTACACCCACGCGACCAGTGTTTTCAATAGCTTCACGTGTCGAAACATGGGTGACTACCATGATTTATACTTGATGTCTGACGTCCTGCTCCTTGCGGATGTGTTCAAGAATTTCCGAAGCGTCTGCTTTAAAGCCCACAACTTGGATCCTTGTCACTTCTATACAAGTCCTGGTTTGGTTTGGCTTGGCAAGCTTGTTTGAAAATGACAGATGTGGAACTTGAGCTTCTGACTGATCCAGACATGTACTTATTCATTGAAGAAGGCCTTCGCGGTGGAATTTCGATGATTAGCTACCGCTTCAGTGAAGCAAACAACCCGTATGTACCTGACTACAACCCACACAGGATAATTCCTACATGATGTATTTCGACGCCAATAACCTCTATGGCTGGGCCATGTCGCAACCACTACCCACCGGTGAATTCGACTGGTTAACCGAGCAAGAGATTGCAGCCCTTGACATTACAAATGTCGCAGATGATAACGAAGAAGGTTACATATTAGAAGTGGACCTTCACTATCTCACCGAATTGGATGATCTTCACAATGATTACCCTTTAGCACCTGAGAGGATGAAGATTTCCCCAGAGATGTTGTCACCATTCTGCCAAGACCTGTCGGAGTGTTTGAATCTTCGTGGTGGCGCCGTGCCCAAATTGGTTCCAAATCTTCGAGACTAGACCAACTACGTCGTCCATTATCGCAACTTGAAGCAGTACCTGGCATTGGGTATGAAGTTGACAAAGATTCATCGTGTTCTAGTTTTCCAGCAAAGTCCGTGGCTAAAGACCTATATTAATTTTAATACAGAGAAACGAAAGCACGCAGCAAACGACTTCGAGAAAGACTTCTATAAGCTCATGAACAACTCTGTATTTGGTAAAACGATGGAGAATTTGAGGAAACGCGTCAACGTCAAGCTCGTCAACGACAAGACTAAGCTATCCAAATTAATTGCATCGCCATCCTTTGACTACTTCCGCTTATTTTCCGAAGATCTGGCAGCTGTGAATTTGAAGAAGACCAAGCTCTATGTGGGGTTCAGCATTCTGGATCTCTCCAAAGTACTTATGTACCAGTTCCATTACGAGCACATGGCTCTGCCAAGAGGTTGCTGCGCTGCGCTGTAAGGGATGTTCAGGACTCAGGGACTCTTTTTGCGGGACATATTTTAAAGTGATGTTTTAAAAGAGTTTAATCAGTTTGCAGCATGCCACGAACGCGAAAGGATTGTCCAATATGTGAAAAAAAGAGTTTACTAAAATTATCCAACCATTTAGCCGACTTTCATCAACTTTCCTGTGAAGCAAGGGAGCAATATCTCATTCAAGCGAGATTAGATTTATCAGCAAACGATAAAGAAATAAACGTTGCTGGAGAAGAGCCCAATGTTAAGAAAACTTTAGAAAGTATTTTAAAACGACAAGAGAACATGGAAGAGAACTTTAAAGAATATCTTATAGTCGAAAGAGAACGATCTGAACAGTGTGACAATATAAAGCCACAAAGGCCACCAAAGAGCTCCATAATGAAGAAGAAGCGTTCTTCTGTGGTTAAAGCAGATAATGGTTCTATCAAGTGGTTGACTTTCTAATTACTTTCTCATAATTCAAACACACGTACCTCTACTGTTTTGTGTGGCATAAAACTTTTATAGTCTTATTCTATTGTGACTGTGTGTAATTAAACATGTGTAAATTATTTTATGTAACTAAATAAAAGTGAAAATGCATTATAATCCGCGTCTTTATTATTCTAATTCGAAAATACATGAATTTATCATACCTACTTTTTTTTCTCGTTTAGAATTATTTGACGCATATGACGTCATTATAAAAACGTCTATTAAAGGAAATAGCAATAAAAATAATACTTGTTCTGCTTCAAAGTGGTGATTCAATATGTTTCAAAGCCCTCTCCAGATTTTTAATATCATTCTTTACATACAAGATATCGCGCTTTGTTCCAAGCAAAATCACCATGCATTCCACCATCTTGGATATTCATATCTATCCCTAGATATCCATGACGTCACAACCTGGTAAAAGTTAATATTTTATGTCTTGAAGAGCTTCCAGTCATTTTTATAATAATTCATTTGGTTTCACTCTTTTCTGCTCTAAATTAAAGGGAAAGTTTGCTGTATACTTTCTATTTCGATATTAAATCTGTTGTTTCAGAATGCCTACCTAGGTTGTGACGTCATTTAATTTGATCTAATTATGAAACAAGATGGCGAATAGCAGGATACTTTTGGCTTCGAATATCTCAATAATTACAAGGCGGTGCGGGAAAGACTGAAAAAGGTTTTGTCAACATCCTGTATCAATTTGTTAATAAAATGAGTTAAAGCTGATAACACCAAGCTTTTGGAAGTAGAGACAGGGGATAATCTGGATCATCACCATTCACGAACTAAAGATTGCAAATACTAAACCTTATTTAGATCATATAAACAATGTAAAAACTTTATTTCAACTATTCTTTTCTCTACATGTGTTAACAAACATAGGTTAATATCCTACGTATTAACAAACGTATAGGTATTCAACTGTAATTTTTTTCCATGTAATAATGCACATATAATTAGTATTCAAGTGTTATTTCTCCATGTATTAGCAAACATAGATTCACCTGTTATTTCTCTGTGTATCAACAAACAAAGGTGTCATTTAACTGTTATTTTTCAATCTATTAACAAACATACAATCATGGAATAATTCATCGGGACACTCCTGACAGTGTTTGATCGAAACAATGTAAAATCGCCTGTAGATTGCATTCGCCCATTGCTCTTGCACGCACTAAAATTTCCTCTTCCCCTTTTCTTGTCTCAAAAGCATTTCGACATATTTGTGCTCGTGATGTTTATTATGTAGATGGTATTAAAAGGTTAAGGAAGGAAGGGGAGAGGATAAGGTTGGTGTATTTCGCGAAAATATTGATTTTATTATTATGAAACGACTATTCTAGAATTTGTCTCACACAAATTATTCAATGATTGTAAGTACCGAACAGATTTTTCTCTATGTATTAACAAACACAGGTATTCAGCTACTATTTCTCTATGTATTAACAAACATAGGTGGTTAAACAACGGAGCCTTTTGTAACCATCAATAAGAATAATAAACATCACGTTAGTTTTCAGTTCGCTTGGTTCATGCTGTTATGGTTTTATAATGTCCATAAGCGAGTGTCCTCATTCCATCATTTAAGATGTAGCGCTTGTCGTCATTTGAGCTAAGTCCTATTTTATTCAGCTTGATCGAGTAGATTTCATGCCTTTCACTTCGAATTTGATTCATGCTAGCCATTGTTTGTCTCTTCTCAAACAAACATTCCTTGTAGCTTCCATGCCGAAGCTTTCATTTCGTTACAGACTTCTTAATCCCTTTGGCTGTTTTCTTCTCCACCAACTTGTCGTTTTCAGTGTAAAGAATAGAATACATCTTAGGTCTCAAACCAACGAACTCTTGGATGGGGATACCGTGTGTTTCATCCTTCATCTTGCCAAGGACTTTCTTGTTCGCCAAGTTGTACAACGGATGGCTCTGTCCATATTCCGACGTGTCAAAAAGGTTGATGTCTTGCAGCATGTCTTGATAGATATCATCAGTTTTAATCTCATAACAGAGACTGTCCGTGTCTGTAAACAACAACTTCGCGTTGTAGCCATACTTTGGTTTCATGTGCTCGTAATGGAACTGGTACATAAGTACTTTGGAGAGATCCAGAATGCTTAACCCCACATAGATTGGACGGTTTAAGTAGAGCTTGGTCTTCTTCAAATTCACAGCTGCCAGGTCAATGTCAAGGGCTGCAATCTCTTGCTCGGTTAACCAGTCGAATTCACCGGTGGGTAGTGGTTGCGACATGGGCCAGCCATAGAGGTTATTGGCGTCGAAATACATCACGTAGGAATTCTCCTGTGTGGGTTGTAGTCAGGTACATGCGGGTTGTTTGCTTCACTGAAACGGTTGCTAATCATCGAAATTCCACCGCGAAGGCCTTCTTCAATGAATAAGTACATGTCTGGATCATTCAGAAGCTCAAGTTCCACATCTGTCATTTTCAAACAAGCTTGCCAAGCCAAACTAGGACTTGTATAGAAGTGACAAGGATCCAAGTTGTAGGCTTTAAAGCAGACGCTTCGGAAATTCTTGAACACATCCGCAAGGAGCAGGACGTCAGACATCAAGTATAAATCATGGTAGTCACCCATGTTCCGACACATGAAGCTATTGAAAACACTGGTCGCGTGGGTGTAATCCTCATCAGAAATATGCTGGTCGTTCAGTACGTTGTAAAATAGCTCCTTCGGTGGTAAGGACAGCTCCTCAAATCGCCCCATGCAATCCATATGGTCGTAGGGGTAGACACCTTTTCTTAGTAGAAGGGGTAC
This sequence comes from Muricea muricata, assembly GCA_963855995.1. Classification (NCBI taxonomy): domain Eukaryota; kingdom Metazoa; phylum Cnidaria; class Anthozoa; order Malacalcyonacea; family Plexauridae; genus Muricea; species Muricea muricata. The sequence goes on along the minus strand of OY979716.1, from coordinate 85,032,731 downwards.
CTTGTCGCTGTCAATATGTTCCTGTAAAATTGGAAACTTGTCAACACCGTTCTTAGCAAGATTGGATACTAACTTCTCCAGTGACGCATTCATAAACTGCAGCAAATCGATGAAATCTAAATTATCAATGTACTTCTCAGTGTTATTGGGAATACAGTTGATTTTCTTGTCTTTGAGTTTACCAAGGCCTTGCATGATGAGATGAGAATCATAACCGTGTAAATTGTGAAGAAGATTTTAGATTACAGTCGTTGTGTGCGGCTCCACAGTACTTTCCGGTGAGATGATTATGGTCACAAGCACGATCAGCTCCCAACTCGTATTCACAAATATGACAATTGACTGCATCCTGGAACGCCTGTTCTTCTGCTGTTTCAATTCGCATAGGTTCGATAAAATCAAGCTTTTCTTGAATATATTTTTGCTCTTCTTCTAAACACTTCAAGAACTTATCGACTGCATCTTCTCCGCGATATACGATGGGTGATTTGGAATACTTCTCGTTGATGGATATTACAATGTATGAAAATCCACAAGGTTTGTGGTGTTGGTACTTTTCGGTAGAGAATCTTTCAGGGTTTGGTTGAGCTGAATTAATCTTTGCAGTAAGACTTTCAAAGTCGGCGTAGATCGCAAATGGGACTTTCAGCTGATTGTGGTAATCTTTGAAATAGAGGGAGGCATTTTCTTCGTCGGGGAGTTCAATACGTTGTGGAACGTGTTGTGAGCAGTGGGGTTCGTGGTCTTGAAGTAGGTCTTCTCGGATAAATTCAAGCAGACAGTAACGACAGTAATATATTCGACACTTGTGATGGTTTTGGCTGTAGAGAAATTTATTGACATCTTTGATGAAACAGTAATGTCTAGTTGTTCCCTGAGAGTGTAGCAATAGATTCACGTGGGTACTAAAGTGTTCCTTTGTGATATATAAGGGAAAGAGCACGTCTTCAAAACCAAACTTGTTGACTGAAATGTTGTTTTGACGTTCGAATTTCCCAATCTCGTCAACAGTAACAGGAAATTCTATACCCGAAAAGTCAAGTTCATCTTGAAAGTGCTGATAGTGATAGAGTCTTTCCGCAGTCGTTTCGCTGGGTAAATACCTGCGAGAATGGACCACATGAAACACTTGTTGTCGTTGTTCTTGATGTTTGTGATAGCTTTCTTCGCTTTTAGCCTGCTGGGAAGAGGGATGTAGTTGGAACCTTTCACTGGAGTATATTGAGCGATACTCAGATCGAGATGAAGAATTTCATCCAATACCCAACCACTTCCTTCTTTTTGAAATAAAACGATGGCTTGAGTAGCTGTCTGCTTAGCTTCTTCTAGCTGGTTATACAGTTCATGTTGATCTACCGCTCTCATACAGGAACTGCAAAAGTGGGCTTCGGTGGTTACGTCTTCACCGCCAGGTTTAGGTTTGACAAACCTTGTCTTAACACAAATGGACCACTTAATGCCTCTTCTCTACCAACTCTTTAGCAAGGCGATTCAGAATGAGCTTTGTTTTACCACGTAAGAAACGAGACATGTCTTGCTTCTGATCTTTGCAAGGTTTCAGCTCGATTTTCTTTAAGGAACCTTCAAACGCTGTTGTTGAGCTGCAGGGGTTGTCGGTTTCTGCAATTTGATTCTCTGGTTTTCCCTCTCCAGTTTGAACATCAACTCGTGCTTTCTTTGGAGTTGGATTAGTATCATCTTCGTCGCGTTTTCTTTTCAACGTGTTACCTTGGCAATGAACTTCATGTTCCACTAATTTATCGTGACAGTAAAACCCTTTTCTGCAGTTGTTACAGGTATGAATAATCATTCCTTGATGTTGCTTTTGATGTCGCTTCAAATATTACCGTGTCGCTATTGCCGTAAACATATTTAATAATACCTGTACAACCGCTAGATCGTTGCTAGACTTTCCCAAGCGGCACCGCAGATCTTTCTTCATGGGTGCAGCCAACAAGGGCACAGCAACTCGCTTATGTACGTTATATACAAAATAATCAAACTCACCTCGATAACGCAAGTTTGATTATGCAAGTTCAACTCGTCAGCTTTGCACGGACCAATCTCGTACCCAGAGCCCAGTTCCTCTTGGCCGAGGAACGAAGGGCTCTGGCATAATCCATTGCTTACTTTCATTTGATTGGTCTTCGTATTGTTTTGAGGTAACCAATCAGAATGAAGCAAATATTATGTTAATTACTTTGTTTTACTTCCTACATAATTTCCGCACTAAAAGCGATCCTGAAGCATGAATACTCCGAGAAAAATTGCAAGGCAAAGGTCAAGTGTTGGTATCAAATGTCGCGTTTCAAGCGAGGTCGATCAACCGTAGAGAACAGTGTAAACTCCTTAAGCATTGATCGATCACCATCTGCAGCTAGCCTTCCTGAGAAAAAATCAAAGCCTGCAACCAAATCACCTAGTGGCACAAGGATCATAAAGCTTGCACCAAAGTTTAATTATCGATCCTCGTCCTCGGTCAGAATTGATTCAGATCTGTCTACCACAAATAGAGCCAGCGCCACCGGCTAGTTCGTCGTCTAAGAGCATTTCCAGGCTTGCACCAAAGTTTAATACACCACTACCAACGCCAACCTACAAGGATTCCTCTTCTTCCAAAGATAATGCAACGAATTCAACCAATACGATTGTTTCGTGTGCCTCGTTCAGTGAACAGACCCTGAAGAAGAAAAGGGTATTACCAGCCATATTTAAAAAACGGGCTCATACTGATTTGGAAAAAGGAGCAGACATTTTAAGTGATGTGCTGCAAAAGGTAGCTGATTATACTGTATTATGTTAGTTTACTATCATGTGTACGAAATTATATTAGCTGAGTTCGTTTTATTTAAATTTCACAGAATGAGACAATGCTCAATGATACCCCATTAACTCTTTCTGAACAAAAGAAGGTTTGTGCTGCTGTGATGAAGACAACACAAAAGCAAATAGCCAGTGCTATCATGGGTATACCAGTGATTGAACAGTGTGTTAAAGGAATTATAATAGATAAAATGAATAAGGACTGTAAAATGCTCTGTTCCAAAAAATCTCCATCAGTCCTTCGTACACCACGATCTAAACATTCTAAACTGGCGAAAGTATTTTCCTGGCATGACATTTTGAATAAAATGAAAGAAAGGGCACCTGACATTTTAAATATCCTGACTAGAATTGCTGCCCCCGAACTAAAATTACATGGCCAACAAGTATGACGAATTTGTATGGCTTATGCATTACTGATGAATACAAGAAGTAGAGAATTATCTATGGTTCAGAAAGTGAACACAGTAGTCATTGGAGCTGGTCGTGCAACAGAGAAGGTATTGAAGCACTGGTGTTAATGTTACATTTAAACTTTCTCAAATGATTTGTAATTATTTTTAATTATAAATAAATTTATTGCAATTTAAATATTTCTAATCTTGGAAAAAAAATTTTTTTTTGGTTATAGACATTCAGACGATTGAGTGAACTTGGTATAACACAGTCCAGGGACAATCTGCGTAACCTTATGGATGATGTTGGGAGTGATTGTGAGGCAAGCATTCAACATTCAATTTTGAAAGAGAAAAAGAATCTAAGGATTGTGTTTGATAATTTTGACTTTAACATCCTGGCAAATATCATGTTAAAAAATCACCAGAACTCAGATATTCATTGGATGGCACAATATTGCACATTTGACAGATTTTCATCTGCAAATCTGGTTGACACAGTACCACTGGTTAATGATATTGAAAGTTTTGAAAACAAAGAGTATCTGTTATCTCAACAAGAATGTCTGCATCCATATACCTCACAGGTTGGTGTGCATATCACAGAGTAATATCACATCAGTGTAAAAACAGAACTATATTAAAATACAACTTTGTAAATCAAATAGGTAAAAATTGTGTTAAAATAATTTAAAGATGTGGGTGAAGCTATAATTATACCTTATTACATTATAGTTACACATAGCTTTTTTTCATGCAGGTACTCCAAGGAAATGGCCACAAAATCTACTGTTATTGGCCTGCCAATTTTGCCATTTAATCAGTCAAAGCATTCTGATGTATGCAAATACCTGGATCATTTGCAAAACTTTCTAGTTGATGTTTACTCTCCAAAAGATCAGTCATCAAATGCTGGCAAAAATATTTACAGCACAACAGAAAAAGAAAAGTTGCTGAAGGGAGTAAGTGTACCTTTGTGTGGTGACTTACTGGGTAGGGAAAGAGTGACAGGAGCTAAAAAAACTAGACTTGGATGTGATCAACAATATGAGAGGTTTCAAAACATTGAATTTCCTGCACTTTGGCATGTAAAGCAATTCTTCCTTGGAGTAAGTAAATATAAAGCAAATTTTCAACAAATGTGTTGGAAGAGCATGTATCAATAATCACAGTTTGTACTTATTTCATCTTATTTTCTCCTTACAGTACATTTGGGAGCAACTTTATAAACCCATTCCTGTGAGTGGAAGGGAAGTTGGAACTCTTTATCATCTCCGTCAGCTGTTCCATATGACCAATGTGTATGCCTCTGTAAAAAAGAACTACAAAAGTGCAGAAAACCTGATGTTGTCTGCTACAAAAGCCTACATATGTTGTTCATTCATGAAGTTTGCAGACTTGGAAAATTTAGAAGATACTCCATCCAACTACCACCAGATAATGCTAGTGATGAATTGAAGGCTGCATTTTTGCAGGATACAATTGGACACGTTGTTGATAAATATGTTATGGTTGAATTTGCTGATGAAAAATCATGGGAAGCACAACAAAAGAAACTACTTGAAGAAAAAAAAAGCTCCCAATGACATGTACAGTTAGTTCCTTTTGACAAGCAGTTCTGCCACGTACACAATCGGTCTTCATAATCTATATTAACATATCCAGTTTATCACTGTACATTTTAGATTGTTGCCTTTGAATGGCAACAAGCCTTTAAAATGCTCTTTTATGCAGCCTTTACTGATGGGAAATTAAAATGCTTTGTCTTTTAGCATTCTCACTTTACATGTTATGAATGCACAATATTTTTCAAATTTGGTAAACCATCAATATCTATTACTGGTTATTATTTGGTCAACAGATATTTTTTCGTGACTGGTATGTGGAATCTGGTAGACTACTATCTGTTTTCATCTGGTATCTGGGGAAATAGTGCCCAGCACATCCTTAGTAACTATTGTACAATAAAATTAGGTTATGCTCTTTAACGAAGAATGTAAAATAATGTATTTAAGGTCAAGTTGTGCTACTGGTCATTCAAAATGCTGCATCTGGATACAAAGTCATTGGAGTTGGTAAGGTTGTCAATATTCAAAGCCAATACCCTGTTGATAAAGTTGCAGTACTGGTAATTTCTATTGAGCCAGATGCTAAGAATATAGGGCTAAGGATCAATCAAACCATCCTGTGGCCAAGAAGGCTGATAGCAATTTCCAATGTGCATTCTAATAAGGAAACAATATCAAATACCAACAAAGCAAGTAACCAAAATGAAAGGTGTGAATCATCAACTGAAAATGCACATGAAGAAGAGAGATTTTTTAATTATGCTTCCCAGTGCATCCAACTTGGTGTTATGTTAATGCAATTAAATGATACTGAACATGAAGCGGATGGTGAGAGAAGCATCATTAACTACTGTTGATGTTGTACTTCCGTTCTCGTAAGAGAGGCACTAAATACGCTTATGAG